>CM035422.1:707500-1249793 GCA_020310875.1 Ceratopteris richardii | reverse complement strand
GGGGGGCGAGGGGGGGGGCGCTTCTTTGGTGAGGGGGGGGCTTGAGGTGTGGTGAGGGGGGCTGCGGGCTGGGGTGGGGAGGGGGGGGAGGGTGTTGAGGGGGGGTGTGGTGAGGGGGGGTGCGATGAGGGGGTGCGGTGCGGTGAGGGGGGGTGCGGTGAGGGGGGCGAGGGGGGGGGGCGCTTCTTTGGTGAGGGGGGGGGGGGTTGAGGTGTGGTGAGGGGGGCTGCGGGCAGGGTGGGGAGGGGGGGGGGGGGGGAGGGAGTTGAGGGGGGGTGTGGTGAGGGGGGGTGTGGTGAGGGGGGTGCGGTGCGGTGAGGGGGGGTGCGGTGAGGGGGGGCGAGGGGGGGGTTGAGGTGTGGTGAGGGGGGCTGCGGGCGGGGTGGGGGAGGGGGGGGGGGGAAGGGTGTTGAGGGGGGGTTGTGGTGAGGGGGGTGCGGTGAGGGGGCTTGTGGTGCGGTGAGGGGGAGCGAGGGGGGGGCGCTTCTTTGGTGAGGGGGGGGGGGGGGGGGTGTTGAGGGGGGGTGTGGTGAGGGGGGGTGCGGTGAGGGGGGTTGTGGTGCGGTGAGGGGGAGCGAGGGGGGGGCGCTTCTTTGGTGAGGGGGGGGGTTGAGGTGTGGTGAGGGGGGCTGCGGGCGGGGTGGGGAGGGGGGGGGGGAGGGTGTTGATGGGGGGTGTGGTGAGGGGGGGTGTGGTGAGGGGGTGCGGTGCGGTGAGGGGGGGTGCGGTGAGGGGGGGGGGCGCTTCTTTGGTGAGGGGGGGGGTTGAGGTGTGGTGAGGGGGGCTGCGGGCGGGGTGGGGAGGGGGGGGGGGGGGGGAGGGAGTTGAGGGGGGGTGTGGTGAGGGGGGTGTGGTGAGGGGGTGCGGTGCGGTGAGGGGGGGTGCGGTGAGGGGGGGCGAGGGGGGGGGTTGAGGTGTGGTGAGGGGGGCTGCGGGCGGGGTGGGGAGGGGGGGGGGGGGAAGGGTGTGAGGGGGGGGTATGGTGAGGGGGGGTGCGGTGAGGGGGTGCGGTGCGGTGAGGGGGGTTGTGGTGCGGTGAGGGGGAGCGAGGGGGGGGGCGCTTCTTTGGTGAGGGGGGGGGTTGAGGTGTGGTGAGGGGGGCTGCGGGCGGGGTGGGGAGGGGGGGGGGGGAGGGTGTTGAGGGGGGGTGTGGTGAGGGGGGGTGTGGTGAGGGGGTGCGGTGCGGTGAGGGGGGGTGCGGTGAGGGGGGCGAGGGGGGGGGCGCTTCTTTGGTGAGGGGGGGGGGGGTTGAGGTGTGGTGAGGGGGGCTGCGGGTGGGGTGGGGAGGGGGGGGGGGGGAGGGAGTTGAGGGGGGGTGTGGTGAGGGGGGGTGTGGTGAGGGGGTGCGGTGCGGTGAGGGGGGGTGCGGTGAGGGGGGGCGAGGGGGGGGTTGAGGTGTGGTGAGGGGGGCTGCGGGCGGGGTGGGGAGGGGGGGGGGAAGGGTGTTGAGGGGGGGTGTGGTGAGGGGGGTGCGGTGAGGGGGGTTGTGGTGCGGTGAGGGGGAGCGAGGGGGGGGCGCTTCTTTGGTGGGGGGGGGGTGTGGTGAGGGGGGGTGCGGTGAGGGGGGTTGTGGTGCGGTGAGGGGGAGCGAGGGGGGGGCGCTTCTTTGGTGGGGGGGGGGGTTGAGGTGTGGTGAGGGGGGCTGCGGGCGGGGTGGGGAGGGGGGGGGGGAGGGTTTTGAGGGGGGGTGGCGCTTCTTTGGTGAGGGGGGGGGTTGAGGTGTGGTGAGGGGGGCTGCGGGCGGGGTGGGGAGGGGGGGGGGGAAGGGTGTTGAGGGGGGTGTGGTGAGGGGGTGCGGTGCGGTGAGGGGGGGTGCGGTGAGGGGGGGCGAGGGGGGGGGCGCTTCTTTGGTGAGGGGGGGGGTTGAGGTGTGGTGAGGGGGGCTGCGGGCGGGGTGGGGAGGGGGGGGGAGGGTGTTGAGGGGTGGTGCGGTGAGGGGGTGCGGTGCGGTGAGGGGGGGCGAGGGGGGGGGGCGCTTCTTTGGTGAGGGGGGGGTTGGGGTGAGGGGGTTGATTTGAGGGAGGGTCATTGGGTGCCGGGCGGGTAGGGGGGGTTGGGGTGACGAAGGTTGCAGAAGAGGGGGGGTTGAACGTAGAGGGTGGGAGAGGGGGATCGTCGGGTGCCGCCAGGGGGTTGGTTGTCGAGGGTCGGAGAGGGGGGGTTGGGCTGCCGAAGGTTGATGAAGAGGGGGGGGGTTGAATGTAGAGGGTGGGAGAGGGGGGATCGTTGGGTGCCGCCAGGGGGTTGGTTGTAGAGGGTCGGAGAGGGGGGATCGTTGAGGGGGATTGAGGGTGAGGGGGGTGTGAGATGCTCTGCTTCTTTCCTCCCCTAGTACAACTTGGTGTGTGCACTGAAAATAAGAACGGAATTCCTGAGGATGTTGAAGCAAGAATGAAAAAAGAGGCCATATTATATAGCTATTTCGAATGAGGGAGCACCTCTCAAGAAGGAGCGGTCTAGCATAAAAGGTGATCAAAAAGAGAGGAGATGACAATGTTAATCTCATCCATCCGAGAGACAAACAAAGGAAAGGGCAAAACTGAAAGTTACTTAGCAAAACTAAGAGCCATTCAAGTGATGAATTTCTTTTTATGAAGTGATGAATTCTTGATTTTTATTGATGGAAAAGAAAACTTGCGCCCAACATTTTTTGATTTTTATTGAGAAAGAAAAGAAAAAAAAAATGTGCGCCCATATTTCTGATTTTCATAAAAAACGACGCCCAACAATCCTGTGCTGATTATTACTACTTATTAAAACAATCCAAAACCAACAAGATAAAGGAAAATGCAATGGTTATGATACTTGATAATAAGCCTTGAGTCTGGAAATGTTAACCAAAGGTAGGGTGTTGCCATCGAGTGTTTCCAATTGCACTGCACCCCACTGCAGCATCTTCGTAATGCGAAAAGGGCCTTCCCAGTGAGGGATCCATTTCCCTTTGTTTTGATTAGAAATTGTGGTCTGTGTAGCAGGGCTAAATCTCCAGGCTTCAAATTGTTTTGCCATAGATTTTTGTCATGAGTCTCCTTCCTGTGTAATTGCAGCTTTTCTAACTGTTTGGATGCTAAAATTCTCGATTCTTCCAGTTTATGCAAAGCAGTCAGTCTTGCTGAAACTTCCATCCCATTTTTCTCTAGTCTTTCCGTTCTTATAGAGCCTCTGATAAATTCAAATGGTTCAATAGGAACCAAGCCATAAACTAATTGAAAGGGGGAATACCCAGTCTCTTTATAGGCCAGTCTGTATGCCCATAATGTACCCAGATAGGCCCGTCCCCAAGAGGTCGGCTGCAACATGCATTCTTTTCGTAACATTGAAATTAATGCTTTGTTCGTTGATTCGGCTTGTCCATTAGCTCGTGGGTAGTATGCGCAAGAAGTCCTGTGTAAAATGCGATACCTGTTGGAAATTTCCTGCAATATTTTGTTAACAAAATGAGTACCCTGATCGGTACAGATTTCCAGCGGGCATCCAAATCTGCAAATGATGTTACAATACAAAAAGTCAGCCACTGTTTGTGCAGAGCAATCCGTTGATGCAATAGCTTCAGCCCATTTTGTTGCGTAGTCCGTGGCTATCAGTAAGTACTTTTCCCTTTGTGGAAGTGCCGGAGGGTATATAGGCCCAACAAAGTCTAATCCCCACTTCTCAAAGGGCTGCCAAGAAGTGGAAACTACCAAAGGGTGATGTCTTTGCTTGGTGGGTTTAGGTCCACACCTCTGGCACACATCACATGTTTTTCTCCAATTATCTGCATCCCTAAAGAGTGTAGGCCACCATAGACCAGCATCTAGTATTCTCTGGCTCATGATATGCCCTGGAAGGTGCCCACCACCTGTTCCTTCATGTGTAAATTGCAGTATTTCCCTCACTTCATCTTCCTCTAAGCATTTCCTCATCCTGTCATCCTTGCCCTGTCTGTAGAGTTTACCCTGCATGAAAGTATATGGTCTACTCTTGATAAGCAGCCTCTTTCTTAGTACAGCATTAGCACTTTCTGGATACAATCCAGTATTAATGAACTGCTTGATATCATCATACCATCCTTTAGGTTGTATAGCAAACAAGTGTGCGTCCGGGAAATCATCATTGATACCACTGGTTTGATCCTTCCTATTTATTCTGGACAAGTGATCCGCCATCACATTTTCTCTTCCTGGCTTGTGGATTACCGAGAAGTCGAACTCTTGGAATAACAGTAACCACCTCCATATTCTACCAGTAGCATGTGGTTTGTTGAGTAAGTACTTGAGAGGTTGGTGATCTGATATAATAATAAATTTTACCCCCAATAAGTAATGGCGGAATTTTTGAACTGCAAAGACCATTGCTAGTGCTTCCCTTTCGGTAGTACTGTAATTTCTTTCAGCCTTGGTCAAGATTCTACTGGCATATTGAATTGGCCTGTCCATTTTAAATTCTTCACTGGGTTGAGTCAGAACTGCTCCCACTGCATATGCACTGGCATCGACATGTATATGAAAGATTTTTGACCACTCCGGGGTGACCAAGATAGGAGCACACACTAGCCGTGACCTTAATGTCTGATATGCTTTTTCCTCCTCTTCTTCCCATTTGAAAGGTACTTCTTTACCTGTGAGTCTAGTCAGAGGTCTAGCTATCTCTGCATACATTTTTATAAACCTTCTATGATAACCGGTATGCCCCAAAAAACTCTGGATCTCTTTAGGAGTTTTGGGTTTAGGTAACTTTAATATAGAAAGAATTTTGTCAGGATCTGGGGCCATACCTTTAGCGGATACCACATGTCCTAAGAGGGTTCCTTCTGTCACAAGGAAATGACATTTATTTGGATTGAGCTTTAACTTAGTTTCTCTGCATCTTTGGAAAATATTCTGCAGCTGTCTCAAGTGCTGGTCCAAACAATCTAGATGAGTTTCTTTGTGAGATCCTGAAAATGAAGAGAAATCATCCATGAAGATTCTAAGTGATTCCAGCAATAAGGGGCCAAAAATGAGATTGACCGTTCTGTTAAATGTGGCTGGAGCATTTCTTAGCCCAAATGGCATTTTTACATACACATACGTTCCCCATGGTGTGATAAAAGCAGTCTTTTCACGATCCTCTGGGTGTATTGATATTTGATTATAGCCACTGAAGCCATCCATAAAACTATATAGTGCATGCCCCGCCACTTCTTCAATGACCTGTTCTGCAAAAGGCATAGGGAACCCGTCTGGAATGGTCACCTTGTTGAGAGCTCTAAAGTCCACACAAATCCTGATTTTATTAGTATTCTTCTTTGGTACTATAACCATAGGCGAGAGCCACTCTGAGTGTTCCACAGGAATGATGATTCCTGCATCTTCCATCTTTTGGATTTCCACATAGACAGCTTCGGCATACTTTGGATTGAGTCTATAACTCCTTCCTCTGATGGGTCTGGCTCCCTCAACCAGAGGAATTCTATGCTCTCCATAAGATGCAGGCACACCTTCTAAGTCTTTATAATGCCAGGCAAAAACATCTGCATACTGGGTTAAGAATGATTTTACCTTTTCCAGGAGCTTTGGGTGGCTCCACAACCAAGTGGCCACTAGAACTGGTTGATTATTGTTTTGGGTGCATAAATGTACTTCTTGAACCGGATTTCTTGTTACCAGATTATCTTCTTGTGCATCTGCTTCCTTGTCTTCTTCTACGAGCTTTTCGTGCATTGCTTCATAAGCAGGTGTATTTTGAACTTCGATGTTTTCCTCCTTGTCCTGCATCCATCCTGCAGGGATTTCTTGAATTGGGAAAGAACATTCAACCTCAGAATTTTTTACCTTGCTTTTAGCTTGGGAAACTTCGTTATCTGATGTTGACACATCCTCCTCCAATTTGTATTTGAGGGGTATCTTCCTGCCCCTTCTGTGGTCAGTGATGGGCTCTCCCAATCCATCGACCTGGACCTTTCCTTTGTCTTCATCATAGCCTCCAAATGTACCAGGATTATCAAGAAAAATTCCAAAACAAGAAGAAGAGTTGCCGGCATGAAGCCAACTTAAAATATCCTCTTCTTCCTCAAAATCTATTTGGGGCTGATCCTCCGCTTCTGTTTCCATGCAAATGCTCATTGTTTGCATCATACTCGTGTTTCCTTGATTGTCTGGGCCTTCTTCTAAATGAATTTGTGTCAGCTCCTGCCCTTTCTTTTGTACCCACATGGTGTCCTTACCCCAATCATGAATGACACTGGCATGCCTCAGCCAAGGTCTTCCAATTAAGAGAGGAAATCCTCCTTCAACCTGGGGCAATCTTAAAACCACAAAATCCAGGATAAATAGATTACCTTGTACTTCAAGTGGAACTTTTGGGATTACCCCTAAGGGCCTTACTTTGCTCTGATCTGCCAAAGTGACCGTGAAATTTGCAGGTCTTGAAGGGTGGAGTCCAATCCTTTTCATGGTATGTTCAGGCATCAAATTAATGCCAGAACCACCATCTACAATAACACCTTGAAATTCATGGCCCTTGATTGATATTGTGAGCCGAGGGCTTTTATAATCTGTAAGGGGTGCTTCCCCCTTGATTATCCCTTGATGTAAGATAGCAGTCTTAGCTACTAAGCTTGTCGTAGAAGCTTCATCAATTATCTGTAATAATTCTGACCAGAATTTCCCATCCATCTTTATTAAATCAAGAATACTAACCTCCTTTTTCATGGACTTGAGCAGTCTGGAGGCTTCTGATTCCTTAAGAGCTTGGGCTCCATTTGACTTATCCAATTCCTCATGAGCCCTGTTGAATGCCTGTCCAATGGCATCACTGGTACCTATGCAATTTTCCTTTTTCCTTGTCTGCAATTGTGGTGGCTAGGTCTTCGGACACACCTTTGTCTCTGTTTAATCCATTAATCAATGATTCTTGACCCACGTCCACTGGAGCCTTCCCCTTGCTTCTTGTCTGCACAGTAAAAGAGTCAATTTCCTCTAACTGCACCACCCTGGTAGATGGTGACGGCACCTTAACTTGATTTGCCATTTCTTCTTCCTGCACAGAAATCATTTGGATATGGGGCCCTGATGAAGAGGCTTGATTCTTAGGACAACAATTTGTATAATGGTCTCTGGCCTCAGGGCAGTTCCTGCAAGGAGGTGCATTCTCTGGTAGGGTGCACCTACTTTGGTAGTGCCCACATTCTCCACACCTGAAGCAAATAATTGGCCTTCTAGGCCCATTTGCAAGGTTAGTTCTTAGTCTAGGATTATAGTTATTACCTTGGTTTGTTGCTGCTGCCATTACATTTGCTGGTGGCAAGAGCCCGCCTTGTGTCCAGTATGTCGTTGTCGGTATTCCCCTTGATTGGCATTCATGGGCCTCATGCCCAATCTTTCTGCATAATTGACAAGTCACATTTAGCAAAGGACATTCACTTACTATATGTCCTTGCTTACTGCACATGGAGCACCATAGTCCGTTCTTAATGCCGCCTCCTTTTAGTTCTTGCAACTCCTGCCTCAGCTGAGCTAGTTCCTCTGCTTGGGCTTCCTCTTCCTTTTGGAGCTTGAGGGCTTCAATCTCTCTTCTCAGCTGAGCTACAGTAGTCTCCTCCTCTGTATAGGGCTTATTCCTCTTCAAGCCTTCCAATTCCCTTCTTAACTGGCTCACTGGGTCCTCCAGTTGTGTACCATATGATAGTTGGGAAGACGTTGTACCATACTGGTGCCTTATTTGTTCCAAGCGGGTGGCCGTGTTGATGAATTCCTCAACAGAGGCCGTAGGTAGCACCAACTCTTTTATTTTGCATTGGGTGACCACAGGTAAAGGTTTGGCTAACCACTTCTTGACAAAGAAGTCGTGTGGTGGATCCGGTAATTTAGCCATTAATGCTTTTGCCCTGGTCACGAATTCGGGGAACTTCTCTCCTGGACCCAACTTCAAGTTTTCCAATTCTTCTATAATGATCTCAGCCGTGTTGCCCTGCTGAAATTGATTCTTAAAGGCCTCTTTCATCAAATCCCAAGAGGTAAAGTGATTTTCGGCAAACTGACTAAACCACTTGTCTGCCAGACCTTCCAATGTGGCGGGGAAGAGTATCAAGAAAGCATCTTCCCTACCCATTCGTCCCCTAGTCTTACATAATGAAAGAAATCGTTGAATGTGCTCATCTGGGTCCTCATGGGCTAATCCTCTGAAGGAGGGGAATTTTATGTTTAACCTGGAGAGCAAGATTTCTAGGTCCACCTGTCCTGCCATGCTTCCTACCGATGCAGTCGATGAAAGTGGACTTGATGATCTTCGGTTCGTCTTTCTTCTTGTCTGCTTGCACTTGATTCTCAAGGTTTGTGACCGGGTCGCGGTCATGAGCTATTCATAGTCCACTTAAAATGAGACCTTGATAGAAGGATGTACCTTTTGGCCCACTGGAGTAATGTTGTCGACACTGGAATGTTGTCCTCCAATGGCAATATATAGTCTCCTATGCTCAAAGCTCCTTGGAGGTCCCACCGTGCGTGCCAAATTTGTTGGGGATTCGGGGACAAGAAGGAGTTTGAGGGTTTGTAGGAGAAAAAAGAGATGATGAAAATGGAATAATAGTGAGAACTTCTGCAAAGGAATACTCTTGGAAACCTTGAATATTAACTATCCTTCAACAATTACAATGACTGCGCACAATCTAATCAATGACTAAATACCACTTTAGAGAGTATCAATTACTGAAGACCAATTATCTCAAGTCTTCTAGCGGCGGCCTCTCGTGCATCAATCCTTCACTTGCTTCCCGCTTCCCTTGTGCACACCTTGCACTAAGCTTCCGCCAAGCTAAGGGATTGGTATCACTGTGCACGCACGCAATAGCCCTTGGAACTCTTGGAATCCAGCCCGCCTTCTCTCTTCTCTGCACACTTCCTCTTGGCACCTCTTGCACCCTTGAATGTCGT
Organism: Ceratopteris richardii; assembly: GCA_020310875.1. Taxonomy (NCBI): domain Eukaryota; kingdom Viridiplantae; phylum Streptophyta; class Polypodiopsida; order Polypodiales; family Pteridaceae; genus Ceratopteris; species Ceratopteris richardii. The sequence continues at coordinate 1,240,902 of CM035422.1, read as the reverse complement.
CGCACACTGGAGGCTCTTCTTGCTTCCTTTCTTGCTCCTCTGAAGCTCTCTCTTGCTCTCCACTCTCAATCTCCAAGAATAGCCTTTGTCCTTCCTTTTGTTTGAGAGTCCGCCGGTTCGCGCACTCTAACTGCAATACAATCTTGGTGTCCTTTCAATGTCCCAAGATTGTCTTTTTGAACTGGTCCTCAACGATTCGCTACTTTGTCTTGTAGTGACTTTAGAACAAGAGTGACTTTTAAAATAAAATTTTGATTGGGCGGCCTATTTCCACCTTTTCGTACGCGGCCTTCCACCTTCACCTTTCCTTTTAATTCTTTTACTTTTGCACCTTAAGATTTAGATTCAACCTTTGAACCTTAAGAGGAAAAATACTTTGTACCTTTAGTTTCAACCGGTTAGGGCTCTACACTTTTAATCCAAAACATATTAGAAATAAAGAACAAATTAGGAAAACACATATCCGATCACAAGAGAAGATGCACGAGAGTCATCTACCTCTTAGTGATTCTGGAACATACTTTGATCAGGATTTTTACTAGACACCATTGTTGAGCGGGACAAAAGTGGTAACTGGTTTGAAATCTCGCAAAAATGTGTACATAAAATAGAAAATTTTTCTGTTTATTTTACATCTTCAAAATTACAAATTTTAAATAGTAAAGATATTCCTAGGAAAATGATGAAATAACATGAAAAATATTTTAAAGATAAAGGATATATGTCTATAAATAAAAATATTGAAAATATAATTGAAACTTCCTTTTCTTCTTCTTTGAAATTAATGAAACCTTACATGATGAAAAATTATTACAAGTTATTCTTTTAACTCATTAAATGAATATGATTTAATTTTAAAATTTGTTTTTGGTTTTCATGAAGCTAAAATTAATACAAAGTATAAAACAGTAGATAAAAAAGTGAAACCTGTAGCTCAAGCTTTACCTGAAGGAAGTGACCAAAAAATAAAACAAGTAGCTAATGATCCCATCTTACGTGATATTTCAAAAATAGGACATAATTTTATTGATGAAACTATTAAATTGATAAAAATAGGAAATGAAGATTCTTTTTTATTGCCTACTGAATGTGAATTGTTCCGTGAAATGATAAGAAAACATGGAAAAGCTTTTTCTCTTTATCCTCATGAAATAGGATGTGTTGATCCTAGAATAGTATCTTCTATGATTATATTTACCGTAGCCCATATACCTTGGAATCTTTGCCCTATACCAGTTCCAAAGGCTCATTTACCTGAGCTAATGAAACTGCTTAAAGAGAAGATGCATATGAAAATTTTAGAACCTTCCTCCGCACCTTATTCTAATAGATGGTTTATTGTTCCTAAAAAGAATGGTAAACTTAGATTTATCCAAGACTTACAACCCGTAAATAAAGTTACAATTAGGAATGTGGGAACCGGCCCTATTGTAGGAGAATTTGCCAAAGCTTTTGTTGGGGATTCTATCTATTCTATGGGTGATTTATATTCAGAATATGATCAGTTCCAGCTTGCTACTTAGAGTAGAGATATTACTACGATGAAGACTCCTTTAGGATTAGTTCGTATGTGTACTCTTCCCCAAGGAGCTACAAATTCGGTAGCACATATGATGAACGCAATCAATATGGTTCTTCATGATTTTATTCCTAATGTGACCATGCCGTTTATAGATGATATTCCAATTAAAGGCTGTGAAGAAAAAGAAAAAGATGAATCCTTAGATTCTTTAGGATGTAGGATATTTGTATCTAATCATATTTTAGATTGTGAGAAAATACTTAAAACATTTTAAGAAGTAGGATTAACTTTTTCCATAGAAAAATCAGTTTTTGGTGTCAATGAAGTTTTAATTGTAGGACATTTATGTGGTTACTATGGTCGTAGGCCTTATCCTCCAAAAGTAGATGCTATAAATAAATTATCTGAAACTTGTAAGAATATTAGTGAGGTTAGACATTTCTTAGGAGCATGTGTATTTTATGCTATTTGGATTCCGCATTATGCCCATGTAGCTAATCCATTGTATGATTTACTTAGAAAAAATAGAAAATTTAAATGGATTGAAACTCATGTTAAAGTGATGAAGAAATTAAAAAGTTTACTTTCTAATGCACCTGTTTTAAAACGTGTAAATTACTCTAATAATAAACCGATTATTCTAACTGTGGATGCTAGTCCCATAGGAATAGGCTGGGTAATAGGTGAAGATGATAGTGAGGGAAATAGATACACTATTAGATTTGGGGCTAAAATTTTTCATGAAACTCAAAAAAATTATCCACAAATAAAACATGAATTGTGGGGTTTAGATACTGCGTTAAAGACTGATAAGGAGTATTTTATAGGAGCTAATGTAGTAATAGAAACAGATTTCGTGGAATAATGAGATGACTCGTGAAGATATAAGTTCTGTTAGGATTATGCAGTTAAATCTAGGAAATAAAATGATTGAAGAAGTTGTACAAAAAGTTAGAGAATCACGACTTAAAAATAAAATCTATTTTGATAAAAACATAGACTTAGACCTCGTACTATAGAAGTAGATGATTGGGTATTAGTTTATGATAGTACTTTTGATACACAGTATGATGCTAGGAAGAAATTAATTAAAAGATGGTTTAGTCCATATGTAGTTGTAACTGTATTTGATAATGGTACATTTAAACTTAGAGAATTTGATGGTTCTTTGTTGAGAAATTTGATTGCAGGAAAAAGAGTTAAATTGTTCAAGAAGAGAAATAATGAAGACTATGAGATTGACGAGATTGATGTTGATGATGATGTTGATGAAGATGTTGATGAAGATTAAATATCTGTTTTAAATCAGGTGAAAAAATTTTAATTAAAAATTCTTTGATTTTTTGTGTATATGCACTGCATTACTGAATGAGTTAAAAGGATATGTTCAAGTTTATCTTAAAAAATCAAGTAGAATTTAAGATATGAACTAAATCAGATAGTTAAATAGAAATTTTGTAATTGAAAGCTTGTGGAAGAAATGGTAGCCTTATTATGAATACATGTATATGCTGAAAATTTTATCCATTAGTAAGTGGGATTTTCGTATCTTGCTATTTATTCCTTATGAGATCTGACCTCTAAATGAATAAAAAATATATATATAACTTCATACCCAATTAGCATATATGTATGTGTTTGTAGTTGGTGCGCTATGTTGGGCTAGTAGGCGGGTGGAACAACCTTGGTTGGGTGATCAAGGCCATGAGTTGACGCTAGTTTCATCATAGGCCTAACCTTTATGTTGTCATGCACCTGCATGGGTCAGTAGGCAGGTGGAGTTACTTTGGTCGGGCGATCAGAGCCACGAGCTGATGTCGATTTCATGTAGGGCTAACATAGTTTTGTCGTGTGCTATGCTGGGTTGGCAGACAAGTGGAATAATCTTGGCCAGGTGGACAAGTCTTGGAGTCACACCCAATTTGGGTATAGGACGATTTGTTAAAAATAAATAAAGAGCTAAGTTGGGATGAAGTAATAAAGCAAAAAAAAATGATATGAAGAAAAAAGGAAATGAATGGAGAGTCAGACCATAGGAAATAAAAGTAAGAGACATATAATTCTATTAACTATGAAAATGTTTTGGTATATGCTATTATGCAGGATAAGTTACTTATTCCAAGCAAGTTACATGAACAGAAGGACTATGACACTTATGATTTAGTCTTATAAATGCTTGTTTAAATGTGGATTCAGAGATATAACATGATATTTATATGACTTATATCTACTTTGTTTTTTTTTAGAAGATTTGTGCTAATCTTTTTAATTGCACAAAGTATGAATGCATGATAAAATAAAACTTTGAAAATTTAAAACTAATTTTCAAAAGAATTTGATATGTTCCACTTGAATCTGCAGGTTGGCCCATCGGGACGGTGTGCAGTTTTAGTGGGGGCGGATGTCGGAAACATTTATTTCTCTTAAAATATTATTTAAAATTAAAATATTATTTGATTGAAATAAGTTTGGATAATTTATGATAATTTTGACTAATGTTTGATTTTAATTTTTGCAAGACAAGAAGTTTGATGATTAATACCAAGATGTGAAGTATTTATCAAGGTGTTTTCAAATATAATTATGGGTATAGATTAAAAATCAAGGGTTAGTCAAGGGTATATTTATGTTTTGAAAGTAAATTCAAGGGTATTTAAGGGTCAAATGTAGGCTTTGAACATGTTTTATAGGGTTCAAGCTTAATTTCAAGGTTAACTAAGGGTTAATTACTAAATCTAGAGGGTTATGGAAGGGTAAAAGATTAGTTTATGGGTTAGTTGAGGGTTAAAAACATGGTTTAAGGTTAGTTGAAGGGTAAACCTATGGTTAAGAGATTAATTAAGTAGGTTTTAGTCTCTACATGAGTTTATAAATAGGATAAAATATATTAAATGAAACCTTAGTAAATATTTTAATTATAAATGGTTAATTAAATATGTTAATTATTAATTGATATCATTAACACTAAGGTTATGGATACATTTAAAATCATTGATGGGTTTAATTTAGTTTATTCTAAAGGGTAGCATAAAAGTGCTTACATAAATAAAAAGGAATTGAAGGGTTGTATTTATTAAATTCTAAATGGATGGCCAAGAGAATATTTATTTAAGTAAAAGTTGTGTATTTTTGGAAAAACAACTAGGAGAATTTCCCATGCCTTTTTTTTAGTTGGAGTGATGTGGAGAAAATGTAGGCTGCATGGTTCAGTTATCTTAGGAAAATGTGGGCTATGGTGGGCTACTCTCATCTATATAAGGAGGGGAGTCGTACTCACAAGCTGGTGTTATTTTTCAGGTACTCTATTTACTCTATGCTCTAGGCTATGGTTATTTGTGCACTCATTTCTATGACTGTCCTTCTGACAGGAGGAGAGAGAAGTCCATCTCTCTTACTTTTGTCATTCATTCAATGCAAAGAAAATTTTTTTGCTTTTAAAATTAGACGACGCAGAGACAGGGGGAGTTTTTTTTCTTCTTTTTCCTTTAATTCATTTCTTTCTTCTTCCTTTTTCTTTCTTCCTTCCATTTTCTTCTTTCCTTTTTCTTTCTTCCCTCTCCATTCTTTAAATGCTTTTTTTTATTCCTCTCTTTCCCTGTCCCTCTCTTCTTTACCGACGACGCAACAGAGAGAGAGAGAGAGAGCGAGAGAGAGAAAGAGAGTGAGAGAGGCTTTTTTTATTTCTTTTTTATTTTATAGTTTATGTATATTAATTATTTTATTTCTTCTTTTTTTTATGTTTATATATATATTTAATAGTTTACTTTAAATATATTATGTTTTATTTTCATGTTTTTTTTAATGTTATATTTATGTTAAATATGTTTATTAAATATCTATTAAAACTATATGGAGTGCATATGTATAAAGATATATGTATATGTATTTATGAATAAGAATGTATATGTATTTATGTATGTGTGTGTATGTATGTGTGAAAGTGTTTTATCTTAGGTTCATTACACTTTAATGTTATTAGGACATGCATATGCATTATGTTTGTTTGAGATGAATGATATGAATGAGTAATGATTTTATGTTGGTATGAAATGGAGGGTATGAAGGATGTGTGTGTGTGTTTATTTATCTAAATTGTTTACATGTATATGATTGGAATTCCTAAACCTTTTTTATGAGTTTCAGGTTACCAAAAGGAGGGTCCATTTAGCCATTATCCCTTATCTTTATCAAAGTTTTCATCATATTATCTAAACTTCTCCTTATCCAATCATTTATCCATTCCTTTTCTTATCCATTAGCCAAGCTTCTTCAACCCTTACTTGTTAATTTATGATAGAAACTTATTAGAAATGCATAAGATTTAGTGATTGTTTGTACCCATGTTAAATGTTAGTGCATGTACCCATGATAAATGTTAGGCATGACTAGTGAATGTTAGGCATGTTAGTGAATGTTAGGCATGTTAGTTAATGTGTGCATGTTAGATGTTAGAAGTTAGGTAGTGCATATTAGATGTTAGGAAGTGCATGTAAATGTTAGTGTATGTTATGTATGCATATATGTATGTTAGTGCATGTATGTTATGTTTGTATGTTCATGCATGTATGTATACATGTCATGTATGCATGCATGTTCATATATGTGTATGTTAGTGCATGCATGTTCATATATGTGTATGTTAGTGCATGTATGTTATGTTTGCATGTTCATGCATGTATGTATGCATGTCATGCATGAATGTATGTTCATTTATATGTATGTAAGTTTACGCATTTTAGTTAAATGTATAATCATATAAATGTTTCATGTTCATTTATGCGTGTGTATGTGTGCATGTAATTTATGTTTGCATGTTTGTGTATGTATGTTTGTGCATGTATGTTTATGCATGTGTGTTAGTGCATGTAAGTTTATGCATGAAAGTTAAATCCATGTTCATTTATGTGTATACATGTTAGTATACATGTGATATATGTTAGCATATGTAGTATGTATGTATATGTATGTTAAAGTGTATGAAGAGTGTTTATGTGTGCATGAAATAGTTATGAATATTATAATGTGTATATTAAAATAAATGTATGTACTTATGATATTTATGTATTAAAAAAGTTAATTATCTTATATTAAACTGAGTTTTTTAAATATGTTAAGATTTAAATGTGTTTAATCTTTTATAAAAGCATACTTATATTTCTCATGTTATTTTTCAGATGATATGCAGCCCTGTTGAAGACGAACTGAAGATTTGAAGTGTGGAAAAGAATTTGCTTAGTTGAAATTCTAATATTTAATTTGTATAGGATATCATTTTTATATACAATATCTTATAGCTTTGTATAGGAAATCATTTATTTAAACAGTTTATATAACATTAATCTATTTACATTTCATCTTATATGTCTGAAGAAGCTTCATTTAGTAGTATTTTTTTACCTCCATCTATATTTGAAATGCTATTTCCTAGTCCAGTTGAAGTTAATGATACTTAAAATACAGAAATTGAAGAACTAGTTAAAGATAAAATTGTAGAAGAAACTTTGCACACAAGAGAGTTTGATCGTAGATTATCTAGAACATTACCATTAATTTCCGTTGTTCCACTTAGTACTGAAAATAGTGAAAATCCTTTTCCTCCATCCATAGCTAGAAACACTGATAATTCTCAAGAAGATTTAAACGTAATAGAAATCATTAAAGATAAAGTAGTTAGTGAGGAATTAATCTTACCATCCTATATAGATGCAGTCCAAAGATATAGAAACACTTTGCCTTATGGTCCTTAGAAATAAATACTTGTTCTGCATAGTCACCCTGTGTGCGCCGTTAGCGAGACGATTGAATTGATCCACCAGTTGTCACGAATCGCTTCCACAATGGGAAGAGTTCTGGAGAGCTTCGAAGGCAAGCAATTGAAGGGAAAATAAGTTGTGGGAAGTCGATTTAACTCGCTATCCAAGGAGAAGGCTATTCCAACGAGGTCAAAGAAGAGGAGATAGGGAGATAGAAGCTACGGGGAAAGTTTGGCAATTTTGAAATATGAAGCTTAAGGGAAGGTAGAAGATTTGAAGTTTATATCTGGTATGTGGAAGGTACTCGAATAGGAAAATTTGAGTAGTCTAAGAGGCAAAGAAGAGGTGATTTGTTCAATATACCTGTGGTGTTTCTGATGTGCTTCTATAATGGGGAATTCAGAATATCAAGGGGACTTGATGGATATCAATTAATGAACATCATACAGTGATGCTTGGTCAGAAACAGGGATGTGCCAGTCTTTAAAGTGTGTGCTCATATATTGAGAAGCTTTTGTTGTAGCGTGCATAGTTCATGGTTGGCTCTGTCTCTCAAAAGGTGTAACGTTGTGAGTTAATACTCAGTGCAAGAATTGAGAGCAGCTGGAGGACAAGAGAGATTACAGTACAGAATGGGACTCTTAGAGGGTTTTGACTCTTCGGTCATTTACAAAGAATGATGAGAGCTGAAGCACAGTACAAAAAGTAGGGGTTGTGGCCTCTGCCAAGATAATAGGGAGAGCAGTGGGGTAATTAAAGGAGATTGAAGTAGATGACAGCAGGTGGGCAGTATAGAAAATGGACGGAGGCTAGCGGCAGATGATGAATTTAATGCAAGCCTCGAGAGACTCTTCCGAAGCATCAACTCCAGTGAGACCCCTCTTGGAGAGTGAACATAGAGTAAAGAAGCAGAAGCGAAAAAATTGGGAACATATTTAAAGTTGTAGTACCGGTATTATTCACAAGGTTTCCATTGTAAATCCATTCAGATGGGGAGTGCTGGTAGAAGAATCTACTGAAGAACATATATTGTTGGAAGTGTTTGAATAAAAAAGACAAGATCTTATAGTCAGAGGATGAGAGAGTGGGGGAGGAACTTTTGCTACTTAGAGAAGTTGAGTGCTATCAAGTAGGAGCTGCAAAAATACTAGAAGGAAAGAATCAATGTTTGGAGAATAGACTTCAGCAATGAGGCTTTTACTAGTTATGGAGGCCATGATATTCCTCTCGTATGTGTTTGTTCTAATATGACTTGTGCTACGTGTGTTAAATAATTGGAACAGTAATGAATCTCTCTCCTAAAAGAGCATGACGCCACTGTAATCAAGCAAATAATATTGCAGTCAGCTCGATGAATTATTTGCCATCATGCTTCCCATTCCGAGTAAAGTAGCTAGGTTTATCATCTTTTGTCCAGGTGTGTGAGATAAGAGAGTGCCTCTGTATGTGTTTAAGAGTCTTGAAAAAGAAAGGGGCTGCTTGCTATACTTCAGTACTAGTCATCTGCATTGCACAAAGACTTCTTACACTTAGTATTGAAAATACCCTTGGTTCTCAATGGAAATATGAGAGTTTTCATTGAATATTTTCTCTCAATCGCGGGAGGCCTGGCTTGAGTTTGTTTGTTCATGATTGCACATATTGGACTGACGTGAAACTCAAATGTTGTTCTAAATTAAGGTTTTTTCCACAGGTTGTGTATGTGCATGATATGATATGAGATAATGTTTAAGGGTGCGAGTGTAAGTGATTGATTATTTGATTATCTGATGGTGAATGCCTAATATTTGAGTGGGTGTGGTTGAGTGTGTGCATGTGTAAAAGGTGTGTGGTTGTGTGATTGAAGGATTGGTGAGAGTGTGAAAGTGTAAGTGTGGGAATGTTTGAGCCTGGCTATGATAAGGAGGAGAAGTTGAGGTCGAGATGCGAGTGAGTTGGAAGAGTTTGTGAGAGTTGAATGTAAGAGAGAGAGTTGAGTGGGAATACTAAGGGGGATTTGATGAGTTGGAGGAAGAGGAGGTGATTGTGGGGATATGAGTGAAAAGAGGGTAGAAGTGAGGTACTAGAAAAGTGAAGAGAGGAAAGGAAGGAAGAAAGGGAGAGGATGTAAATGAGAAACAAGGGTTAAAGTAAAAGGGAAAAAGAAAGAGAGCCAAAAGAAAAAACGATAGATTGATGCTTGTTAGACCAAATAGAATCCATGTGTGAAACCAAGTGAACAATAGGGGTAGAAACAAGGGAAGTTAAGATCAGAGAATAAACTAAGACACCATATCTATGAGCACTTCATACCTAACTTCATTTGGTGATCCCGTTACTGATCGAGAAAGTGAGTGTATTTGCGTATGTTCGTGAGCCTTGGGCGAGAAAAGTGTGCCCAAACATAGAAGTCTAGGCAATTTAGTCGCGAAAAAATACCTTCTCTGCGGCTTCATAAAAGCCCATGAAGGTCTCGACAACAACCATTCAAGCCTCTTTCTTCTTTGCCTCTTTTACAGCCAATTTTGGACAATTCTTCATGACATGATCATCTCCTTTACAATATTTGCAAAACAATTTTTGCTTTTCTGTTTTCTTCTCATTTCTATCATCTGTATTTGATTGTGCTAAATCAACATATTTCTGCATACTAGTAGATGAGCTCCATTTACCTTTGCCCTTTTGACTAGCCAAGAAAGCTTGATCTGCAACACACATAATGGACATGTTCTGCCTAGACTCATGTTCCTACAAAAATTTAGAGACTAACTCCTCGAATGTTAAGGCATTTGGATTACCTTTCATCATCAATCAAAGAGCAGAAGCAAAACTTTGATATGAATCAGGAAGACCATTCAGAATAGTCTACACAAGTGAACTGTCATGCAAGATTTCATCAGAAGAAATCAACACCTCCTTCAAATCTTTGATCTTTGTCAAAAAATTGTCCATGGAATCTCCTTCATTCATGTGCTCACTCTCCAATAGTTTTCAAAGGTAAGCAACACAAGCCTCATTCCTTGCCTGGTATAAAGTGGTAAGTGTATCCCAAGCATCCTTTGATGTTCTACAAGAGCGAATGCAAGGAATAATGGCATGTTTGATAGATAAGGTGGATCTCTCTTTTTCTTCAAAGAATAATGTAGCCACAATAGTTCCACCACAAAGGCAATCACGCCAGTTCAAGACAAGTGCTATATCAAATAGAAAGACGCCATTCAAAAAGAAAGTAGTTTCGAGCATGAAGTAGATCTAGGGATAAAAAGGAGGACAACCACCGGCCTTGCCCCCACAATTCCCATCCAGGCAAGCCAATGAGGCCAGAAGACGAATGAAGAAACTAGGGCAAGCTCAACCACAAGGTATCCGACAAGTTTGGGTGCCTAAGAAATTAGCTGCAACTCAACAAGGACAATTACAAATATGGGTACCCAAGAAGCTCTTACATAAACAAAAACCTATGCTCTCCCACATGAGAAAACTCACAACAAAGAAGCCATGGCGAGGCCAGGGTCAAAACCCAACACCAAGACTAAAAGCAGACCAACTCACCTCTTCAACAAGAGTCAAAAGACCAATAACAATGGTATGGGTATGGAAGCCAAAAGCCCTAGTAACCCCCCTAGAACCAACTATGTGGGATACAGAATTTAAGAAACCATCTAAAGATGAAGATGCCCAAGGTGATGTCTATGCAGTCGAACATGGTTCTCAAATGGATCCCTATAAGGAGGAATGATCAGTTGTCATCTTGAGGTCCAATGGACACCTCTAAGTATAGCTTGCATCAATGTCCCCATGTAACATTAGAAGCCTCTACATGCAACAACGATGTGCCTTTGGCATAACCTTGTCTTTTGCACCATTCAGGTCATGCATTTCCAAAGTATGCATTAATATAGGGACACATTACATGGCCATGCATAGGCACAGTTGTGAATCCCAAGCACATGAGACACATTTGACATATGTAAATTATTTTATTGATACTAACATCTTTCTTCTTGTTTAGTGATAATATTTAAAAAAAACGCTTGTTCCCAGGTTTGGCTCATGGAACATGAATGAGTAATGCTTCGTTGAAGGTGGAACCGTTGATTATTAGGCATTTGTCAGTTTGGATAAAAGTATGTCTCGGCTAGCAGATGATATTATTGCTACCTTATCTGGTAGATGTCCAGAACTTGGCATGAACATGGCATCCACTAGCAACTTTTGGAAGCTCACAACAACACATTCATGCTAGAATCCAAGGAAGAAGCACCTACAAAGAGACTAAGACTTCCAACAGCTAATAGTGGCACAATGAAGAAAAGGACAATCGACCCTGCTACATGTGGATGACAGACTGCTCTTGTTGATACATGATGGACATTACCTCTCAAGGTACTACAGGGAACACCCACTCCAACAAGGGTCAATTAGGGACATCAGACTCGAGAGGGGGGAGTGTTGGAACTCAAGGTCAAGCACAAGCATGGAAGCACATCACAAAAGTGGACACACAAGAAGAAGGAGCAAGTAGGGAGCTCCAAGAAGTGTATGTCAAATTTTTAGAAGAAACCCCTACAAAAACAGTGATTTTGATCACTCAAACCATTGTAAATATAATTTCACCAATTTGTAACTCCATTTTGTTCAAGGCGAGGAGTCCTCAAGCTTGAGGAGTGTTAGAAGTGTCATCCTACCAATTTCCATAATTTTAGGCTCTATTTGAGCCCTCAAATAAGACTTAGAACCTAATTTTTAACTTGGCCAGACACTAGGTCTAGACAGGGCCAAAACTACTCAAAAAACTATAAAAAGAGCTAGAGAGCTCATTTTTGGGGTTAGCTGTTTGAGATTAGCTTCTTAGTAGCTTGTTGTAGAGTTGAGCTTTGTAAGAGCATTCCTTGGCAATAGAAAGCTTTCCATTGTTCCTCTCTTTGATCTTACCTTGTGTGCATGTGTGTGTATGTGTGTGCATGCTTATGTGCTTTCACTCACAGACTTGTGTGTTCACTTGCTCATGGTCTTCATACCAGTCCTCACGTCTCCGCGGATTGACAAGTAAAGGAGGTGGTGATTGCACTTGAGCTACACCACATGCTTACTTGCTTTCACATGGTTTTGAGAACACCCCAACTGAGGGCACCTTATATGTTAAGCATGCAAGTGATGTGGTTCTGATCATTGTTGTCTATGTTGATGAGATGTTGCTCATTGGTCCTCATGAGAAGCATATTGCTGATTTTATGGCTGATTTGCATGCTTCGTTTGAGATGTCAAATTTGGGGCATTTGCATCATTATTTGGGCATTCAATTTATGCAAGTTGATGGTGAAGTAGCTTTGTCTCAAATAAAATATATTGATACATTGTTGTAGTGTTTTGGCCTTGAAGAGTGCAAACCTATTGCCACTCCTATGGAAAAAGGTTTATGATTGAGTCTTCATGATGCTAGAGATGCATTTGATGTTGTTCTCTATCAACAGACTGTTGTATGCTTGATTTACTTATGCATTACTAGGCTTGATATTCAAATTTCTATCTCAGAGATGAGTTTTTATGCATTGCCCAGGTGTTAAGCATTGGTAGGCAGTTAAGCGCATCTTTTGCTACTTGAGTGGTTCCCAGCTACTTGGATTGTTTTATCCCAAGGGGGGATCACTACCGCTAGATTTACATGCTTTTTCTGACTCTAACTAGGCTAGTTGCTATGACACTCATGTGTCCACTAATGGTTTTTGCTTCATGCTTGGTAGCTCATGCATACCTTGGTTAGGCAAGAATCAGCCTACTCTGGCCACTTCTACCTACTCTGGCCACTTCTAGTTGTGAGGCTGAGTATAGGGCAGCTTTCACAACCACTGTTGAGTGTGTGTGGCTTAGATGCCTTATGGCTGATTTGGGTGTTGGTCAGTCTTCTGTCAACACCATCTTTACTAATAGTCAGAGCACATTGGCAGTTGCGACGAACCCTATGTTCCATGCTCACACTAAGCACATTGCGGTGCACTATCATTATGTTAGGGACAGATTCCCTATCGGAGAGATCAGTTTGACATATATGCCCACACAAGAGAACATTGTAGACCTTGTCACAAGGGCTTTTCCTAGGAGTAGTAGTTAGAATGATCTTACCGAATCCCATGATAGGATAAGAGGAGTTGTTGGCACATGTGACAGTATTCCCTGATGGGGCAGGCTCAAGTGAAGTGAAGAAACTTCACTATGAGGTAATATGTTTGGTTGCCCCACTATCAAAGTACCAAACATCTGAGTCTACTGCAGACATACATTGTTCATGAGAAGATGGTTCATAACTGCAAACAATGGTAAATGCCCATTCTTCATTCTACACAAGATTAGCAGACACTGTTTTGGGTGTAGAGGTCTGTTAGCTTAATAAACTATCCGTTTTTGTGCACTAACATATTTCTAGTTTGCATAATAAATGTTTGTTTGTCCGTTTTTTGTAGAGAAAAATGATTGTCATTGCTAAACTACAATTAGTTGTCATGGCCGAGAGGAGGTGACAATATTGTATTAGGTACATTCGTGAAGTGTGTGAGGAGGGATTTCATTAGAAAAGGGGGGGATGTTAAGAAGAAAAAAACCACCAAGAAAAAAAAGGGGGAAAATATATATCTAAAGAAGAAATGGCACGAAATAAAAAATACATAATGAAAAACATTGAGGAAAAAAAAAGAAAAAAAAGGGAAAAAAACTATTTGAAAAAAAAGAAGAAAAACGCAAATAAATAATGAAAACAAACAAATCAAATAAAAGCAAAGAAAAAAAGAAAAAAGTTGAAATAAAGAATTCTGAATGTGCATGTGTGTGAGTGGGGGGATGTGGAAGCGTCAGAATGGGAGGAGTGGAGTGTCAGGAGGTCAGATTGTCAGGGGAGTGGGTGAGCAAAGAAAAAAAAAGGTGGAAAATAAAACTCTCTCTCTCTCTCTCTCTCTCTCTCTCTCTCTCTCTCTCCCCCCTCTCTCTTGTTTTTTTGTTCTTCTCGTGTCTCTATAGGTACGAGAGCCTTCTTCCATGTTGGCTAGAGGGGGTGGAGTCTACAGGTGTATTCGGGGAAGGTTTTTTCTGTTGCGCTATGATCAAGGGCAGCTTAGGGGGATACAGGACGCAGGGAAAAGAGTATCAGAGGGGGAAGCGGGTGCTTCTCGAAGAGGAGGGCTTCTTGAGGCTATTTTTGACCCTAACGGATTACTTGAGGCACGTTTCCTGGTGTTGGTGGAGTCGAGTTTTTTAGAACAAACAAGATTACAACTTATGGACCAAGAGACCATCATCAGCTAGGGAAGGGAAAGACGAGGAGTAGCCAGAGTTGCACAAGGAGCATCGAAGACGGGATTGTGTGGAGGAAGGAGACAGAGGAATTGGGGGCATAGGGTGCTAGAGCCATCGAGGGAAGTCCAACTCACTCTCGACTGTTGACAAATTGAAGCAGAGCACACGGGTAGACCTAGAGGAGGGATTTTTTGGACAATCTTGTTGTAGCTCGCTTGAGAGGACCTGTTGCTCTAATGATGGATAGCTCAACTTGCAGATCTTATCGAAGCAACATTCTTGCACATAGTGAATCTATAAAGCACCAAATAGTTTGTTATAGGATGCATGAACACATAATTAAGAACTTCAGAACTCTTATGTAGTGTTCAAGGGAATTGGTACTCTGAAGTCCTAAGGCGCGTGTGCATAAGCCATCAAACTTACCAATCAATGGTTCAGAGGCTCCTACGATTTGGATGTGCAAAGTAAATTAGAGCATGGAGTGTGGAGGAGAAAAATACTCACATGGAGGACTCGAACGGGAAATGATCCTTTGATCTCATGTTGTAGACCGGAAACCATTCATTCTGAGATGGTTACTATAGACGCTCCTGCTGAATAAAGTTTATGTCCAAAACAATTGCAGAGTTGTTTACAGTGCAACAGAGAAATCAACAAGACTAGACTAAGACATGGTGTGAATGATGAGGAGAATACTTTGATGCTCAGAGTTCCTTAACGGTTGTCATTTACTCAAGCTTGTGGAAAACCAAGAATCATATGTTAGCAGGTACACATACGTGAAGAGTTCTGGAGAGCTTCCAAGGCAAGCAATTCAAGGGAAAATAAGTTGTGGGAAGTCGATTTAACTCACTATCCAAGGAGAAGGCTATTCCAACGAGGTCAAAGAAGAGGAGATAGGGAGATAGAAGCTATGGGGAAAGTTTGGCAGCTATGAAATATGGAGCTTAAGGGAAGGTAGAAGATTTGAAGTGTATATCTGGTATGTGGAAGGTACTCAAATAGGAAAACTTGAGTAGTCTAAGAGGCAAAGAAGAGATGATTTGTTCAATATACCTATGGTGTTTTTGATGCGCTTCTACAATGGGGAATTCAGAATATCAAAGGGACTTGATGGATATAATTAATGAACATCATACAGTGATGCTTGGTCAGAAATAGGGATGTGCCAGTCTTTAAAGCGTGTGCTCATATATTGAGAAGCTTCTGTTGTGGCGTGCATAGTTCATGGTTGGCTCTGTCTCTCAAAAGGTGTAACGTTGTGAGTTAATACTCAGTGCAAGAATTGAGAGCAGCTGGAGGACAAGAGAGATTACAGTACGAAATGGGACTCTGAGAGGGTTTTGACTCTTCGGTCATTTACAGAGAATGATGAGAGCTGAAGCACAGTACAAAAAGTAGGGGTTGTGGCCTCTGCCAAGATAATAGGGAGAGCAGCGGGGTAATTAAAGGAGATTGAAGTAGATGACAGTAGGTGGGCAGTGTAGAAAATGGATGGAGGCCAGCGACAGATGATGAATTTAGTGCAAGCCTCGAGAGACTCTTCTGAAGCATCAACTCCATTGAGACCCCTCTTGGAGAGTGAACATAGAGTAAAGAAGCAGAAGCGAACAAACTGGGAACAGATTTAAAGTTGTAGTACCGGTATTATTCACAAGGTTTCCATTGTAAATCCATTCATATGGGGAGTGCTGGTAGAAGAATCTATTGAAGAACATATATTGTTGGAAGTGTTTGAACAAAAAGGACAAGATCTCATAGTCAGAGGATGAGAGGGTGGGGGAGGAACTTTTGCTACTTAGAGAAGTTGAGTGCTATCAACTAGGAGCTGCCAGAATACTAGAAGGAAAGAATCAATGTTTGGAGAATAGACTTCAGCAATGAGGCTTTTACTAGTTATGGAGGCCATGATATTCCTCTGGTATGTGTTCGTTCTAATATGACTTGTGCTACCCGTGTTAAATAATTGGAACAGTAATGAATCTCTATCCTAAAAGAGCATGATGCCACTGTAATCAAGCAAATAATATTGTAGTCACCTCGATGAATTATTTGCCATCACGCTTCCCATTCCAAGTGAAATAGCTAGGTTTATCATCTTCTGTCCAGCTGTGTGAGATAAGAGAGGAGTGGATCTGTATGTTTTTAAGAGTCTTGAAAAAAAAGGGGATGCTTGTTGTACTTCGGTATTAGTCATTTGCATTGCATAAAGACTTCTTACACTTAGTATTGAAAATACCCTTGTTTCTCAATGGAAATATGAGAGTTTTCTTTGAATATTTTCCCTCAATTGCGGGAGACCTGTCTTGAGTTTGTTTGTTCATGATTGCACGTATTGGACTGACATGAAACTCAAATGTTGTTCTAAATTAAGGTTTTCTCCACAAGTTGTGTATGTGCATGATATGATATGAGATAATGTTTAAGGGTGCGAGTGTAAGTGATTGATTATTTGATTATCTGATGGTGAATGCCTAATATTTGAGTGGGTGTGATTGAGTGTGTGCATGTGTAAAAGGTGTGTGGTTGTGTGATTGAAGGATTGGTGAGAGTGTGAAAGTGTAAGTGTGGGAATGTTTGAGCATGGCTATGATAAGGAGGAGAAGTTGAGGTCGAAATGTGAGTGAGGTGGAAGAGTTTGTGAGACTTGAACGTAAGAGCGAGAGTTGAGTGGGAATACTAAGGGGGACTTGATGAGTTGGAGGAAGAGGAGGTGATTCTGGGGATATGAGTGAGAAGAGGGTAGAAGTGAGGTAGTAGAAAAGTGAAGAGAGGAAAGGAAGGAAGCAAGGGAGAGGAAGTAAATCAGAAACAAGGGTTAAAGTAAAAGGGAAAAAGAAAGAGAGCAAAAAAAAAAACGATAGATTGATGCTTGTTAGACCAAATAGAATCCATGTGTGAAACCAAGTGAACAATACGGGTAGAAACAAGGGAAGTTAAGATCACAGAATAAACTAAGACACCACATCTGTGAGCACTTCGTACCTAACTTCATTTGGTGATCCCGTTAGTGATCGAGAAAGTGAGTGTATTTGCGTATGTTCATGAGCCTTGGGCGAGAAAAGTGTGCCCAAACATAGAAGTCTAGGCAATTTAGTCGCGAAAAAATACCTTCTCTGCCGCTTCATAAAAGCCCATCATTTTGGCACGCCCGGTGGGACTTTGGCTTACCACATCTCAGAGAGATTGCTACGAGTTCGTTTGGTGCCCCAATCATGTGGCATAGCCATTCTGCCCCACAATTACCTTGGTTTTTGTTAAAGAGATGGCTCAGAGACACGCAACTCCTCTTGCTGACTTTCCACGCTTTCTAGGCTCTCCCAATGAAGTTCCCGATGGCCACATGCAATTATTTGAGGTAATTTGTGGTGCCCATGAAATATTGGATGATGGTAGAAAATTGTGCATCTTCCCTGCCACTTTGAGAGGGGAAGCAAGTGAATGGTATGCCAACCCTGTTGTGCAAGAGAGAGCAACCTACAATTGCTTGAAAACTAACTTCTTGAGGAAGTTTAGAGGTCCGGGTTTTGAAGAGAAACTAGCAGAGCAATTCGACCACTTACGACAAGGGGCAAGCGAGAGCATTGATAAGTATATTGATTGAATGGATACCATTGTGAGGAAGCTAGGAAATAGTGTACCTGATAACGAGACCTTGAAGAGGAGATTCCTAGTGGGCTTACATGATGGAAAAGTTGAAGAATATATTAGGTTGAAGAGACCAGTTAGTCTTGAAGAGGCAAAGCGTGAAGCGAGGATTTGGGAAGAGGTTCAAGGTGTGCTTCGATTGCATACAGCTAGATTCAGTTCACATTCAAGAAGCATAGAAGAAATCCAAGAGACCATTATGTTTGTTGATATCAATGAGAAGAAGGAAGTGGAGCTTTTAGACAAGCTAAAAGTTGACACGTTTGCAAGAGTCAAACCCACTTGCTCGTCTTTGTATGTGAGAGCATTTGGCGATTCTCAAGAATCGAGTACACTACAATCAACTGGTGAATGGCAAAGAAAGAGAATGTGTGGTGTAAATGATTGGAATAGTGGTGTACTTGAAGCTCATCAAGAATATGGGATACTAAAAAGAACAATGAATTGGAATCTACGAGCGCGTGCAAAATGATTGCAATTCAACTCAAGGGGATTAGTTTGTTGGAGTTGTAATCAAAGAGGACATATGGCTAGAGAATGCCTAAGTACAGGGATCGAGGAGTGATAGTCCAAGGACTAGACATGATGGGATAAGGGAACAAAAAACGAATGAGTACACTACAAGGGTGAGAAAATCTCATAGAGGAGATATATCCAAGAGCCCTTGTCTTAGCCCAAGCTTGAGGAAAGTTGAAGTTTCTAACGAGTGTAGACCTAAGGTGTAACCGAATCCACGAAGAAAGATTGTTGTTAACCAAAGCATTCGTGAGGTAGGAGTGATACCTCGAGTTCAAAAAATGAGATGCGAAGGAAGAATGTGTGGAGATGACAAGCATAAGAGGTGCAAACCCATACTTGCAATAGAGAAGGATGGGCACAAGAATGATGCAATCATAATGTCTAAACCTGTTGAGATAGTAGAATGTGAAACCCTAACAGACCTCGCATCACAATGCAAAGTCCAACAATTAGAATGTGAGCTCGAGAAGCTAAGAGATGTAGTTTCCCACCTAGAGAGCGAGCTGGCACAAGAAAGGACAAACAGGATACAACAAGCAGAAAAAATGAAGGAAATAGAGAGAGTGGCTTATGAGTGGTTTAAGGATACACAAGACATAAAGGATAAGAAAAATAAAAAGATAGATCAATTGGTGAAGGAGAATGAGGGATTTCAAGAGTTGATCAAGAGGTGGGAAATCGATCGAAAAATCCAAAGGGAGAAAATAGTGAGTGAAATGGAGAAACGTGAAAAAATAGAAAGAAAGATTGAAGCGTTGATGAGAAGGACACAAACTTTGGAGAAGACAAAAATAGGCAAAATAGCATTGAAAGGAAAAGAAGGGAGATTGGGTTCTCGACATATTGAGATCGAAGGATGTAGGACTAAGAAAGAAGTAGAGACTAGAGAAAAAGTTAGTGGAGACCGAGTGGAGGTGAGTCAAAAAGAAAAGGGAAATGGAATTGAGATGAGAAAGAAAATTACCAAAAAAACAGAGACTAGCGAAGTCAGCAAGGCAGCATCGGCAACGAAGAGGATCCTTGAGAAAAGTGAAACCCGAGACTTTGGGAAAGGATGCAAGGGCACAATAGGTGAGTGCAAGGAGAAAAAGAAAGGAAGTTGGAGGATTCTTGCTAAAGAAATAGATTATAGTGAGAGAAAATGTGCGAAGCAAGATGATAAAGAACTTGGTGAGGGAGATGCTCTCACAATGGATCAAGAGGTCACAAGGAAAGATACATTTTCAAAATAGGTGAATGTTTTGTATAAGAAGATAGAGAGAGAAAGTAAGGATGTAACAAAGGACGAACAAAAATGTAATGATTTACATGATGCAGTTAGCGATTTAGAGAAGAAGACACCGGAAACTATGTGGTTGTGTCGTATGAAACCTTGTTTTGAAAAAGACGAGCATTTTGAAGAAGATGAGCATTTATCGTGAGTTATGAGTCAGAGAGGTGAACTGACACGAATGTAAGGATGACGAGTGTAAATAAAAAAGGGGATGAAGGATATTGATGAGAAGTTAACGAGTGTCCTGACTCCTCTCAATGGCATGTTGGCATTGCAGTGCTAGAGTAGGATGGATTGAGTTTGTAAGGCATGGATATGAGCGGTTTGTGGAGTGATGATTGTTTGGTTAGGGGTGGTTTTAGCGAGGTTTGGAACGGGGTGGATTTGAGGAGAAGTTAGGGCAAGGGATGGTTTCTGACAAAGAGAGAGATAAAGCTTGAAAAGGGGTGGGATCCTATCTAGTGTTTGCAAGCCAATGGGCCATTAAGACTTGGGAGGGATGAGAATGGGAAGAAGCGAAGAAGATGAGGTGATGATTGAGGAGTTCAAATGTGACTCAAAGAGATTAGAGTAGGTGAAAAAAGTAGAAGAAAAATGAGAAATAGAAAAATCGGGAACGAATACAAGTGGAGGGGAGAGTTCATTTAGAGAGTGAAAAGCTTAAGAATTGGAAGAGATTGAGTGAAGAACTTGAGAGAAAAAGAAAAGTGGATTCATGGTAGTATGTGTTTGACTAGGTATGCCATTGGCAAGGATAACTTAGGTCTGACTAGGGTTCACTTCATTGGAATTGCGAGTCTGAGGTGTGAGGATGGATGGATCGCGTTGTGTTGCAAATGCAAGAGATGAAGTAACACTTTCTGAGGTTGCAAAATTGATGAGATGGTTAGTATGTGCTGGTCTTAAGAGAAAGAGTTGACTATAGTGTGTAGTGGCTGAATTTTAGCTCGAGTATCGGTAGAGAGATGGTATGTTTCATTAGGATGTCCACGGGGATTTATATGTATGTACGTGATGTGTTGGGCTGGTTGGGACATAAAGCCCTTTCTTCTATCTCCTAATTCTCGAGACTTTGGAATTGAAAAAGAGAACAAGAAAGAAATAATTTTGTATATGTGTGTGTTGTCGGTGCGCTGCAGTGGGCTAGTAGATGGGTGGAACAACCTTGATCGGGTGATCGAGGCCACGAGCTGACGCTAGTTTCATTGTAGGCCCGACCTGTATGTGGCTATGTGCCTATATGGGCCAATAGGCAGGTGGAGTCCCTTTGGTCGGGTGGTCAAAGTCACGAGCTGACGTCGATTTCGCATAGGGCTAGCGTTGTGCATCGTGTGCAAATAAATAAATTTAAAAAAAAGAGAAAAAAAATGAAAAGCAGATTTCTCTCTTGAGGGGGGACAGAAGAGAGGAGAGAGCATGATGCTCGGATGGGAATATGTATATATGTCTTGTGGGGATATGGGCTGATGTGGACTTGTGATGAAGCATGTCAAATTGAAGCTCAAGCTTGGCTGAAATTTAGTTCGCTACGTGTCTATAGAAGACTTCAACTGGAGAGATCTAATCATGCTGGTTGTCTTGTTTGTTTGTGACCCTTCTCGGAGTGTGCTCTTGGACTCTTAGTTTGTGCTATAACTCGCAAAGTTTGAATCACATTAATTACGAGTAGTTTTGATTGAAGTAAATAGAGCTCAGACTTGAGAGGTTCTTGCGGATGTGCGTACATGGTCAACATCTTTAGAGAAAAGTGAATTGACTATTGAGTGTTGGAAAGTCAAATTTGATTGATGAATAAGAAGTGAGTGCAGACTAGAGAAAAAGAAAAAGTGAGAGCAAAAGAAAATTTAGGTGGAAAAGAATGGGAAATATGAGAAAAGTACAAAAGCAAGGAAAAAGAAGATGTGAATCATGGGAAAGTTGAATACGAAGATTGGACAGGTCGATGGTAGGATAAAAATGGAAAAACACAATAGAAGCATGTCTGCATTGACCCATTATTTTGATTTGCATGATCATTGTTGTGTGGTGTTGACATACTTATTGGCTCATGGTTTTTGGTATTACTAATATTTTTGTTGAGTAATAGATTTTTTTGGAGTAAGCAGATTTTCTCCAGAGTTGCCAAGAGGGAACCGAAAGTCGATAAAGGTAAAGTGATTAGATCAGTTTTTGTGCATATGACATGTATGTTTCTTTTAGAAGTACACAAAAGCGGTGCATAACGCTCATCGAGGACGACATCGCAAATAAGTGGAGGGGAGTATGTTAGCTTAATAAACTATCCGTTTTTGTGCACTAACATATTTCTAGTTTGCATAATAAATGTTTGGCTGTCTGTCTTTTGGAGAGAAAAATGATTGTCGTTGCTAAACTACAGTTAATTTCCATGGCCGAGAGAAGGTGACAGTATTGTATTAGGTACATTCGTGAAGTGTGTGAGGAGGGATGTCATTAGAAAAGGGGGGGATGTTAAGAAGAAAAAGAAACCACCAAGAAAAAAAAAAGGGAAAAATATATATCTGAAGAAGAAATGACACGAAATAAAAAAAAACATAATGAAAAACATTAAGAAAAAAGAAAAGAAAAAAAAGGGGAAAAAAACTATTTGAAAAAAAAAGAAGAAAAACACAAATAAATAATGAAAACAAACAAATCAAATAAAAGCAAAGTAAAAAATTGAAATAAAGAATTTTGAATGTGCACGTGTGTGAGTGGGGGGATGTGGAAGCGTCAGAATGGGAGGAGTAGAGTGTCAGGAGGTCAGAGTGTCAAGGGAGTGGGTGAGTAAAGAAAAAAAAAGGTGGAAAATAAATTTTTTTTGCTCTCTCTCTCTCTCTCTCTCTCTCTCTCTCTCTCTCTCTCTCTCTCTCTCGTTTTTTTGTTCTTCTCGTGTAACTATAGGTAGGGGAGCCTTCTTGCATGTCGGCTAGAGGGGCTGGAATTTGTAGGTGTGGGAAGGTTTTTTCTGTTGCGCTTTGATCAAGGACAACTCAGGGGATAACGGGACGCAGAGAAAAGAGTATCAAAGGGGGAAACAGGTGCTTCTCAAAGAGGACGGCTTCTCGAGGCTATTTCTGACCCTAACAGACTACTTGAGGCACATTTCCTGATGTTGGTGGAGTCGAGTTTTTGAGAACAAACAAGATTACAAGTTATGGACCAAGAGACCATCATCAACTAGGGAAGGGAAAGACGAGGAGCATCCAGAGGTGCACAAGGAGCATCGAAGACGGGATTGTGTGGAGGAAGGAGACAGAGGAATTGGGGGCATAGGGTGTTGGAGCCATTGAGGGAAGTCCAACTCACTGTCGATTGTTGACAAATTGAAGCAGAGCACACGGGTAGACCTAGAGGAGGGTTTTTTTGGACAATCTTGCTGTAGCTTGCTTAAGAGGACCTGTTGCTCTAATGATGGATAGCTCAACTTACAGATCTTATCGAAGCAACGTTCTTGCGCATAGTGAACCTATAAAGCACCAAACAGTTTGTTATAGGATGCGTGAACACATAATTAAGAAGTGCAGAACTCTTATGTAGTGTTCAAGGGAATCGGTACTCTGAAGTCCTAAGGCGCGTGTGCATAAGCCATTAAACTTACCAATCAATGGTTCAGAGGCTCCTACGATTTGGATGTGCAAAATAAATTAGAGCATGGAGTGTGGAGGAGAAAAATACTCACATGGAGGACTCGAACGGGAAATGATCCTTTGATCTCATGTTGTAGACCGGAAACCATTCATTCTGAGATGGTTACTATAGATGCTCCTGCTGAATAAAGTGTATGTCCAAAACAATTGCAGAGTTGTTTACAGTGCAGCGGAGAAATCAACAAGACTAGACTAAGACATGGTGTGAATGATGAGGAGAATACTTTGATGCTCAGAGTTCCTTAATGGTTATCATTTACCTATCATTTACTCAAGCTTTTGGACAACCGAGAATCATATGTTAGCAGGTACGATGTCGGAAAGATTTATTTCTCTTAAACTATTATTTAAAATTAAAAGATTATTTGATTGAAATAAGTTTGGATAATTTATGATAATTTTGACTAATGTTTGATTTTAATTTTTGCAGGACAAGAAGTTTGATGATTAATACCAAGATGTGAAGTATTTATCAAGGTGTTTTCAAATATAACTATGGGTATAGATTAAAAATCAAGGGTTAGTCAAGGGTTTATTTATGTTTTGAAAGTAAATTCAAGGGTATTTAAGGGTCAAATGTAGGTTTTGAACATGTTTTATAGGGTTCAAGCTTAATTTCAAGGTTAATTAAGGATTAATTAATAAATCTAGAGGGTTATGGAAGGGTAGAAGATTAGTTTATGGGTTAATTGAGGGTTAAAAACATGTTTTAAGGTTAGTTGAAGGATAAACCTTAAACCTATGGTTAAGAGATTAATTAAGTAGGTTTTAGTCTCTAAATGAGTTTATAAATAGGATAAAATATATTAAATGAAACCTTAGCAAATATTTTAATTATAAATGGTTAATTAAATATGTTAATTATTAATTGACATTATTAACAATAAGGTTATGGATACATTTAAAATTATTGATGGGTTTAATTTAATTTATTCTAAAGGGTTGCATTTATTCTAAAAGTGCTAACATAAATAAAAAGGAATTGAAGGGTTGTATTTATTAAATTCTAAATGGATGGCCAAGAGAATATTTATTTAAGTAAAAGTTGTGTATTTTTGGAAAAACAACTAGGAGAATTTCCCACACCTTTTTTTTAGTTGGAGTGATGTTCAGTGATGTGGAGAAAATGTAGGCTGCATGGTTCAATTATCTTAGGGAGAATGTGGGCTATGGTGGGCTACTCTCATCTATATAAGGAGGGGAGTCGTACTCACAAGCTCATGTTATTTTTCAGGCACTCTATTTACTCTATGCTCTAGGCTATGGTTATTTGTGCACTCATTTCTATGACTGTCCTTCTGGCAAGAGGAGAGAGAAGTACATCTCTCTTACTTTTGTCATACATTCAATGCAAAGCAAATTTTTTTGCTTTTAAAATTAGACGACCCCCCAGGGAAAGTTTTTTTTCTTCTTTTTCCTTTAATTCATTTCTTTCTTCTTCCTTTTTCTTTTTTCCTTCCATTTTCTTCTTTCCTTTTTCTTTCTTCCCTCTCCATTCTTTAAATACTTTTTTTTATTCCTCTCTTTCCCTCTCCCTCTCTTCTCTGTCGGCAGCGCAGCAGAGCTGCACGTGCAACAGAGAGAGAGAGAGAGTGAGAGTGAGAGAAAGAAGGTATTTTGTTTTTTCTTATTTTTTTAATTTAATTTCTTATTTTTAATCCTCTTCCTTTCTCCCTCCCTTTCTCTTTCCTCTCTGTCGGCGGCGCAGCAGCGTTGCGCGCACAGTAGAGAGAGAAAGAGAGAGAGAGAGATTGAGAGAGAGAGAGAGAGCGTGTGAGAGAGATTCATTTTATGTTTTTATTATTATTATTATTATTTTACTTTATTTTTATTCAATTTTCTCCATCCCCTCCTCTCCCTGCAGCCAGCCGTCGAACCCGACAACGACAAAGAGAGAGAGAGAGAGAGAGAGAGAGAGAGAGAGAGAGAGAGGGAGAGAGAGAGAGAGAGAGAGAGAGAGCGAGAGAGAGAGAGAGAGAGAGAGAGAAAGAGAGAGAGAGAGAGAGAGAGTGAGAGAGGTTTTTTTTATTTCTTTTTTATTTTATAGTTTATGTATATTAATTATTTTATTTCTTCTTTTTTTTATGTTTATATATATATATATATATATATATATATATATATTTTACTTTAAATATATTATGTTTTATTTTCATGTTTTTTTAATGTTATATTTTATGTTAAATATGTTTATTAAATATCTATTAAAAATATATGGAGTGTATATGTATAAAGGTATATGTATATGTATTTATGAATGAGAATGTATATGTATTTATGTATGTGTGTGTATGTATGTGTGAAAGTGTTTTATCTTAGGTTCATTACATTTTGATGTTATTATGACATGCATATGCATTGAGTATGTTTGTTTGAGATGAATGATATGAATGATTAATGATTTTATGTTGGTATGAAATGGAGGGTATGAAGGATGTATGCGTGTGTTTATTTATCTAAATTGTTTACATGTATATGATTTGAATTCCTAAACCTTTTTTATGAGTTTCAGGTTACCAAAAGGAGGGTCCATTTGGCCATTATCCCTTATCTTTCTCAAATATTTCATCATATTATCTAAACTTCTCCTTATCCAATCATTTATCCCTTCCTTTTCTTATCCATTAGCCAAGCTTCTTCAGCCCTTATTTGCTAATTTATGATAGAAACTTATTAGAAATGCATAAGATTTAGTGATTGTTTGTACCCATGTTAAATGTTAGTGCATGTACCTGTGATAAATGTTAGGCATGACTAGTGAACGTTAGGCATGTTAGTGAATCTTAGGCCTGTTAGTGCATATTAGGCATGTTAGTTAATGTGTGCATGTTAGATGTTAGGAAGTGCATGTAAATGTTAGTGTATGTTATGTATGCATATATGTATGTTAGTGCATATATGTTATGTTTGTATGTTCATGCATGTATGTATACATGTCATGTATGCATGCATGTTCATATATGTGTATGTTAGTGCATGTATGTTATGTTTGCATGTTCATGCATGTATGTATGCATGTCATGTATGAATGTATGTTCATTTATATGTATGTAAGTTTACGCATGTTAGTTAAATGTATAATCATATAAATGTTTCATGTTCATTTATGCATGTGTATGTGTGCATGTAATTAATGTTTGCATGTTTGTGTATGTATGTTTGTGCATGTATGTTTATGCATGTGTGTTAGTGCATGTAAGTTTATGCATGAAAGTTAAATGCATGTTCATTTATGTGTATGCATGTTAGTATGCATGTGATATATGTTAGCATATGTAGTATGTATGTATATGTATGTTAAAGTGTATGAAGCCTATGTATTTATATGAATTATTAGATGTATGCTTAAGTAATGTATGATGGAATGTTTGAAGTATGTACAAGTATATAATATATGAGTGATTAGTGTTTATGTGTGCATGAAATAGTTATGAATATTATAATGTGTATATTAAAATAAATGTATGTACTTATGATATTTATGTATTAGAAAAGTTAATTATCTTATATTAAACTGAGTTTTTTCAATATGTTAAGGTTTAAATGAGTGTTTAATCTTTTATAAAAGCATACTTATATTTCTCATGTTATTTTTCAGATGATATGGAGCCCTCTTGAAGACGAACTGAAGATTTGAAGTGTGGAAAAGAATTTGCTTAGTTGAATTTCTAATATTTAGTTTGTATAGGATATCATTTTTATATACAGTATCTTATAGCTTCGTATAGGAAATCATTTATTTAAACAGTTAATATAACATTAATCTATTTACATTTCATCTTATATGTTTGAAGAAGCTTCACTTAGTAGTAATTTTTTTACCTCCATCTACATTTGAAATACTATTTCCTAGTCCAGTTGAAGTTAATGATACTTAAAATACAGAAATTGAAGAACTAGTTAAAGATAAAATTGTAGAAGAAACTTTCCATACAAGAGAGTTTGATCATAGATTGTCTAGAAAATTACCATTAATTTTCTTTGTTCCACTTAGTACTGAAAATAGTGAAAATCTATTTCCTTCATCCATAGCTAGAAACACTGATAATTCTCAAGAAGATTTAAACATAACAGAAATCATTAAAGATAAAGTAGTTAGTGAGGAATTAATCTTACCATCCTATATAGACGCAGTCCAAAGATATAGAAACACTTTGCCTTACGGTCCTTAGAAATAAATACTTGTTCTGCATAGTCACCCTGTGTGCGCCGTTAGCGAGACGATTGAATTGATTCACCAGTCGTCACGAATCACTTCCATATTTGAACCCAACGTGAACAACGACACAACAAGACAGGTATAAACACTTTTCCTTTTCTTGCATATACAATAGTTTGGTTTAGGTTAGTGGTTTGCAGGATGCCAAAGTTGCAAGTACTCCAATGGAGGTAAACCTAAAATTAAGTGCTCATGAAGGTGATGTACTTGAGGACATTGCACGATATCAAAGCATAGTGGGAAGCTTGAACTGTGCTACCTTGACAAGGATAGACATTGCTTATGGAGTAAGTGTACTAAGTCAGTTTATGCATAAGCCTAGGGCACCCCACTTGGAGGCTGCCAAAAGGATCTTGAAGTACCTTAAGGGTACTCAACTTCATGGTTTGTATTTCCCTTATACATCAGACTTGGACATTAAGATTTATTTAGATGCAGATTGGGCAGGATGCAAAGATGATAGGAGGAGTACTTCAGGATACCTTTCATTTGCAGGTGATAAGCCAATATCATGGTCTGCAAAGAAGCAACCTACTGTTGCTTTATCTTCTATAGAGGCAGAGTATAGAGGATTGGCCGATGCTACTCAAGAGCCTATATGGATCAAATTATTGTATAGAGTTTTAGGTTTGCACACTACATCTCCAATGATCTTTGGAGATAATACAAGTTCATTACACCTTGCAGCTAATCCTATTTATCATGCTAGGACCAAGCATATAGAGGTCCACTATCATTATGTGAGAGAGAAGCTATTGAGCAAGGATATTCAGCTGGCATATGTATCAACTAATATGCAATGTGTAGATTTGTTGACTAAAGCTTTAGATGGTACAAAACTTTGCAGGTTTAAATCAATGATTGGATTGCAAGATATTCATAAAGATTAAAGATGAAGACTAAGCCAAAATGTTTGGCTTGAGGGGGTGCTGTTGGTGCAAAGCCCAAGCCCACACATTTGGCTTGAGGATCATAAAGATATGAAGTTCCATGGAAACCATTGCTAGTGAAAATTTATCCCTTTACCTTTGTAAAAGTCATTTCTTTTGTCTTGAGAATATTTGTAATCACCTACCCAAAAGCCATGGACTTGTTAGTTAGGGAAAGTAACCACTGCATTGAGGGAATATCTCCTAGAATGAAGGATCACTTTTAGAGAGATCCAAAAGTTGAATTCATATTCAAATTTGAATACAACACTTATATAAAGTCACTAGAAAAGGTTGCGGGTAGTAGCTACATTATCCGAGCTCTTCATTGCCATTTTGTATGTGTGTAAGGCCTAAAATGTAGCCGATACTATTCTCCATCATAAGCCTATGATTACCAAGCCTATGATATTGTAAAACATTGTTCATTAATACATTATATCTACATTGTTCATCTATGATATCTTTGTTATAGTCATTCTTAACTATCAACTTATGATGCTCATATCTCGGTCAATTCTTCACCAAATTCAATGATCTATAGCTTGTTTGAATCAGCTCCAAGGTATCTACATGCTTCCAAAGTTTGAAGCAAATCCATTTAGCCAATTTGGATAAAAGCACATCGAAGCACTCTCTGGTCAAACTCTACAGAGGTCCTAAAAAATCGGGGGTAATGATTTATTTGCTAAATTGATTGCTTTGTGTATAGTGGATCATTTCAAGTGATTTCACTTGGAATAATTATCTTACTAAGCTAATTAGATACCTCTAAAAGGAATTTTTTTCCAATTCCTACTATACTGGTAGCACTGAGCATTACAAGCAGCAGGTGCATGATAAAAAAATAGAAGTTTTTTATTGAGTCTTCTATTTGGAAGTAGTCTGTATTGATTCAATATTTTCACACATCATTTCCAAAGTACATAGGCACTTTTATGGTGTCATTGGAAAACTAAGAGGGCCCACATAGCAACTCTGAAGTCACAAAGGGCTGGTACTAATAAAGATTTGGCAGTACCTACTCATCACTTGAAGTGTCCATCCATCTATCCCAACACATGGTTGGGAAACACCTTTTTCAATTCAACAATACTCTCAAGAGTTCTTGTGGTAAATACAAGAAGAGAAATGGGCCAAGGAGAAGGGTAAACCCTCTCCTATTCTTGAAATTGATGATCTTCATGATCAATTTCCCCAAGACATTCCATCTACTTATGGAGATCAAGGAGAGCAACAAGAAGATGAAAGATTAGATTTTGAATCTAATTCCTTACAAGAGTTTCCATAGTTCATAGGCCCATGGGAATCTGAATCTCTCTAGATCAGACCTCCCACAATATTGGTAAGACATGAAGACCCAGTGGTTCCAAGGAACACTGATGTCATGAAGAACACTAAGGCTTAGTGTCATCTCATGGTAGAAAAGTTGCTCAAAGTAAAACTAGAGCTATGGAAGCATGTGGCAAATCAGATTCTTGAACTCGATTCCAATGTGTCGAAAGTAGGCTCTAAGCAAAAAGTACCAGAGATACCTCTAGAAAAAATAGGAGACATGACTGAAGGTGAAGAAGGCAATACCTATCTTCCAATCACCTACCAAGGTTACACAACCAAAGCTATCTTAGACTCAGGTGATGGTGTTGCAATTGTGACCACCTCCTTGTGGAAGCAATGGGGCAAACCTGCATTAAGACCAACTAGAATGAAGCTTCAAATGGCTAATGGCCATATTGAAAAACCTCTAGGATTGCTAGAAGGGATAACTCTAACCACTTGTGTTGTAGAGTTTGAACACACCTTTGCTATATGTGACTTTGGCAAAAATAATGTCTATGAGATGATCCTAGGAAGACCCTTCCTACGACAAATACAAATAGTGCAAGATTGGGGAACCAACTCCTTGTAGTTGCAGCACTTAGGGGTCACAACCAAGGTCAATCTAAAGGATTATACGTTTAGAGATGTACCACCCCTACAGTGGAATCCTATCCACAAGGCACCAGAAGATTCAATCTTTGTGCATTCTAGAAGTTCTTCTGGTCCATCATGGATGCATGAAGACACTCATATGTGGATATGCAGGGTTGTAGAGGAAGAGGAAAAACGCCTAAAAGCAAGAGAATAAGGAACTTCTCAAGGAGATAGACCGATTAGGGACCCAGCCTACACAACGAGTATCTTTCCAGATGAGGAATTTGAGCCTCATGGTTGGGCAGAGATCTTAGCCACCATGGACATTGTTGTCAATGAAGAATAGTGGACACCTCATTGTGATGAGGAGGGTTATGATATTTTTGTGTTCATGTGTGAGCTCGTGCTAGAAGAGGGTGACCCTAGTGATGTCATAAGAGAAGAAGAGAATGACGATGATCTAGAGTCCATTATGATGGATACTTACTTTGAATCAGAGCAGCACCATCTAGAAGATGCAGGAGTATTTACTCAAAAAGAAGAGGAACCTCTCACAAGCATTAAAACTCTAAATTCAAAGGATGGAAGTGAAGCTAGTCAAAAGAAAAAGAAAAGAAAAGTAGTGAAACAAGAAGATGAGGAATCATTGTTCGAAGTACCAGAGAATTTCAAGGAATATGCAATTGAAGATCGAAAAATTTTGGTACGAATGTCTAAGAGAAAGTTCATCACAGGAGAAGTGTATGATAATAAAGAAAAGACCAAAAAAATAGTTGTAACCATTGAAGGGAACGAAGAGTGATGTACGTATATAGGACAAGACCTAAGTGCAGAAGAAGAAGTAGAGCTAGTAGCTCTATTAAGGGAATATAGGGATGTGTTTGCGTGGACCTATAGAGACCTAAAGGGGGTAGATCCAAGAATATGCTCTCATACGATTCCCATGACTACTAATGCCAAACCCACCAAACAAAAGCCCTACACATATAATGACACTTATGCAGCCAAAATAAAAGAAGAGATCGATAGGCTGATTGAAGCTGCATTTATATCTGAGATTGAGCATACTGAATGGGTGTCCCCCATTGTAGTGGTGCCCAAGAAGAACGGGAAGTTATGAGTGTGTATTAACCTTAAAAAATTTAATGTTGCTATGATTAGAGATAGTTATCCACTTCCAATCACCGAACATTTACTGGAGCATGTTGCACGCAAGGAAGTTTATAGCTTTCTTGCTGGATTTTCAGGTTACAATCAAGTAGCCATTGCCCCAAAAGATAAACACAAAATGGCTTTTGCCATTTATAATACCAATTATTGTTTTTCCAATTTCCATGTGCATTGTCTTTATGTTTTTGACAATCTCTTAACTTTTGCATACTTTAATCAATCTTTTTCCAATCATTCTTGTTATTTTTGATGCCCAAAATGCATGCAAAGGCCTAGGAATACAAAAAAAAGGCCTGCCACAGAAACGCGGGGATGGGCCCTGCAAAACTTTTGCAGGGCCCATCCCCGCATTTTTGTGGCAAGCCTTTTTTTGCATTCCTAGGCCATCCCATGCACGAGGTTCCCTATATTGGAATTCTATGTCCCTCAATTACAACCTAGACTTGGGGAATTGTGAAAGACTCTTCTTATGTGCAATAATTAGAGAAAATTTAGACTCCTCTTGGTGCATATAAGCATGCAGCAATAAATAAGTACATTTGAATGTTCATCAACTGACAATAAAGAAACCCCCCAGGAGGGCTACACTACAAGCAAAGAAGATGGTTTCACCACTAGTAACGAAGACAACATGGATAGTGAAAGTTCCATCATTGGATCGACGATCCCGGAAACGGTGCCGAGCACGGGGCCCAAGTCTCCCCAGCAAGGGCCACCCCGCAAAGGAAAACAGCCTATGGAGTTACCCTGGAAAAGCCCCCACAAGAACCAATTTCTAAGTCGGGATCAGATCCCAGCGAAAAAGAAAGATGAAGCCAAGAGAAGAAAGGACAAAGCTCCCTCCCGTAAAGAGGGATCAATACAAAAATGATTGTCATCTCGCTAAATGCTAGAGGGCTAACCGACCCCTCAAGAGCGACCATCATTGGTCAATGGCTTCGCGACATTAGCTTAAACCCAGACTTTATATGTATTCAAGAGATTAAAATTGACGGAGAAGACCTCCAGAAACGGCTCAGACAGGTCTCCTCGGCCCACGTGTGGATCCCAACGAAACACCAGCGGGGGTCTGGAGGAACGGTTATCGGTGTGAAACAACTCTGGCTTGAAAAGCTTGAGAACTCCATTGA
This sequence comes from Ceratopteris richardii, assembly GCA_020310875.1. Taxonomy (NCBI): domain Eukaryota; kingdom Viridiplantae; phylum Streptophyta; class Polypodiopsida; order Polypodiales; family Pteridaceae; genus Ceratopteris; species Ceratopteris richardii. The sequence goes on along the minus strand of CM035422.1, from coordinate 1,207,909 downwards.
AGATGTAAGTCACCGTTGGATTGCTGTTTCTTTTGGTGCTCCTCTTTGTGTTACTATGGTTTCTTTGTACGCCCCTAACGGGGATTTGGAGAGACTGAACACTTGGGCCTCCTTAGACTCGCTTCCCCACAACGTGCTTATATGTGGAGACTTCAACATGGTGGAGGACCCTATGGACAGATGGATGGGCAAGGGCAGGGTCATCGACAGTCGGGAGAAAGAAACGTGGGACATGACCAAACTTCACTTGGATTTGGTTGAATTCAAAGACTCGAATGGCTTTTCTTGGTCGAATCTCCAAGTGGGCGAGGACCTGAGGAAAGCTAGACTCGACAGATGCTACATCTCTCAGAGTTTTACTCACCAGTGGGGCCACCCTACCATCACGCAACGCACTGACCTCACTATCTCTAATCACTACCCGATCGTTATCACTTTTCAACCTTCCAACAAGATCCGCAAGGCTCCGTGGTTCCATGCCAACGCAACCACCTTCTCTCTCCCCTCCGTCCATCAAGAAATTGTCGATGTGTGGAAGGTGGCGTTCGCCTCTAGCTTGGCCCCAGCCAAGTGCTGGAGAAGTGCGGTCGACAAGTCTCGTAAGATCATGATCAGAACTAAGAAGATGCTTGAGACTGTGCGGCGGGCTCGTAGGGAAGCTCTTTACCACAGACTCTGGCGGCTCGAGGAGGAAGTGAACAAAGGAAAACACCAAGCCCAGAAAGGTCTCCGAAAAATCAGAGCAGTGTTGAGATACGAGGAAGAAATACAAAGGAAAAACTTGCAAATCTTCTTCAAGGAGTGGTGGGCTGGCAAAGCCGACAAACCCACCAAAGAGATGTGCCGTATCCTTAAAAGGAAACACAACAGAGATTCGATCCCCCTACTGCTAGATCCACATGGCAATGTATGCAATTCGGAAGAAGATAATTTTGGCATCATCGAAGGGCACTTCACGAGACTCCTGGGAACCTCGAACCCCCTCTCCCACCATAGAAGGGACTGTATGGCTGCCATTTCTAGGGTTTCCCCCCGGAGGATACCACCCAACCTCCACTCCCTGCTTCATGCCCCTATCTCTGAATCAGAAATCATTGAGGTCATTGATGCCCTCCCTCTCGGTAAAAGCCCGGGACCCAACGGACTCACTAACGAGTTCTTTAAATCCTTCAAGCTGGTGGTTGCCACCCCTCTTCGGATGGTTTGGCAAGAAGCGCTAAAGTTTGGTGCTCTTCCTTCTTGTCTAAATAATGGAATTATAAAGTTGATACACAAGAAGGGGGAAAAGAACAGAATCGAGAACTGGCGGCCTATCACGATGCTCCAAACAGGATACAAGATCATCGCCAAAGTCATTGCCAACAGAATCTCGTGCCACCTGAGATCTTGGCTTAGTGAGGACCAAAAAGGTTTCATCAAAGGCAGGTCTATCCTGGAAACCATTATGGATATTTGGGAAGGTATTCAATTTGCAAATGAGTCTAATCAAGATGTGGTTTTCCTCAAGATCGACTTTGACAAAGCCTACGACAGGCTAGAATGGGACTATATTCTGCAGTCGCTCCAAGATCTCGGATGTAGTCAGAAATTCACCAAGATGGTCGCGACCCTTCTCGGAAACGCAACGACCCAAATTAACGTTAACGGCAAACTTTTGAAGGCGATCCATCTTAGAAGATCTATTAGACAAGGGTGCCCTCTGGCCCCCCTTCTATTTGCCATCGCCACTGAGGGGCTGAGCAGACTTGTGGCACATCATGTGGAGGCTGGCAATATCAAAGGCCTCCGGCAGCCTCACGACCACAGTCAAATCATCATGAGACTTTTTGCCGATGATATGAACGTGTTTGTTCACAATGATAATACCAGCCTGGAGACTTTCTGGAGGTGTCTTGCTACCTTTTGTGATGCCTTTGGATCCAAAATCAACCACTCTAAGACTGCCTTTAGGGCTATTGTGGGACATCATCCTGGCCTTCTCATTGATCATGGCTGTCAAATCATTTCGCAGGGCCAAATCTTTCGACTTCTTGGAATCCCCTTGGGGTTTGGCGTCTCTATGGAGCAGCGATGGAACTGGGTGTTGGCCAAACTCGAAAACAAGCTTAACTATTGGAGAGGTATGCAAATCAATCTCGCTGGGCGTGCGATGGTTATCAACATGTTCCTCCTCTCTTCTACCATATATTTCCTTTCTTGTTGGAGACCGAATGAGCAAGGCCTGTCCAAACTGAATAGTATTTGTAGAAACTTTCTTTGGACGGGCGATCATAACAAAAGGGGGGTGCCTAAAATCAAATGGGCCATCTGCACTAGCCTTAGAGATAGCGGGGGGCTTGGTATCCTGGACATTGGGTGTATGGCTAACAAACTGGCAGCCAAATGGATGATTAAGGCTTGGTGCAATAGGGAGGCCTCGTGGGCCAAGCTGATCTTCAGAAACAAGAATGAGTTGGCCCTCATGGGGTTCCCAAACTGGAAGAATCTTGACATCATGACCTTGCTATTCTCCCCGATCCCCGTCTTCCCGAAAGGCTCTAATCTTGTGTGCTCCCTTTGGAAGGGCTGGAATAAAGTCAAAAGCTTCACAAGAATTAGTGAGGACTGGAAGTGGGCGGCCGGAATCAGACAAAACGACTCTATCTGGTTTCCGATACATGGCATCTGGAGTGTGGAGTCGTGGAACACTCAAAATGCCAAGAAGTTATGGAACAAAGGATTCAAAAAATGGAAACACCTCTGGAAACAATACACCAACAGCTGGATCAACTTCGAGGATATTGACCCTCGCATAAACATCTCCTACGAAGAGTGGAACACTTTGCAAAGTAGATGCCTCGCATGGGATCGCCACAAGACTCGCCTTCTCATGGGACACGACACACCGAACTCGCTTGGTCTCAAATGGCACAATGGAAATAGCCTACTCAAAATCCCGAACATCAAAGAAACGGCTGACCACCAGATCAGCCTCAACAAGAAGTGGTGCCTGTCTTGGACGCGGCTTCGGTGGGACATGAAATTCATGGGTATCTGGCACCCCCTTATAGAGATTAAGAAGTCTGTCCTCTTATGGCAAATTCTTCATAGAGGAATTTGGACCAACCATAAGGCTAGCAAACTTTGCGAGATCCCTCCTTGGTGCAAACGCTGTCACCGGGCTATCGAAGATGTCCCACACATCTTCCTTACTTGCCCCAACTCCTACAGAATTTGGAAGACGGTTGGAATGAAAATTAGACTTCAAAAACAGCTTAGTTGGAAACAAGTCCTTTTGGGAGAAGCGATCGGCTGCTCTGCGACGCTCTGGAACGCCATCAGAGGGGAAGTCCTGTGGAAAATTTGGCGGGAGAGGTGTGCTCTCAACTTCGGCGATCCCCCCAGGGAGTGGTCGATTGAGAAATCACTATTCCTCCTTGGCAAAAGGATTGTTAACAGTAAGAAATCCCCCCCCCTTCAGGCACCATCAAGTCCTCCTTTTGATCAACAACAAGCTCAAACCCAAGTGGGCCCCGCATGAGGGCGATGAGAGGGTGATTAACCTTCTCTGTAATGCAACCTAGGATTCAATCAAGCTTCCCGTGCGTTGTGGGATTTGGGGGGTCCCGTGGGCACTAGTCCCCTTCTATTGTACCTTTGTTTCTTAATTTAATTCAAGTCCGGGAGAGTAGGCTATTGCCGAACTTCCTTTATATAAAAAAAAAACTTTGTTTATCTATTGGTCAGAGGGTAAGCATGCATTGCACCCTATCTACGGCCAATCATATGCTCCAATGTGAATGGCATGTGGTTTCATGGCTAAGAAATGCAAAAAAAAGGCCTGCCACAGAAACACGGGGATGGTCCCTGCAAAACTTTTGCAAGGCCCATCCCTGCGTTTCTATGGCAGGCCTTTTTTTGGCATTCTTAGGCCATTGCATGCATTTTATAGCAACACCACTTACAAGAAATACAATAAAAAGAGTGATTAAACTATGCAAAACACTTCAAAGAGGTACTAGAAAAAGACACCTAGATACATAGGAGAAATAGACTTCAAAACATGTACACTAAGAGATAAATACTTGGGAGAGCAAATATCATAAGAAAAAGATTATATTCATCATTTGGGATTTACAAAATATTCATAATTTGGGATATACAAAAAGTTCTCCAAACAAGGGAGTACAAATATTTGTTAAGGGTTATTCCCTCTAATTCTTCTAGCTAGTTGCAAATCTTTAGGTTGTATTGCCACTCTCTTTGCATGGATGGCACAGAGGTTAGAGTCCTCCAACATTGAGATAAGATACACCTCTAGAGCTTCTTGGAGGGCTTCAATGGCTATCCCTTGGACACGAAGCCCAAAGCAATAGCTTTGGATCTCCTCCTTCACAACTCTTGCAAATGACCTTCATGGAATAAGAAGCTCCACAGACTTTTGATAATGTCAAATCTTTGCAAAGGCTCTGGTTTGCTTTCTGCGCCTTTGCAGTGCTCTTGCATTTGGGGGGATGTTGGGTTGTGGTCGTTGTGATCTACGACGTGGTTGATAGTTCTTCTTTCTTCTTGAAGCACGCCTAGATGGTCTTGCCTCATCATTTACTTGCTCTGCCCGACTTTGCTCTCTTTCTTCATCGGTTGGTCTTTGTCATTGTCCTGCAGGGAGTGTCTTGCCTCCTTGTGTTACTCGATGGTTCACGGGCATATGATCATGGTTCCATGGTGGCTTGTTAACACTTTCTTCATCCGAGGAACTCTCTAAATTTGATGTAGTCTCCATCACAACTTGCATCCATCCTCGTTGTTTGGTGTCCTCACTGGGGGCTCATCATCAGATGTGGGAGGGGAATAATGTATTTCTTGTGTTACATCTCTCTCTTGTGAATCTTCATCCCCCCACGATGGAATGCTACCAGAGTGTGTCCTTGCACCCGAGTTTTGTCTAGAAGATTGGCTTGTGGTTCGACGCTTCTTGTGGGGTGTCATCCATGTTGGGCGATGAGTTCCTTGCACATGGCTAGGGTAGATGACATGATCCTTTCTAGCAGTCTGCTTTGTGTGTGCCATTCTCTTAGGTTGTAAAGTGGTAAAATGAGGAAGGACACCTTTATTAATAGCCTTTCACTTAAGAATTACCTTGTTCACATTTAAATGGATAAAAATTAGTTTTAAAACATTAAAAATATATTCACAAAAACATTGAAAGTTTATTTGAAGTGAAAGGAGTTATAAAAACCTTGAAAAAAATAATGCATTTTAAGAGTTTGGAAACTATTTCCAAGCAGAACCCTTGCGGACTCTCTGTGCACGCCATTGGGCATGATGTAACAGTCTTGATGATGACATCCACTTCTCTCTTGCAATATCATGTTGTAGCTTTCGTTTAATCTTTGCTATTCGTGACTCACATGCTCATTCCATTACATATTTTCTAGCAAATGTCGCACGAAAAAACCAGTTGAATATTTCTTCTAAATAGGATTGGAGTAGACCACCCCCATGACGAGTGTTTTTAAAGTAAACACCTCTAGCCATGTAATGTGACTTCTCCATTCCTTGTGGACTAAAAATGTCCAGCGACCCATATCGATTCATAAAATATGCTCCATGTGCAAAAAGAATATGCTATGATCTGGTCAATAAGATATACACATGGTGTTTAAGACCAAATAAAAAAATGTAAGCAAAACTTACTATGTAATGTGTAATGTTGCTTTCTTCCCAAGATAAGATGAATGACTATGTAAACTCCTTCAAAGTCACTTGGAATAATTCTCGTTGTGAAGCATTAGTGGAAACCAAACACATCAACTGTAACAATTGATCTAACGATAACCAAACCTTCTTTAGCTTGTTAATGACATCAACCTGACTATCATTGTCTGTCGTAATTGAACAGAGGTCCTTCCAAAGCTCCCATTTCCCATCATCTTGACTATTCACATCTCTTTTAAAGAAACATCTTGCCTTCTTCCCAGTCATTGAAACTTGTTGTAAAATCTCTTGAGACACACCATACTTCTTAACAACTAAACATACATGGCCACCATGACAACCGATAGAATTCAAAAGAGCTCCTATTTTTTGGATTGCTATTGTATACCTCTCTAGTGGTTTCATTGCAAATGCATATTCAACATGGAGCTTCAAAAGCCTCTCAAAGATCCTCATGAATGCATGCAAAGTACAAAAGTGAACATTGACTAATGGAAATGGAATAAGGGGGTTCCAATCATTGCTTATTTTATCACGAGTCAGTTCTTGTAACATTGGACACCTCAAAAGTGATATCTCCCATTCCCTGCGATTCGATGAGTCTGTTTTATCAATTTCTTCAGAGTCATCAACTCTCATCAATGCCCTTGTAGGTTTAGATTGTCTCTTAGATCCTTTGTAACATTGTGTACAATATGGGCAAGGATAGAGAGAAGATGCTCCTTGTTTACAACCTAACATGCATTTTATACTCTTAAGGTCTCCACCCAAATGCCGTTCTACCTCAAATTCACCTATATCATCTATAGAAAGCTTTTTCCCATGTATTTGAGAAGAGATTACTTCCGTAATCCATGGAGTCCTACTAAAAATCCATGAAATAACATTGTTTGTTTCTTTGGGAACTTCTATAGCACCTAACCACCAGATATCTCTCTCTGATTGCACACTGTAAGTCAAATGGGAAGTGGATCTTGAAGTTTCATCACTCATTGCATGGTCCATAACTTCATTCGTTAGCGTCACACTCAACCTTTCTAGTCACCGACCCTTTATGATTTGACACTCATCAAGCTTTAGTATGAACTTTAACTTAACATTACAGACTGCACAAAAGAGAAAACATTATCTTAATATGACACTTGAATGCAATAAAACTTCAACACCAAATAAAATGTAGTAGGGGTACCTTTGATTGTTGAACTATAAAAGTGAACCATTGCTTGTTGAAGCTTCTGAAGATCCACAAATATATTGTTGAATTTAGTGTAAGTAAATCCTTGTGTAGATAGGATCTTTGATTGCTTCTTGGGAATATGTGGATGATAAACAAAGGCAGGCATAGTGTCTTCTATGAATAAATATTGTCCAATAGTACGAGTCACATCCTTAGTACGAGTCACATCCTCATTTGAAGTTTTTTTTTTTATAGACACTTTATATGGGCATGGAAATATAATTTGAGAAATACCTTGTGCTTGTAAAGCTTGCCTCAGAAGGGTGTACATTGCAGTATACCCATTTCTACTGATGCCCGCTTCATCACATATTGCCTGCATATCTTGCACTTTGATAAGGTTTTTTAACTTCTCTCAAAACTCAGCTTCAACAACAACTCTAATACACTTTCCTATGGGTGATTCTATAGCAAAAGTGATTTCTTTGGTGTTTATACAACTATTCATCAACTTGAATTGGTCTTGTGTTGTTGATGAAGCAGTTATGTCTTGAATAAATGACCTACACAATGAAAGATTCCATTACAAATCTTCATTAAAACATATAAAAGTAAAATAAACACTCACCTTGTTGCATATATACATCGTTTGTGTGCACCGCCACCTACTGAAAGACCTTCAAAGGATGACAATGCTCTTTTCCTATATCGCATACAAAGTGGAGTCTCTCTCAATTGCTGGAGATTGGCATTTAACTTCGAAATTGTGCTTTCTTTTGCTTCCATATCCTGTTCAAAATCTGTAAGTTGTTTTTGTAAAGATATGATTGTGCTTTCTAAAGTGACCACCCTCATATGATGGAGTTGATATTGTTGGAACCAATACTTAGCAGTAGCATGTGAATGTGTAGATAATCGCTTGCAGTAACCTAATAGTCCATCTTCACCCGCACCAATGAACTGAAGTAAAGTTGAGAGGCTATGGAATGTTGGATGGTAAGAAGATATTGGATCTAGAGGATATAGTGAACCATGAGTCCAAAGATCAATACTTTTTTCTCCAATTGCATGACGTTCATTTTGAGAATTGGCATCATTGTTGCATCGTGTATTTGGAGCAAACTCTCTAGGCACACAAACATGGATACTTGTTGATGCAGGAGCATGAGGACATTCTATTGTGAAGTTTGTGATGCATGTCAACACCATCTTTGCTAATAACTAGCAATATCAAAAACAAACATGGAAAACTGGTTGGAAGGGACTCTAAAGCATATTTTTTCTCACAAAATGTGTTTTCTTGTATGTGTATGGGTTAAAGTGTATTTTTCCACTGTGTATGGTTGAAAATGATGAAATTTGAAAAAAGTCATTTTTTGGGGGAAGCATAGTCACGGATTTGATGATGTGGCACTTACTTTTGGAGGGAGTTTGAAAATTATACTTTTTCTAAAAGAAACTTTAAAAAATGGGCCCAAAAAAGTGACTTTTGACATATATATTAAAAAATAGGCCCTTTTGAGTTAATATACACTGAAAATGAGACTTAAAAAAAAAACTCATTTTTTTATTCAAATACATGCACGAGTTTGATGATGTGGAAAGTAGATTCTCTTGCTCTCTCTCTAGAAGAAGAAGAGAGAGGCCTAGTAAAGCCTAAAAAAAGGCCTACTCTAGCCTACTAAAAACTACCCTATTAAATGCACTTTGTTCCCTTAAACAAGAATAGAATTAATCTTAATCCCTAAAAATTAGGGATTCTTACAAGGCCCATGTAGGGTTCATTTTTCCCCCTAATGAATTGAGCAAAAACATAGAGATGCATTTGACGAGATTGAAAGAAAACACATGATGTTGCGAGAGAAAATCGAGAGGCTATACGATTTATTTGGGAGAATTGAGAATGATCTCTAGGAAAATGAAAAGAGATGCATGAATTGGAACTAGAGAATGCAAAGTTGCAAAATCGGATGAAGTATTTAGACTTCAAAATGACACAACATCAAAATGATATTGACCTAAATACATGAGGATTAAGGGAACTAGCTATGGAGGTTGACATATTGAGGGATGTAGAAAATGCGAGTGATGAAGATCTTGTAGATCATCTTGCCTGGGTGGAGGACCATATATCAAAGCTATCAAATCATAGTGAATCTTCACAAAGACACATCTAGAGATAAAAAGGGAAATGATTGAGGAGGTGTTGAAGAGTGAGTATACGTAGTGATTATGAAGCTCTTGAAGCAAAGCCTGAATCACCTCCTGGAGAACGTTGATCATCAACGATGAATAAGACCAGGTAGGAATTTTTGAGGTTTCTGTGCTACATTGCGCCAGAGGAAGGGACTTAAAGATAAGATAAGGAAATCCAGTTGGTAAGGGCATTTACAACTAATCTAGTATGTCATATAATCCTTATGCCCTAGGAAGTAACCACATATAGCAGATTGATCTATCAGCTTCCACGGATATGTTTTTTTGTTTTTTGTATGCATGATGTGCGAGAAGGGTGGGGTAGATGCTTCTTTCTATCTCTCCCTAACTCTCAGGACATGGGAAATGAAAACAAAAGGGGGGGGGAGGAACAACAAAAAAAAAAACAAAAAGCATGTATATATGTGTGTCAATGCACTATGATGGGTTAGTGGGCAAATGGAGTCATCCTGCCCAGGTGGTGAGAAATGCGAGCTGATGCTAGCTTCATCATAGGCCTCGATAGTGACATGTTTATATCCGTTTTCTGCTACACACCATAGCAGGTTGATAGGTGAGTGGAACCATCTTAGCCGCGCGCTCAAGACCATGAGCCGCACCCAGTTTTGCTATGAGCTAGCATGTGTATGTGTGTGTATACAGAGCGTATATGTTTTGTTGCATGCTATGTTGTGTTGGTAGATAGGTGGAACCAACTTGGTCGGGTGGTCAGTGCCACGAGTCGCATCCAGTTGCAACATAGGCCTACTTTTGAATTAAAAATAAACGAAAAGAAAAAAAAAAAGAGAAGAAACATTCCCACTCCTGAGGGGGAGAGACAGAGAGGAGGAGGGCGGTGATGGCCCGAATGGATGTGTTTTTGCATGTATGTATTTGCAGGACTGAGATGTTGACTATTGATAGATCAATGCACTTGATGCCAATGCTAACAAAGGTATAATTATTATATGTGCATGACTGGCTAGTTTGTAAGAAACTTATCAGATTCGGCTCTCCTTATGTTTCCAAAGGCAGGTAATGGTGTATGTGCTTGTTGAACCTTCTTCACTTATGTCTCGCTACATCTTGGGTGATCGGGTTTTTTGGGACGTGGGTGAGGTTGCGCTTTATAAGACCTTGTTTTTGCTCATATATACATAGTGGGTATAGAGGGAATTATCAGATATATGTGCACAAGAGCATATGTTTTTTATTCTATTTTCATGTTTTTTGGATTCATCTTTTTTTATGAGTTTGCAGATGAGAAAGGTGCGTCAATGGAGGAGAGCTTCGCCAAGGTGGTCAAGGCAGGTAAGGGAGTTTTATTGGTTGATAACTGCTAATGTTAGTTGACTATAGGTTTGCAAGATGATCTTTGCGGATCGAATCACATTTACGACTTAGATTGTGGGAAGTGTATGGATGGCATGGTCTTTGTTGAGGTTTTATCGCAAGAGAGAATGATATGTGAAAGGATTTTTGTATGAGCAGGTATAAGAAGGTATGTGAACATTTGAGCCATGGTGCAATGGCTGTGAGTATGAAAGTGCATTGACACAGGTCATGGTACAGTTGGTGGAATATATTGCATGTGTGAAGGAAGTTCTTGTGCATGATGATTATGTGTGAGTAGAAAGTTTGGAATAGGTTTGTGTGATTGATCATGGTTGAATGTTTTGAGTGATTGGATTAGGGTACTTTATGTGAGCTAACTGTTTGAATGAGTGACAGGTGGAAGAAGCTTCCAAGTTTGCTCATTGAGGATGACTTCGCAAGCAAGGAAAGGGGACTATGTTACATGGGAATTGTGTTGATTTCAAGATTATTGATATGGTGTTCATGGAAGAGGTAGTTAATACGAAATGTGTTTTTTCTGCTAATTCTCATGAAATCGCTTGTGTATTTGCATCTTTAGGATAGGAGTGTGCATGTCAGCATAGATAGGATTTTGATTGTGTGATTGCAATAGGAGAGTATGTGTATAAATGTATTCAAAATTTTCCAAGACAAAATGATTGAGATGATAAAAGGATGAGCGAAATTAGCACTCATGGCCATTTTGATGTCTTTGGTGCTGTCAAGTGTGTACATGCCCCATGAATTGATAGTAAAACATTTACTCTAGATGAAAGGGCATACATTCATGTCATTCAAAATTTAGCACACACTTAAATGCCTCACCTATTATTGCTTGTATGGATGTCTTTTAAAGTGCACAAGAAGTATTTAACACTTGTCTTTCTTGCAGTGAGATTTTATGGAATGCACTCATTTCAGGATACTCAGAATAAGGACATAATGGAAGGACCCTTTGCGCTTACAAGTTGATGCAACTGGATGGTTTTATCCCAGATGTTGGTACCTACAATTATCTATGCGTTGAAGGCTTGTGGCAGGATGGGAGGAGATGAGAAAGTTCAAGAAATTCATGAACAAATATGTGTGCAAGCAGGAGATAGTGGTACCAAATGATGTCACTTATGTCTGCATTTTGAGAGCTTATGATAGTCTGGGAACAACAGAGAAGGACAAAAAGTCACATGATGAAGGCAAATCCCAAGGATTACTTGAAATAGATGATCATCCTCTGCAGATGTTGTGTTAAAAGAATATGCAAGGAATGGGAAGGGAGCAATGGACTTTATTGAAAGCACTCGAGAGATATCTTCTTTACCAAATGCTTATTCTTATGTATGAAGCTTGAAGTTGTGTACAAAATTGCAAATGATAGGCCGAGAGTTGCATGCTAAGATTGAAAGAAAAGGATTCCTAGAGAAGGATAGGTTCATTGGTAACTCTTTGATTCCTATGTATGCCACAAGCAGGCAGATGAAAAAAACAAAGCAAGTGTTCGAGAGCCTCTAGGTACGGAATATAGGTTCATGGAATGTTTTAATATCTGGATATATAAATAAAGGGAAGTGTGAGTGGGCACTCAAGTGTCCTGACAAATAGTAGTTTCTAGGTATTTGTCCTGACACTAGAAGATTTATTCTTAGTCCTTGAGCATGCAATGAAGTAGGTAATATCACTAAAGGTGGCAAAATCTATCTTCAAATGGGAAGGTAATGTTGAAAGTGGGGTATACTGGGGTACAAGAGGGGGGATGACCTTTGGGATGTCAGAAGACGTGGGGGGCAGGGCAATGGTTGCCTGCCCTGACATGCGTCAAATGAAAGGGGGATGCACTATCTGCATGAGGGGAGACATCGAGAGAAGGGGAGATATCGGGCAAAAAGGGAGAGAAAAAATCACGGGAGAGGAGGCTCTCATGTGTCTGAGGGGGAGAAGAGGCATATTTTTCTATAGAGGTTCTTCTCTTCGGCCAAGGGGGATATACTCGATGGTATTGAACTGGATCTTGGTGAGTGATCAAGAGGGATCCGTGCAAAAAAAGAGGAGTCTTCTCGAGCTTTTGTAGGAGGCAGGTGATCAATTAGGGGTGTGTGTGCATACTGGTAGACAACAGTAGAAGGAGTTTTGTGATTGTTTGTTTTATAGCAGTATACATTGTTCCTTGATCTGCACTTTGAACGGGAGCAAACATCAGGAAGGCCATCCACTTAGAATGAAGAGGGGTGCATTGTGAGAAGATTGGACATATGTAAATGGGTCAAGAGGAAGTGCTGACTTATACAAAGAAGATGAACTGAATTTGAAGCAAGCCAAGGGAAATGAAGGGAGTCCATAATGTTCGGTCTAGGAATTTGCAACTGATTTCCAAAGATTTTCAAATGAATTCCTTGAACTTGGAAAGACCATCAACGATTTTTACCAATATATTTAGGTAGTTTTTTCCCACGGCTTGTATATATGCCTATTACCCTAAGGGGACACATTGTTAGGGGAGCACTAGATTGTGCTCTCTGACTACAATAGACAAGATTACAAAAATATGCTTGTGATTACAAGATCACCCACGCAAGGGAAACAATATAAGGGTATGTAACTGATACACGAAGTCCCACAGCCCAGGACTATTAGGTATGGATAACTCGACTAGAGATGACACATGAGATCCCACAACCCAGGATCGTAAGTATGAAACAAGATATCATGATTATAAGAACTCCCTCTTGGGAGATGAACTAGATACAAAAAAGAACTCGCCAAGATCTCGTACTATGAGATTACAAGAGGACAAGGCTAGATGTCCAGGATACAAGATTAGACAAGACTAGAACAAGGAACAAGACAAGAACTGGAACCGGAACTTGGAGAGTACTTACTTGGCAGTCATGACTCCTTGAGCTCCCAAGACTGGTATTGGCAAGATTGAGAATGAATGTGGCAAACCCCTCCTTATATAGGTTTTCCAAGGGTGGTTACGAGTTGATGATGTCATCAACTAGAAACAAGACCTCTGGGTATCAGAATTCAGCAAATAGACAGTAAGTATTGGGATTTTGACAAGTTCTGGATGCGTTGGAAGCATTAGTTTCTCAAAACTCTAAGCCAATCATGAGATTGGAAAGTAACATTGAATCTAAGGTTTAGGATAGTTTCCTTTGTGTCCATGACATCACCTCCCCCTCAAGCGACAAGTTCCACGAGGAGCGGTTATGTGACTGTGAGATCTTCTAGAATTTGAATCTTCATAGCTCTTGGTCTTTGTAGAGTTCTTGATATGTGGCACTGAAACATGATGATGATGGATATTTGTGATGAAATTGGAAAGGGTTTTTAGTATATGTAGGTACAGAATCAAGGTCATGATTCTTATGATGGGTAGTACTCCTCTTTTGATTCCGATGATGATCCTTCTGATGTGGGATAGCGATTGTAGAAGTCCTAATTCAAACTTGCTTCTTCTTCTTAGGACATTTGAATACCTTATGATCATGCTCTCCACAATAAAAGCATAATCCATTATCCTTTCGATATTGTCTTTCATTTATTGTAAGTCTTCTGACCATGATGTGATCCAATTGCATGGGTTCTGGTTGAGTTTCCTCGAGCATATGTTGTTGCAAAATAGAGGTTAACTTGTATTCTCGATCTATAATAGAAGTTCACTTCTCTGGCTTTCTCTCGAACAACCTATTATCATACTCAATTGCTTGATTCATGAATTCATTCAAAGTATTTGCCTTGGGCATGGTTAGCATGAGGTCCTTGATATCATCATGTAAACCCCATCGAAATTGGTTGATAAAATGATCCTCGTGCCATGTGAGATCACATATGATTTATCTGAATTCTGATGCATAGGTAGACACAAGCCTATTTCCTTGAGGTAGCTTCCTTAGCTTTGTCTCAGCGACATCTGAACAATTGGTATCTCCAAAAGAAGATGTGAATTCTCGAACAAAGCTCTTGAAATCATACAAAATATCCATGTTCTTCTCTAGGATAGGTGCAAACCATGAAAGAGTAGGACCACATAATAGAGTTCCTATGAGTCCCACTTGAGAAGCATCATCTGGGTACCTGTCGGGTTGCATTCTTATGAAGAGCTTCACTTGTTGTAGAAATCCTCGAAACTTAGATCTTGTCCCATCAAATTTCTCAGGCATGCTCACTTTTGGACTTTTCTTTATATTGGTTTCCATGGATGTACATGAAGAAGATTGATCTACAGTGATCTAGAACTCCTGAATTTGCCTTTGAAGCTCTGTGATTACATCTTGAATATTCTGTTGTTGACTCCTTTCTTGGTTTTCTCATATCTCTTGGACTTGTTGTTGAATGTCTTTAAGTGCAGAAAAAAATTCTTCTCAAATAATCTCCATGGTGCCTCATCTTGATGAAGGTAGTCTTGCCAAAATATCAGGGGAGCACTAGATTGTGCTCTCTGACTATAATAGACAAGATTATAGAAATGTACTTCTGATTACAAGATCACCCACACAGGGGAAACAATATAAGGATATGTAATTGATACACAAAGTCCCACAACCCAGGACTAATAGGTATAAACAACTTGATTAGAGATGATACATGAGATCCCACAACCCGGGATCGTAAGTATGAAACAAGATATCAGGATTACAAGGACTCCCTTTTGGGAGATGAACTAGATACAAAAAAGAACTCGAAAATATCTCGTACCACAAGATTACAAGAGGACAAGGCTAGATGTCAAGGATACAAGATTAGATAAGACTAGAACAAGGAACAAGACAAGAACTGGAACCGAAACTTGGGAGTACTTACTTGGCAGTCATGACTCCTTGAGCTCCCAAGACTAGTATTGGCAAGACTGAGAATGGATGTGGCAAACCCCTCCTTATATAGGTTTCCCAAGGGCGGTTACAAGTTGATGATGTCATCAACTAGAAACAAGACGGGTGTCAGAATTTAGCAAATAGACAGTCGCCCTTGGGGTTTTGGCACATTTCGGACACATTGGAAGCATTAGTTTCTCCAAACTCTGACCCAATCATGAGATATGGAAAGTAACATTGAATCTAAGGTTTAGGATAGTTTCCTTTGTGTCCATGACACACATATCTTCGTACATTCTAGTGGTAATACATTTAGTATTCTGTGTTGTCCTTCAAGCTTCTTCTTCTTCTTCATTGTGTTGTTCACGTGCTTTTGTAGACCTCGAACTCCAACAATTGGTATCAGAGCACATCGTTGCTTCATTTAGGGCATCGTCAACACCCCTCCAATCACAATCTCAAAATCGCACGAAATTTGATGAGCATACTCAGGGTGATTAGGAGATCAAAACCAATTCGCTTTGTGCTTCCAAAATTATGATCTAAGCTCATTTTGGCCTCTGAACGTACCATCACAACACTTGTGCAAGTTATTTCATCTTTTTGTGCCAAAGATATATACATGTTTCGGTTCACCAGTATAAGCTTCTCAAGTCTACTAAGTTTAGCAGAACTCGTCAGCGTAGTTCCTTTCAACTTTTTTAGATCCAGTCATTTTTCTACATCAGGGTATTTTAGTCAATGGCCATTGCTGAAAGCAGTGATATATTTCATACGTTGGATGTTGAGGATAAGTTGGATGGTACGAATTACCCATTGTGGGCTTATATGATGCATCATGTATTGGTCGCAAAAGGACTATGGAATATTGTGCAGGGTGTTGAAAAAACATTCAAGCAAGAAGGCCGTTGGCACTAAGTGGGTATACAAGTTGAAGTGTAAGCCTGATGGAACATTTGACAGGTATAATGCTAGGCTTGTTACAAAGGGTTATGGAAAGGAAAGAGGCCTTGATTTTGATGAAACCTTTGCTCCTACATGCCGAATGACTATTGATCATAACATCTGTGCACTTGCAACTCATCATGGTTGGAATGTACATCAGTTGGACATTAAAACTGCATTTTTGAATGGTGACTTTCATGAAGAAGTGTATGTTTTTCAGCCCCAGAAAGGGCATGAAAACCAAGCGTGCAGGTTGAAGAAGGCATTATATGGTTTAAAGCAAGCACCACGTGCTTCGTATGAAAAGATACATGCCTATCTGATTGCACATGGTTTTGAGAACAATCCAACTAAAAGGACCTTATATTTTGAGCATGGTAATGATGTGCTTTTAATCATTGTTGTGTATGTTGATGACATGTTGCTCACTGGTCCTCATGACATGCATATTGCTGATTTTATAGCTGATTAGCATGCCTCATTTTGAGATGTCTAACTTGGGGCATTTGCATCATTATTTAGGCATTCAATTTATGCAAGTTGATGGTGGGATGGCTTTGTGTCAAAGAAAATATATTGATACATTATTGCAGGGTTTTGACCTTGAAGACTGTAAACTTATTGCCACTCCTATGGAGATAGGTTTACGATTGAGTCTTCATGATGTTGGAGATGCCTTTGATGTTGTTCTCTATCATCATGCTATTGGATGCTTGATTTACTTATGCATTACTAGGCTAGATATTCAGTTTTTTGTCTCACAGATGAGCAGATCTATGCATTGCCCAGGTGTCAAGCATTGGCAGGCAGTTAAGCGCATCTTTTGGTACTGGAGTGGTACCCGACTACTTGGATTGTTTTATCCCAAGGGGGGATCACTATTGCTAGATTTACATGCTCTTTTGCTTCATGCTTGGTAGCTCATGTATATCTTGGTTGAGCAAGAAGCCACCAACTGTGGCCAATTCCAGTTGTGAGGAGGGAGGAAATCAGAAGAAAGGGAGTAAGAGAAGGCAAGAGAGGGAAAGAGCGTGTGTGAGAAAGTGGAAGAGTGTATGTGTGAGCGAGAAAAAGTGCGGAAAGAAAAGGAGTTTAAGTGATAGAATGTGTGAGAGTAAGTGAGCAGGAGTGGAAAAAATGAGTTTATGTATGAAAGAGTGAGAGAGAGAGAGTGTGTGTGTGTGAGTGAAAAAGAGAGAGGAAGAGAGGAATTGTAAGTGAGGAAGTGTGCGAGAAAGAAAGTAAGTGAGTGTGTAGGTGAATGTGTGGGTAAGAGTAAGAGAAAGAGAGTGGAAAAGAGGTGAAGACTAAGGGAGGGAGAGTGAGTGTGCATGTGTTTGGGTACATGTGTGTGAGGGTGTGAGTGAATGTGTGTGTTGGTTTGTGGGAATGTGATTGTGTGTGAGGTTGCAGCTGAGTGTGAGTGAGAGAGAGAAAGAGTGTTTAAGAGAGTGAATATGCAATATGCATGCGGGTACATGTGTGAGTGTATGGGTGTGAGTGCATGTGTGAGTGTACATGTAAGAGAGTGTATGTGTGTAAGAAAGAAAGGAAGAGAAAGAGTGGAGAGGAGAAAGTGGGTGAGAAAAAAATAGAAGGGAAGGGAGGGGAAAAAGGGGGTAAAGGGAAATAGATTGGGAGAAAGTAGAAAGGAAAAGAGAGAATAAAAGAAAGAGAAAGGGAGAGCGATTCCAAGAGGCAACCGGTAAAGTTTGGGTCCATGTTTACATGTGCATGAGGGATTCCATTTCCTCTCTTCCACGGATATATTCGAGTTCGAATTGCGGACTCAAAGGAACACAAATTGATAGATTTCTGGGATTTGGAAAAAGAATAGGCATCTACCTATCTTTCCCTTGGGCCTTAGGACCTAAACAATAAGAGAGAGCACGTCTCCACCCAAACAAATCCACCCATGTATATACCTCTAATCCAAGGGGAGAAATGTGAGGAGAGCTTTCCTAGTGTCCCCTCCACATGAATTATAATCCAAGCCCTTGTAACCTTGGAAGTCACATGAAATCACATGGCTCTCACATGAATTCTAAAAGGATTTCTCTCAAGCTTGTATGTACAAATGAAAATGCATAAGAGGCCTCCCAAGATTGTATGCATAAATCCAAACACCTGAGAGACTTCCCAAAGATTAAATACCATATCCTTAGGAAATATCAATCCTAAGGATGAAAACCCTTCAATAGGGAGTAAATAAATCCAAATAACTCAAGGGTTCAACCCATAGTCTTGAGGGCACTTTCCCAAGAGTTTCTCAATAAAGCTCAAAGGTTCTCCAAGTGATTTTGGACTCTCAAATCCCATGCCTTTTGCCACTTGGATCCATAGTTATATAACACATTCCTTGCTAACTCTTTCTCTTTTAAGAGAACCTTGGGGCCGAGTCATTTCGTATATCTCTCTAATGCAAACCCTAGAGAATTGAAGACCTAACTTTCAACCCCAAAAAAGCACTACAAATGCCCCCCCTTAATGCATGCCATTTACAAGAACTTGAAATGTTAGGGGCGCAATGTGTTAATAATGGCATGTATTGCCAAGTAATGAGAACAATGTGAGTGATAAAGAATGGGTTTAACAATGAATGTCCCTTTTCAAACTTTTGATCTCTTCAACTCGTATCCTTCCTTCTTAAGGAAAACCTCTCTTATCTTTCATATTCCAATTCGGGATGGTTTGAATTTTGTCATAGGGTTCAAAAATAGCTTTGGACTTTCTCACAATTGGTCTAAAGATGGGATGAATTTCCTTCTGCTAGAAACTTCTCTCTCTCTCTATCTATCTATCTATCTATCTATCTATCTATCTATCTATCTATCTATCTATCTATCTATCTATCTATCTATCTATCTATATATATATATATATATATATATATATATATATATATATATATATATATATATATATATATATATATATATATATATATATATATATATATGTAACATTGAGATTTGAACTAATGAAGAACTCACACACATAGGACCTCCCTTATCACACACGCACAAGAGCTACATCAAGCCTCTGGAGTTGAACCTTGGACCGCCTTGGAGAGAAGCTCAAGTGCATGGTCCTTTTTTAAAAGGAAGTTTGATGATTGAAATATATTGTTCTGAATTAGTTTGAATTAATTTGAAAGTACAATAAAAGATGGGCATAGCACCCATGGGACGCCTCGGATCCCACAAAGCAAAGGTTCGATGTTTAGCAATTATTAAGATACAAAGCTCAAAGGCTCACCTACTCAGTAGCCCAAAGGCCCAATAATCCCCCTCAAGAACTGGTTTAGCATCTCACCACCCAAGTGGTGAGGGATATCCCACCCCAACTCATAGAGTTGACCCCCCAACCTTGAGAGGTGAACATCCCAACCAACTAGCGGATGTGCACGGACAATGCACGCACACATTAATATCCTATTTTTTTTAATATTCACAACTGTCGTTAGTTGTCCCAAGCCGCTTGGTTGAGTGGTTGGGCCTTTCGCGTCTTGAGGCGGGGGTGAGGGTTCAACCCCCACCAGCAACATGTAAGGGACATGTTATCATGGAAAACTTGTATCTTGTGCCTGATGGCCACCGTTTGTCCTACTTCGCGGTAGTTGTGACCGCAATGTAACTCAACTATGTAAGCCCCTGTTCTTGTGGATAAGGGGGGTCCCATGGGTACTATGCCCTTCCTTGTACAGTTGCAATTTCAAAGTTAAAGCCTGGAGGAGTAGGCCTCGGCTGAACCTCCATTTCAAAGTTAAAGCCTGGAGGAGTTCACGTGTATTTCGAGAAAGGACCGCTTTACTTGTGTCGTTGATGAACCCGACTATTTTTGTCAAAATCCTGGTGACTCCACCTCCCGCTTGTCGACTTGACCTAGAAAGCAAGGTGGACGTCCATCCAATTCAGAAGAGACGTAACTTCTGTGTCATATTAATCCCACGATGTTCTGTTCTGAGATCCGTTTCAGTTCACAATCCATCCTTTTCTGGGTTTCTTCGAGTCCTGTACCATCCCAATTTAGCGCGAGGCTTGTATTTTGGCAGCAGAATGTAATCACTCTACTAGGGTTTAGCGAGAGCACACTGGTTCCTTGCCATTGGACAATTACCGTATCTTAAGAGCTACTTTAGTGGGGCGGGTACATCGCTTCCTGAAGAAAACACTGTTGACTACAAAACCGGTTGAGGGAGTTACCAACATTCTGCATCTTGTATTGTTCCCACGTATGCCCATGTCCCGTATCACGGCTCTCAACCTATCATAGTGCACTTTAGCTAATTTTTACCGATGTGTTTAAATGATATGAAAGGAAATTGATAAAGAGAAGTAAGGAACATCAAGAAATGTGATAGAGTAGACGTCTTTTTGTTTTCATTATCGATGCTTATGGGTTGCCTTTGTGTTAATTATAATTAGCATTTTTTGATTTTCCATTTTTCTTCATCTTTTCATGAAAAGAAGTCGTTTCGTGGAGAAAGGTCTTGTTGTAGCCTTTGGGAGTCTCTGAAGAATTTGAACTGACTTGATATTCCTGTAGAACAAGAATATAACCAAAAATGTTGTCCATCAGGAATGGGGGTCGTTTGAGGGATACTCATGTTGCTATTAAGAAATCCAATGGCAGGCTATACCCAGTTGATGTAGACGAAACTTCAATCCTACATGTGCCGGAGAATCATTTTTGTGCTGCTGTGTTGACGACAGTTGGTTTGCAAGTGCAAAAACGTGAATAGAAGCTTCAGAGAGTAAATGCAGAGACAAGTTATTGCAACATAAGCAAATCAGACAACAAGAGAAGAAGAGACAACGATAAACAATCTAAATATGCTTTGGATGCGTTCCTTGCTTCTTAGTTTTACCTGAACAGTACTTATAATCAAGTCCCTTGTTATGAAATAAATTCTGTATGTCGAGTGCATTATAAAGCCGTATACTTTACCGAGTTTCATGATATAAGTTTCTGTTCGCCTCAAGGATAAATAGAAGAACAAATTATTAGAACATGGGAATCTCAAGCAATGGTCACTTCCATTTAGTACATATAAAGTACTCGTCCATTCATTTAGAATATGGCTTGGGATTTGATGACCGACAATCAATGACCACAAGGCTTGTGATCTGATGACCGACAATCAATGACCACAAGACTATCTGGACCATGGGTTACAACTTTGATACAGTTGGATCCTGGATAGAGCGAATGCAAGAATTCTAGATTTCAAGGATCCAACACTAAGCTTTTGCAACATCAAAAATGTCAACAAATTGTATGAATCTAGACAACGGATGTTCTGGTTATTCCTTCATACAATCATGCCATTTAAGTATTTCTAAATAAAATATCTGCAAGGAGCGTCCATGTAGAGTTACCATTCTATATGCATTATAATCCAAGCATAGTGCATTCAATCATTTTCATGCTATCAGTCCGTTTCAAATATAGCTTGAGTACCTACATCAAGCTTTCAAAGCCATACAAATGACTTAAAGTCAGCTTTCAAAGTCATATAAATGACTTGAAGTCAATGAGGAAACAGTGGCATTGGCCAAATTTGTCACATGGTTAGGTATCATCCAGTGCACAGGCATCTCACATCACCACGTTGTTGGAATCGAATTTTAAACAGAATAGATGACAGGACCCATCGCTTACATAAAAAGAGAATTGCCCTCCTAAATGGAACCATCAGAGTAACTTGAGGAGTGTCATAACCATGCGAATTCCTAGATTCTTTAAAGGCATGGGAATGATGCCACATATTTGATTATAGAGCAATACTCAACGAACTGCATGTGGACACAGACCAATCTGTCCCACCAAATGCTATCGTATAGACTAACTTCAAGATATGTCTAAGTTACCATAAAAAATGGGTTTTTTGCACTCCTTCAGTTAAGCTGGTTGAATAGTTATTAGATTGAGAAGCAGCTGCTTTTATCCACACTTTCTTTATGTTGTCAAGCCTCTGACTTGACTGTCAGAATGTTCCCTCTTTTTAGAAGACGAGTTCCTGAGATGAAGGCAGAGCGATGGCTTACATTTACAAATATCCTTCTAGAATTGAGCTTTACATCTCTCATTTGGTAACCTCCCAGTGCAGAGTTCAAGTGAATGTCCTCCTTTCTTGTGCACTCTATTTTTTTCTTCCCAAGAGCATCAGGAGTTATAGGGAGTTTACCCTCCAAAACGAAGACCCTTGAATTCTCTCTTTTTATTAAATTTAAGACTTTATTATGTTCAGGACCCTTGGACGGAACCTTATAGTTTTCCCTCCCATTTTGGTGATGGTTATGTGCTGTGAGACTAAATGTCCTCCCTATTTGCACAAGGGCCTTGCCATCTCCATGTATAATCATTTGTCCAGGATTTTCTGGCCCTTTATATAATTCAATCAAAGATCCATTAGCATAAGTCTGCAAAGCACTGCTGCCGCTAGATGGTATAGAACAGTCACATGCTAACGACGAGCTTTCCTGTATATTACCAGAAGTACCATATTTAACTTCGTTTTCAATGGCAGCATTATTACTGTGATAAACCTGGCTGTGTCCTTCATCAAGGTCCATGCCGTCATTGGAACTTACATAAGGGTCTACATCTTTTTTGCTTTGAGTTACCCCAACATCTAGCTCAGTGCACTCCCTAGGACTAGTTTCCATAGTAATTGATGAGCTGTTACTGCTCCCTTTTCTGCATTGAACTGTGCTTTTTATTGCTTCATGCTTGCTTTGCAAAGCTACATCAGCTTTATGGGACTTGTGCAGATCACAATTTTCTTTCGAGTCAAACTTGGATTGGCTTGGTTTTCCAGAAGAAGCTAAAGTTCTGAAGACTTTGACAAGCTCAGAGCCAAGTGCAGTACATTTTCCTTCAGCCATCGTTGCAGCTTCAGTTGCAGCATGTATTTGAGACCCAAATATGTCCATACGGGAATCCAACCGCCTGCAAAGTTTTCACACCATGCAACATGCTCTGAGAGTCCTTACAGCAAAGTGAATGAACAGTAGCATGCAATAGAATCTGTGTTTTCAGTATGAAACAATCTGAATGTTAGAGAGTGTCAATATACACTATGCACAACATATTTGTATCTGCTCTTACAAATACAGCATTGGGCCCACATGATGAACTCCCTGTTTCCAAACATTCTAGGGGCATCATATTGAGACAATTTATTCTATGGCTGTCATGTCAAAGCAATTTACTGCCGCTCTGACAACAAGCATATCTATACAATATCCCATGGACTCGTTAAACTTGCTAAGGTCTCTTGTACTGATTCTGGTCTATATCTCTACTCGTTCAGTGTACACTGCATAAGAAAATACCCTTCAGCTATTACAATAGAAACTTCCACCTGGCAAAGCATGTTACCACCTATCATAGCTACTATTAGGAGCACAAAAATTTATAATTGATTAGGCAGCAATATTAGGGTCACATCCAACTGTAAATAATGTGGCTCTAGATGGTGAAAGGTGTGTCACCCACTTATCAGAGGCAGGGTTTAAAAATATTCAAATTTTAAATGCACCCGTGATGTATCATGTCCCTAGGACATTCAGATGGGCACCTTTAGTAATGTCCAGCCAGATAGGAAAGGACAACCAGTGTTTACTGGCCCACCTCCTTAAGCGTGTCCTATAAATAGGACTCACTGGCCCGTTTATGCATTTCCTTGTTTACTGATTGGGAAAGCATTTCCTTGTTTACTGATTGGGAAACCTCCAGGTGATCTCCTCTGTTTCTGTTACGCTCTGCTCTGAAACATGATGGCAAAGATGAAGATGCTACCTCGTGACATGTGAGAGATGCTCACTTTACTTACCTCCTAACCATGTAGTCTACATATTTATCTCTCTCTCTCTCTCTCTCTCTCTCTCTCTCTCTCTCTCTCTCTCTCTCTCTCTATCATTTACTCATGAGTCGAGACAGTGCAGTGGCATGGCGACATTTGAGAGAGAGGAGACAACAGACACCCATCTGAGACCCGAGCACTTGGCATGGCTATGCACAGAGCCTATACGAGATCCAAGACCAGCCCCCCATTCCCAGACCACAGAGCTCACGTCCTACTACATTTGACTTCTTCACACCCACTATGGTGGGACGAGCTATTGCCCATCTACAGCATGGCGGGGCCCATGACCTTTTCGGTTTACAGGTTGAGATCCTAATCTATGGAGGCACGACCCTTGCACCGCTCATTGCCCACCTCTTCAACCGTGCATTGGTTGAAGGGTTCCTGACTCATGGACTGAGCACACCATAGTGCCCATTCATAAGTCAGGAGATACTATGGATCAAGCTACATACCGGACGATCATGATTGGCCCTATATTGGCCAAGTTATATGGGGCGGTACTAGAGACAGAATTGAGTACTCTCGCTGAGAGGAAGGGTATCAGGGCTCCAGGACAGGCAGGCTTCAGACGAGATTACTCTACCATTGACCACATCTTCACTCTGAGATGCCTGATCGACCAGGCAAGGGTGAGGAAGAGGAGATTATATTGCTGCTTTGTGGACTTCCGCAAAGCATTTGACACCGTTCCCAGGGGACGACTCTTCAGACGACTACTTGATATCGGAGCTCCAGAGGAGATGATATGCAGACATAGTTTGTTCACAGCAGCAAGTGGACCGATTGAGGTGGTCGGATCATATGTTTACTTGGGAGTGACATTTACAACAGCATTAGGGGTCTTCTCTATGTCTCAGGAAGCACATGACCGCATCACACGTGGGTATGCAGCACTTGCCTTGATGGAGAGACAGTGCCTCCAGGCATATTTTCAGGAGCCCCGCACAAAGGGGTGGCTCTTCGACACTTTGGTTACACCAGCGCTCATGTATGGGGCAGCCATATGGGACCAAGATTAGCCACATCAGTATGGACAGCATTAGAGAGGCCACAAATCCTCATGATTTCCAAACTTATCCGCAGCAAGCCTTCAGTATCACACGATATCATTAGAGCAGAGCTCGCTGCACCACCGATGCTAGTTGAGGCACTATTCCAGATAGTACGCCTATTACACAGACTTCGGAGCATGGATACAGAGCGCATTGCTTATCGAGCTTTCTAGGCATCACGGGACATGGCATTAGCAGGCGACACCTCCTCATGGTATGCACAGACACGAGACTAGCTTGCCCACCACGGCTTTGACATAGACAGGCTACCACCACTACAGTACGACTCACATGCACCTACCTACTCACTCTCTCATCAGGAGAGGAATAGGGTCATTCACCAGGAGATATGTCATACATACATACAGAGGACATGGGTGAGCCCTAGGGGTACAATGCCACCGAAAATGCTCTATTACCGTGAGCATTTTCTACATATATCATACGAGGGCTTCATCGAGATTCGAGATACATGCAGACATATCTACCCCACCACCTTCGAGTCGTCATTGGGCAGCTCCGGGTTTTATCACATCAGCTCGAGATTGAGAGGGGTCAATCCAGGGTGTTACATAAAAACAAGCTCTAAAGTAGTCTTGTGGATTTTATTAATTATTAAAAATGGTATATGGAAGCTTGTGGATCTTATTAGTTATGAAAAATAACATGTGGAGGCGTTCACATCTCCAAATTTAGAGCAAAAGTAGATAAAAGTAGATAAAAGTAAGAAGGAAAGGAGAGGTGTCTATTTTAGACAAGGAAGGCGCTTCTGTTGACAACCTCTCAATAAAAAGAGTGGTTCTCTTAGTGTAGGTGGCCAAATTGAGTGATTCTTGTTGCGTTGCGAAGTTTACAACTTTTACTATATAGATAGATCAGTTTTTGTACAATTTTCAATGAGAAAACGCCGCGCAAGTAGGCGTTTGTGCAGATCTTGTGTCTTGTGTCTATCCGGTGCCTCATCAGAGACATACCTCTCTTCAAACTTTCATATCTCAGTCGTTATGAGGTCTTTTTGAGTGATTTCACTTGGAGAAGTTTCCTTAGCTCTCATACTTTCTATCCATATCAAAATTTCTCATAGATCTTGAAGTTTTCTTGCTTCTGTACATCAGTTTTCAATTCAGACAGTTAATCATACCTTGCTGTTGAAGGCTTCTTCTTACCTTGACTTCAAATTGTTGGTTTGGGAGCTATACTCCACCTTTTTGACGTTTTTTGTTTCTAAAGCATGCTACTCACAGTCTACTTTCAGAATATATGATTAATTTTGTCAAATTCTGCTCAAAGAGTTTTTGGTGGTTATTTTGTTACAGTGACCTATTTCTGTTTTCTTGAAAGTTTGGAGGAAAGTTTATTTTTTTGAAGTTTGGAAATATTTGGTTGGTGTTTTGAAGATCTTGGGAGGTCTCGTCATGTTTCGTTGTGTACTTTGATGTTTACAAATTTTTAAACACAACATTGTGGTATCAAAGCTTTTGTTTTTTTATCAAATCTTTCATACAACTTATTGAATTATCCTCTTTGTTTACAAGAATTCAACATGGCAAATTTGAGTGCATCGATTGAGAAGTTATCATATGGGAGAAATTATCCCATGTAGCAATTTAGAATGGAGTCTTATCTCATATCTAAAGGTCACTGGGGATTGATAACAAGTACAAAAGTGAAGCCGGTCTTACCAGAAGCTCCTACACAAGCAGATCGAGCAAGAGAGCAAGAATGGATCGAAAGAGACAGAAGAGTTTTGTTTATTATATCACAAACAGTTTCCAATACTATGCTTGGGCATATAAGAGGTTTGAATACTAGTAGAGAGGCTTGGGAGTCTCTAGAAAGGTTATTTGCAACTACCAACAGAGTGAGGCAAACACAACTTATTGGTGAGTTGACAAGAGTAGAAAAGAAGCCACAACAATCAGTTAATGATTATGTTCTTGAGGTAAAATCTCTTATTGAAGCATTGACCTCTATTGATGCATCTTCTAATGAGGATATAAAGTTTAATAGCATGTTAAATGGCTTGAGAAAAGATAAAAGATGGAAGTCTTTCATTACGTCTATCATGACTCGAGAGAATCTACCATCCTTTGAAGATTTACAAACGCTCATGATGACTGAAGAAATCAACATAGAAGGTGGAAACTCTTATCATTCACAAAGAGGTAGTCAAGGACAAGCTCTTTATACTTCATCAAATAGATCAAGAGGTAGAGGAAATTGGAGAGGAGGAAGATTCAACAATAATGCAAGAGGAAGAGGAAGCTTCAATGCTACTAGAGGAGGAAGAACAACACAACAAAGTCAACAGACTCAACCAAACCAGCAAGGTAACTTTACTTGCCATTATTGTGGTAAAGTTGGTCGTTATGCCAGGGATTGCTTCTCCAATCCGAATGGGAGAGGTGGTTTTAGAGGACGACAAAGAGGAAGAGGCCAAGATCACATGCACCACAACAACAACATAGTACAAGAGGAGGCTCAAACACAGAAGGAAAACGTTTTTATGGCTATGCATACAGAGACACATAAGAGGAAGGTAAACAACAAAACTTGGTATGTAGATAGTGGTTGCTCAAACCACATGAGTCACAACATGAATATGTTTGTGAACTTACACAAACCAGATTCAAGAGTCACAGTTGCTACAGGAGATAGTACTGAGCATGAAGTAGTTTACATTGGTGATTGTTCACTTAATAAACATGTAACTCTTAGAGATGTTTTGTTTGTTCCTACTATTACAAGAAATTTGATTTCAGTTGGACAGATGGAGGACAATGGAGTAAAAGTCGATTTTGACAATAATCAGTGGCAAGCTTATCAGAAGAAGGATGGTAATTTTGTTATAAAAGGACAAAAGGTAAACAGATTATATACTTATGAAGTTGAAGTTCCAGATTATGAAGGTTATACAATGGTTAATGGGACTCAAGTAAGTCAATTGGATTTATGGCATAAAAGATTAGGACACATCAGTGTTGGAAGGTTAAAAGATATTGCAAAGAAATCATTGGTTGAAGGTTTACCACAACTACCTAAGCAAGATTTGAATTTTGTTTGTGAGGCATGTCAGTTTGGAAAACAGGTACGAAGTCCTTTTTCAAAAGCAGGATTGCAAAGCAGAGGTATTTTGGACTTGATTCATACTAATGTATGGGTCAATCTCAAGAAGAGTCCATGGCAGGTAGCAAGTACTTTGTAACTTTTATTGATGACTTCTCAAAGTTTACATTTATTTATTTTATGAAATATAAATCCGAAGTGTTTGACATGTTCACGAAGTTTAAATCATTGGTTGAAAAGCAAACAGGTCGAAGCATAAGAAGGTTGAGATCAGATGGAGGAGGTGAATATTTTTCTAATCAGTTTCTTGCATTTTTGGAGGAAGAAGGAATTAAAAAGGAGACTACAAACAAATACACACATCAACAAAATAATATAGCCGAAAGAAGAAACAGGCCTATCTTGGAGATGGGTAGGTGCATGTTAAATGAAAAGGACTTACCACTTACTTTTTGGGCTGAAGCATGCAATATGGAAGTTTATGTGATGGACAGGTTACCACCTACTCAAAATCATGTACAGAAAGCACCTTATGAATTGTTTTATGGATCAAAACCAGATATTGCTAATTGTAGAATTTTTGGAAGCATATGTCTTGTTCATGTTCCATAACAGTTAAGGTCAAAGTTGGATCCAAGATCACAAAAAATGGTTTTCACTGGTATGGAAGAAGGGAAACCAAGATATAGATGTGTGAACCCAGATACGGGAGAGGTAATTGTTTCGAGAGATGTTATTTTTCATGAAGATAAATCTTGGTATAAACATGAAGTGCAGGTAGATGAAGAAGAAACTACAAGAAGTCACGAAGAAGAGCAAAGTTCTCCAAGTTTACTAGAGAGTCAAATTACACATGAAGAGGTAACTCCCCCCAATCAGAAGTTGAAGAAAATTCTTGATTTGATTTCAAAGGAAATTGAGTCACATGAAGAAGAAAGTGAAGGTTCTACATCAAGAAGAACTCAAACTCAAAGGCAAGAAAAGCATGGTAGGACAAGAAGCCAATCAAGGTATCCAATAAGAGAAAGAAGGCAACCGCAAAGATTTTCTCATGAAGCTTATATTGCAAAACTTCTTGAGGAGCAGGAACCAACAACTTTTAAAGAAGCGTCAAAGGTAAAGAAATGGGTTAAAGCAATGGATGAAGAAATGACAGCTTTGTATGAGAACAATACATGGAGTTTAGTTCCAAGGCAACCTAACATGAAGGTAATTGGTAACAAATGGGTGTACAGGATAAAGAGAAACAGTGATGGTTCAGTAAGTAGATATAAAGCAAGGCTTGTTTGTAAAGGTTATGCACAGAGTTATGCATCGATTATGAGGAGATATTTCTCCTATTGCCAAGATATAAACAATAAGGACATTAATAAGTGTTGTTGCAAGCAAGGTATGGAATCTTTAACAATTAGATATAAAAAATGCATTTCTCAATGGTGATTTAAAAGAAGATGTGTACATGGAGCAACAAGCAGTTATGAAGATCCCAAGAAGCCTACGCATGTATGTAAACTCTTGAAAGCATTGTATGGTCTTAAACAAGCTCCAAGGGCTTGGAATTTTAGATTGGTAAAGTTTCTTGAAAAGTAGGGATACAGGTGTTCAAATGAAGATACTTCTTTGTATGTTAAGGTTGAAGGATCATTGATTGTTTATATCTCAATTTATGTGGATGACTTGATAATAACAAGAAACAATGAAGGTGAGATAGCTAGAATCAAAGCAGAGCTTGGATCTGAATTTAAAATTTCAGATTTAGGAGAACTGACATACATTCTTGGAATCG
The DNA here is from genome assembly GCA_020310875.1 of Ceratopteris richardii. Classification (NCBI taxonomy): domain Eukaryota; kingdom Viridiplantae; phylum Streptophyta; class Polypodiopsida; order Polypodiales; family Pteridaceae; genus Ceratopteris; species Ceratopteris richardii. The sequence goes on along the minus strand of CM035422.1, from coordinate 1,177,947 downwards.
AAGTTATGAAGAAGGAAGATGGCGTATATCTTCTACAAAGGAAGTATATTTCAGATTTGTTAAAGAAATATGGCATGGAGCATTGCAAGAGTATCAGTAATCCGATGGAACCCAATGTGAAGTACAGTGCTGAAGATGGTGAACCTTTAGAAGATCCACTTATGTACAGGTCTTTGATTGGTTCTCTTATATATGCAACTTTAACAACGCCGGATATTACATTTAGTGTAAGTACATTGTCTCAATTCATGAACAAACCCGCAGATGTTCATATGCAAGTAGCTAAAAGGGTCTTGAGATATTTGAAGGGTACATTAAGTGAAGGTCTGGGCTATAAATATCATGAAAGCATACAGTGATGCGAATTGGGATGGATATAAGGATGACAGAAGGAGTACATGTGGATATTTGATATTTGCAGGTAATAATTTGGTTTCATGGAGTTCTAAAAAACAACCTACAGTAGCACTTTCAAGCACAGAAGCTGAATATAGAAGCATTACAAATGCAACATGTGAGATTATGTGGTATTTGAAGCTTTATGAAGATATGAATCTATCTACAACACGTCCATTACTCTTTGGAGATAATGTAAGTTCATTACAGCTCGCGTCTAATCCAGTGTACCATGCAAGAACAAAACACATTGAAGTGCACTATCACTATATCCGAGAGAAGGTGGTGAATGAAGATATTGATATTCAACATGTTGGAACTAAAGATCAATTAGCAGACATACTTACAAAAGCACTAGATGCTCATAAGTTTAAGCGAATCAAAGTACTACTTGGAGTCAAAGCTTTGGATTAAAAGCTTGAGGGGGGCAATGTTACATAAAAACAAGCTCTAAAGTAGTCTTGTGGATTTTATTAATTATTAAAAATGGTATATGGAAGCTTGTGGATCTTATTAGTTATGAAAAATAATATGTGGAGGCGTTCACATCTCCAAATTTAGAGCAAAAGTAGATAAAAGTAAGAAGGAAAGGAGAGGTGTCTATTTTTACACAAGGAAGGCGCTTCTGTTGACAACCTCTCAATAAAAAGAGTGGTTCTCTTAGTGTAGGTGGACAAATTGAGTGATTCTTGTTGCGTTGCGAAGTTTACAACTTGTACTATATAAGTAGATCAGCTTTTGTACAATTTTCAATGAGAAAATTCCGCGCAAGTAGGCATTTTTGCAGATCTTGTGTCTTGTGTCTATCCGGTGCCTCATCAGAGACATACCTCTCTTCAAACTTTCATATCTCAGTCGTTATGAGGTCTTTTTGAGTGATTTCACTTGGAGAAGTTTCCTTAGCTCTCATAATTTCTATCCATATCAAAATTTCTCATAGATCTTGAAGTTTTCTTGCTTCTGTACATCAGTTTTCAATTCAGACAGTTAGTCATACCTTGCTGTTGCAGGCTTCTTCTTACCTTGACTTCAAGCTGTTGGTTTGGGAGCTATACTCCACCTTTTTTGACGTTTTTTGTTTCTAAAGCATGCTATTCAGAGTCTACTTTCAGGATATATGATTATTTTTGTCAAATTCTGCTCAGAGAGTTTTTAATGGTTATTTTGCTACAGTGACCTATTTCTGTTTTCTTGAAAGTTTGGAGGAAAGTTTGTTTTTGAAGTTTGGAAATATTTGGTTGGTGTTTTGAAGATCTTGCAAGGTCTCATCATGTTTCGTTATGTACTTTGATGTTTACAAGTTTGTAAACACAACACAAGGGAGTCCCCCGTGAGGAGAGGTGGTGCCCAGTATGGGAGACAAAGGTAGAGTGAGGAGCATTTTGTTATCAGATGCCCAGCATTCTTAGACCTACGAGCACAGTTCCAGATAGAGGAGTCACTCCCATTATGTATGACTATGGGAGACCAGCGACGCTTGGGATGCTTCCTCGCACGAGCATACGAGAGGCGAGATCGGTCACTCCAGCCAACACATCAGCCACGGGTGAGTACGCAACAGACCATTACCCAGTTTTTTCAGCGAGCTGAGCTACATCAGAGAGGTGCATCTATAGGGCTCACACTCCACCAGGCAGCAGCACAGAGAGCACGGCGGTGACCACACATGGGCGGATATCATCGACCACGACTATATCAAGAGAATATCTCACGCATCAGGACAGCCTACGACCACATGATGGAGCATAGGCATACCACCACCCCCTGGGTTGTCTTCCTTCAGGAGGCACTCAGACCACCCCCCATGTACCACATACTACACCCACCTCCACCCATTCACAAGTAGCTAGGGTGTTTTACTCACACTTTTACTCACATGCCCCCCATGTATTAGGTGGCCACTATCTGCAGAGTAAGAGCCACGTCTCCCCAGACTTTTCCAGCCTTGTATATCTTTGTGTCGCGATATACTTTTTATTTCATTTCATCCTCTACACAGGGTTACCACACTTGTACATGGTTTTTGTCTCATAGGCCAAGTTTGGCCTCCAGAAGACGTTAATATGACTTTCTCTCTCTCTCTCTCTCTCTCTCTCTCTCTCTCTCGCCCTTACCCTACAAAACTTGAAACCCTAAACCTAATCTCTGAAATGGCTCCCATGGACCGGAGGGAAGTGGACGAACTTATCGCTAAAGCCCTGAAAGAGGCCAAAAAGGAGGCAGATCGCAACCTCAATATGGAGATACGAAAAATGATGGAAAAGTTCAAAGGGCTCGAAGAACAAGTAATGGATAAAGTCAAAGGACTCGAAGAACAAGTAAAGACTCTCACAGAAGAACGAGACAATTGGACGACAGCCTATGAGCACTCGAAAGAAGAGGGGGAGATCTCCAACGTGGAGACACTCAAAGAAGAAATAAAGAAGGAAATCAAAACGGAGGTAGAATCCACTCGAGAGTCGTGGGTGGAAGTAGTACACAAAAGAGTTAAGAAGGAACTTAGGGAAGACGTGCAGAAAGAAGAGCTCACACGAGTCAAGGATACACTTGAGGAGAAGAGGCTTCGACACACCCAAAGATTTCACATTCGGATTACAGGCCTACCCGAAGGAACATCACCAGAGGAAGACGCCACTGACATTTGCCGTCGACTTGGATACGAGAGCATGCCCTTCACATGTGCATGGAGGGTTGGGAGGGATACATCACCTTTGCGAACACTCATCCTTAAATGAGTTCCGAGGAGGCACGGACCGCCTTTTTTAGACGCCGATCAGTATTACATGGACTACCCGGCAGCACCCTCCACATGGACGAGGACTTCACACGGATGCAGGTGGCACACCGACGCGCTTGCATGCCACAGATACTCCAGGCACGCCGAGAGGGAGGAAGGTCTTTTACCGTGATGGTAAGGTCTTCATAGAGGGATGCCCTATCAAATAGGGCCACGCGGCCTATGAGACATCACTACACCAGGAGACACCACTCAGAGGAGCGATGTGGAACTGCAACGGGGCACTCTGGACGCGACGAGACAGACTCGAGGAGATCCTGGCATCACATGACTTTGCGTGCATCACAGAGACACACGAGAGCCCAGAGAAAGGTCTACCACGCATTGCAGGTTTTCATTGAGAATCTGCATTCAGGACCAGGACGAGACAGAGTACAATGCGAGGGTCAGGAGGTGTGGCCATCGTATTTTGACAGGAGATATAGAGCCGGATCCATATTATAGGAAGAGATGAGGAGGCACGATACATGTGGGTTCGCATGGAGATAGCACAGGGGAGCTGGATTTACATTGCTATATGCTACTTCCCTCCAGGCGGATCTCGATACGCAAGACAAGATCTTGGGGCACCGATCCGAGATAGAGACTCACCATACACAGCACTTTCAGATGAGATACTACATTACAGCACACTAGGTGAAGTTTTCCTTATGGGGGACTTCAATGGCCGCACTCAGTCACATCAGTGCAAGGCATACGACATGGATCACCCACATATCATGAGGGCCAGAGACCCGGATGAGATGAGTACCAATAGAGTATCGGCGGATATGGGTCAGGACACTACCGGGTATGGCAAACATCTACTTGAGCTACACAGCCGACATCAGCTCATTATATATAACGGGATGAATCGTTGGCCAGGTTCGGGGGGACTTACTTTCTTCCCCACGGGGGAGGTGAGAGCACAATCGACTACATTTTAGGTACCATCTCTAGAGCTTCACTCACCCATTAGACCTTGGCACAGCTATGCACGGAGCCTATACGAGATCCCAGACCAGCCCCCCATCCCCAGACCACAGAGCTCACTTCCTACTACCTCTGACTTCTTCACACCCACTATGGTGGGACGCGCTATTGCCCGTCTACAGCATGGCAAGGCCCATGACCATTTCGGGTTACAGGCAGAGCACCTTATCTACGGAGGCACAACCCTTGCACCACTCATTGCCCATCTCTTCAACCGTGCATTGGTTGAAGGGTTCCCTGACTCATGGATGAGCACACCATAGTGCCCATTCATAAGTCAGGAGATGCTATGGATCCAGCTACATACTGGACGATCATGATTGGCCCTATATTGGCCAAGCTATACGGGGCGGTACTAGAGACAGAGTTGAGTACCCTCGCTGAGAGGAAGGGAAGGGCTCCAAGACAGGCAAGTTTCAGACGTGATTACTCTACCATTGACCACATCTTCACTCTGCGATGCCTGATCCACCAGGCAAGGGTGAGGAAGAGGAGATTGTATTGTTGCTTTCTGGACTTCCGCAAAGCATTTGACACTGTTCCTAGGGAACGACTCTTCAGACGACTATTTGATATCGGAGCTCCGGAGGAGATGATATGGGGGATCTACGCCTTATACGAGAGAGTATCTGGTAGAGTCAGATGTCCGGGGGGCTTATCTCATCCACTTGCTAGCACTATCGGGGTGAAACGAGGATGCCCTCTTTCACCTTCCCTCTTTGGTCTCTACATTGATGAGATAGTGGACTACATACAACAGCACGGGGGTGATGGCATTGAGGTACGCAAGTCCACTGTCCATATTCTTTTATCTGCTGATGATATTGTACTAGTTCCAGAGTCTCCGGAAGGTCTACAGCATCATCTACATGGCCTAGATGACTTTTGCAGACATAGAGGGTTATCTGTGAACCTTGCTAAAACCAAGGTCATGATCTTTCATACATCAGCAAAGGTATGAAGACATAGTTTGTTCGCAGCAGCAGGTGGAGCAATCGAGGTGGTCGGATCATATGTTTACTTCAGAGTGACATTTACAGCACCATCAGGGGTCTTCTCTATGTCTAAGGCAGGCCGTGACCGCATCACACGTGGGTACGCAGCACTAGCTTTGATGGAGAGACAGTGCCACCAAACATATTTTCAGGAGCCCCGCACAAAGGGGTGGCTCTTCGACACTTTGGTTACGCCTTCGCTTATGTATGGGGCAGCCATATGGGGACCAGGATTAGCTACATCAGTATCGACAGCATTAGAGAGGCCACAGATCCTCATGATTGCCAGACTTATCCGCAGCAAGCCTTCGGTACCACATGATATCATTAGAGAAGAGTTCGCTGCACCACCGATGCTAGTTGAGGCACTATTCCAGACAGTATGCCTATTACACAGACTCCGAAGCATGGATACAGAGCGCATTGCTTATCGTGCTTTCCAGGCATCACGTGATATGGCATTAACAGGCGACACCTCCTCATGGTATGCACAGACACGAGACTGGCTGGCCCACCATGGCTTTAACATAGACAGGCTATCACCACTAAAGTACGACTCATATGCACCCACCTAAGAGGATATCGGGCCCCGAGACATCACCGACATCAGATTGCAGAGATCCAGGCTCGTCACCATGGCGCCATGGAGGAGAGACGATTCCAGATGATGGCTGATCCCGTTGCAGCTATCACGATGGCCCTGACTCCACCTCCACCTATGTATCACATCTTACACCCGCCCATGAGCACAGGATGGAGCTAGTTAGTCGTTTCAGATGCATTCCCATGCTTGTTGTACTACCCCTTTGCATATAGACTGCCATAGATATCGCACTCCATACACCCCCCCCCCCTTTCATGGTATCTCCACACGCATTTCACGGAGATATGTATCAGCTTTACCAGTTTCTTTTTCAGCACTTTTATCTTCTCTGATAGACAGAAGATACACCCATGTACATCGATTTGTCTCATAGGCCGAGTTCGGCCTCCTAATAGACGTAAAAACACTTTCTTTCTTTCTTTCTTTCTTTCTCTCTCCCTCTCCCTACACACATGGCATGATTATGCTCAGATATTATATGAGGTGCCTTGGCAGCCTCCCATTCCCCAGCCACTTGAGCCTCGCCCTACTAGTTCTTCTCTTTTCACAGCAAAGATGGTTGAGAGGGCCATAGGACGACTCGGACATGGACGTTCAACAGACCATACGGGATTGCAGAGCGAGCACCTCATATATGCATCCTCCACTATAGCCCCGTTGATTGCACATGCCTTCAATCGGGCTATAGGGGAGGGCTTCCCGGAGGAGTGGACTAGGCACACCATTGTGCCTATCTACAAATCTGGCGACACCCTGGATCCAGGGAATTACAGGACCATCATGATTGGCCACACCATGGCCAAACTATACGGTGCCATACTTGAGGCAGAGCTCAGCTCATATGCAGAGACTGAGGGGCTACGAGCACGAGGCCAGGCAGGTTTTCGGCGAGCTTTCTCTACTATTGATCATATCTTCATTTTGCGCTGCCTCATTGATGGGGCAAGGGTGCAGAAGAAGAGACTATATTGCTGCTTTGTGGACTTCCGCAAAGCTTTCGATCAGTGCCACGAGAGAGGCTCTTCCAACGCCTTCAGAGCTTTGGAATACCATCAGGGATGATTTGGGCCATCTATGCACTCTATGAGCAGGTGACCAGGAGAGTACAGTGTCGAGGAGGTATGTCTGAGGTCATTGCTAGCACCATCGGTGTTAAGCAAGGCTGCCTGCTCTCTCCCACTCTATTTGGTCTCTACATCGATGAGATTGAGGACTACATTCTCCGAGCTGGAGGAGAGGGTACAGACCTCGCAGGTACACCTGTCCACATTTTATTATATGCCGATGACATTGTCTTGATTTCAGAGTCACCCGATGGATTACAGCGCCACTTGGATGTCCTCGATGAGTTTTGTACACAGAAGGGCTTGACAGTAAACCTTGGCAAGACAAAGGTCATGATCTTCCACACCTCCCCCTTGGTGAGGAATGGAGCAGGATTCAGAGCCGGCGGTGGAGATTGAGGTGGTCACTTCCTATGTCTACCTCGGAGTCACATTCACGAGCTTACCTGGCCCCTTCAGCATGAGACAGGAAGCCACCGATAGACTCACACGAGCATATGCAGCTTTAGCCATGTTAGAGCGGAGATGTCACCAGGCACACTTCCAGGAGCCCCGCACGAAGGGATGGCTATTTGACACACTAGTCCGACCAGCTATGATGTATGCTTCGACAGTTTGGGCCCCAGGCCTCACAGCCACCCAGTGGAGTGCGATCGAGAGGCCCCAGGTTCGTATGATCTCGCGACTATTTCGCGGGAAATAGTCGGTACCACATGACATCATCAGGGCAGAGCTAGCTGCACCACCCATGGTAGTAGATGCACTATTCCAGACTATCTGTTTTATTCAGAGGATGAGGGAGCTCCCTACAGACAGACTCACACGTAGAGCTTTTGAGGCATCTATACAGATATCAGAGTCAGGATATGAGAGAGCTTGGTACACTCAGGTTAGAGTATGGTTTGATAGCCATGGGCTTGATATGGACAGATTGCCGCCTTTTCAGTACGACCCAGACTCACCTCACATCCACCTCTCTCGTCATGAGAGGAATGTTGTGTTGAGACAGGATCTTTGGTAGCGCTACATTAGTCAGACGTGGCACACACCACACATGGGATCGAGACTATTGCACTATCGAGACCAGTTCTTAGACATCCTAGCAGACGGTTTCATCCGACGGCCATGCCTCATAGCTCGAGGGTAGCGATTGGCTAGTTGAGAGTCTCATCACATAGACTAGAGATTGAGACGGGCAGAGCCGTAGACATTCCCAGAGAGGAGCGGATATGCAGGGTTTGCAGAGTAGAGATAGAGGATGAGGAGCACTTTGTATGCAGATGTAGCGCATATGATGGCATCAAAGGTAGATACGGGACTCTATTTACAGGGCAGCCCACCCTCCGAGAGATCATGGACTCTAGAGACCAGCGACAGCTCGGGCGATTCCTACTAGAGATACAGAGTCACAGAGATTCCCTACTCCAACCTACTGTAGCAGCCCATACAGGAGGGAGACAGAGTCAGCTCACTGAGTTCTTTATTCCACGACGTGCTGCAGCCCTCCCCCCCTCAGCCCACACACCGAGAGGGGTGACTCTTCAGCAGGCTCAAGCTGCTCGAGCTAGGAGACGACCCCGTGCTAGAGGATATCGGGCCCCGAGACATCACCGACATCAGATTGCAGAGATCCAGGCTCGTCACCATGGCGCCATGGAGGAGAGACGATTCCAGATGATGGCTGATCCCGCTGCAGCTATCAGGATGGCCCTGACTCCACCTCCACCTATGTATCACATCTTACACCCGCCCACTAGCACAGGATGGAGCTAGTTAGTCGTTTCAGATGCATTCCCATGCTTGTTGTACTACCCCTTTGTATATAGACGGCCATAGATATCGCACTCCATACACCCCCCCCTTTCATGGGTATCTCCACACGCATTTCACGGAGATATGTATCAGCTTTACCAGTTTCTTTTTCAACACTTTTATCTTCTCTGATAGACAGAAGATACACCCATGTACATCGATTTGTCTCATAGGCCGAGTTCGGCCTCCTAATAGACGTAAAAACACTTTCTTTCTTTCTTTCTTTCTTTCTTTCTTCTCTCTCTCTCTCTCTCTCTCTCTCTCTCTCTCTCTCTCTAGTGACACCCGCATTGATGTACGCAACGGCAGTATAGGCAGCAGAGATCACGGAGGCAATGTGGACATGGATTGAGAGGCCCCAGGTCACCATGATCTCACGCTTGCTCCGCAGCAAGCCCTCCGTTCCACACGACTTATAGGAGGTGAGCTTGGCATACCACCGATGCTAGTAGAGGCCCTCTTTCAGTTGGTGACCTTTATTCTGAGAGTCAGAGAGCTCCCCACTAGCCAACTCACCAGGCTTGCATTTGAGAGCTCTAGACATTTGGGAGAGACAGGGCATGAGAGAGTATGGTATGCACAGACCTACCGATGGTTAGCAGACCATGGCATGAGCATTACCAATCTCCTCCCTTTTCATATGACCTCTCTTCCCCCTACATTACCCTCTCTTGTTCGGAGAGGAACGGGATCATACGTCAGGACCTACTACAGATACACGTCAGGGAGACATGGATAGCACCACGGGAGCCTCTTCCCACAAAGAGGCAACACTACAGAGAGCACTTCCTGACTCTGACAGCGGATGGTTTCATCCAGAGACCACGATACATGGATACATACATGGCTCCAGCAAAGAGAGTGGCCATTGGGCAGCTTAGAGTATCATCACATCAGCTCAAGATTGAGGTTGGGCGAGCGACACATACCCCCAGGGATGAGAGATTATGCAAGATATGCCGAGAGGAGGTGGAGGACGAGGAGCACTACACATGTAGATGCCAGGCATACGAGGACACCAGAGACCGCTACCCACAGCTCTTCAGGGGGCCGAGAGAGATCATGTAGACTTTATGAGATAGCAAATTAGATGCACCTCTATCTTATCATACTCGTTTAGGTTCTCATAGTGCGTCTTTTGCATCAGATTGCTATTGGCTGCATGTAGTCTTTGTGATGAAAATGAGCCTGTTTCTTTTGATGAAGCACAAAATTCAGAAAATTGGATGGTTGCTATGCAATCAGAATATGATGCTATTATGAAGAATGTTACTTGTTCTTTATGTGATTTGCCTCCAAGCAAAAAAGCCATTGGCACTAAATGGGTATACAAGCTAAAGCGTAAGCCTGATGAAACAGTTGACAGGTATAAGGCTAAGCTTGTTGCAAAAGGTTATGCTCAAGAGAGAGGCATTGATTTTGATGAGACCTTCGCTCCAACATGCAGAATAACCAATATTTGTAGCATTAGTGCACTTGGAGCTCATCATGGTTGGTACATCAGTTGGACATCAAAACTGCATTTTTGAATGGTGACTTACATGAAGAAGTGTATGTATTTGAGCCTCGTGATTTTGTGCAAAAAGGGCATGAAAACAAAGTGTGTAGGTTGAAAAAGGTGTTGATATATTTCGGAAGTGATATGTATGAACACACTAGGACCATCGGAGCACTTTTTTCCTTCTTCAAGAGGTTTTTTTCCCCCGGCTTGTATATACGCCTATAACCCTAATGGATCATTATCTTTGAACATTCACTTGGTAATACATTCAGAATTGTGTGTTTTGCTCTAAGCTTCTTCTTCTTCCTTGTGTTGTTCATGTGCTTCCGCAACCCTCAAACTCCAACAAAAGGCATTATATGGTTTGAAGCAAGCACCACGAGCTTGATATGAAAAGATACATGCCTACTTGATTGCACATGGTTTTGAGACCAGTCAAACTGAGAGCACCTTTATGTTAAGCATGCAAATGATGATCATTGTTGTCTATGTTGATGACATGCTCCTCACTGGTCCTAATTGGAAGCATATTGCTGATTTTAAGGCTGATTTGCCTCATTTAAGATGTCAGATTTGGGGCATTTGCATCATTATTTGAGCATTCAATTTATGCAAGTTGATGGTGGAATAACTGTGTCAAACAAAATATATTGACACATTATTGTAACATTTTTGCCTTGAAGATTGCACACCTATTTCCACTCTTATGGAAACAGGTTTACAATTGAGTCTTCATGATGCGGGAGAAGCATTTGATGTTGTTCTCTATCAGAAGGCTATTGGATGCTTGATTTACTTATACATAACTTGGCTTGATATTCAATTTGTTGTCTCACGTATGAACAGGTTTATGCATTGCCCAAGTGTCAAGCATCGGAAGGTGTATAAGTGCATCTTTCACTACTTGAGGGGTACCCGGCTACTTGGATTGTTTTATCCCAAGGGGGGATCACTACTGCAAGCTTTACATGCTTTTTCTGACTCTGACGTGGTTGGGCGCTATGACACTCGTGTGTCCACTAGTGGTTTTTGCTTCATGTTTGTTTGTTCATGCATATCTTGGTTGAGCAAGCTACAATGTATTGTGGCCACTTCTAGTTGTGAGGCTGAGTATAGGGAAGCTTTCAGAGCGACGGTTGAGTATGTGTGACTCGGACACCTTTTCGTTGATTTGGGTGTTGGTCAGTCTTCTTCCACCACCATCTTCATTGACGGTCAGAGCACATTGGTAGTTGTGACAAATCCTATGTTCCATGCTTGCACAAAGCATATTGAGATGCATTATCATTATGTTGGGGAGAGGTTCGCTCCTGGAGAGATCAGTTTGGCATATGTGCCCACACAAGATAACATTGCAAATCTTTTCACAAAGGCTCTGCCTCGGGAGAAGTTTGAAGCTTTCTACAAAGCTTTGGGCTTACCTCCTTTTGTGGATTGATCTCTTTCCACATAGCTTGGCGCTTCCTTATACATGAGTGCAAACGCCTTGTTCACCACATCACTCTCAAGGGGCATTTGTTGATATATTTCAGTAGTGATGTGTGTGAACACATTCAGGACCGCCGAGGCACTTTTTTCCTTGTTTAGGAGGTCCCTCCCCTCCCCGCCCCCGGTTTGTATATACACCTATAACCCTAACGGATCACTTAATTTGATATATTTCAGTAGTGATGTGTGTGAACACATTTAGGACAACCGAGGCACTTTTTTCCCTGTTTAGGAGGCCCCCCCCTAGTTTGTATATATGCCTATAACCCTAACGGGTCACGTAATTCTTGTATATTCACTTGGTAATACATTCAGTATTGTGGTGTGCTCCAAGATTCTTCTTCTTACTTGAGTTGCTCGTTTGCTTTTGCAAACCTCAAACTCCAACATGGATCATCCATTTGGGGGCCAGGACTGACAGACCATACATGGACATTGGTGGAGAGATCCCAAGTACTCGATTTATAGGCTTATACATAGCAAGCCATCTATTCCACATGGCAACATTAGAGTAGAGCTCGCTACACCCCCGATGCTAGTAGAGGCTTTGTTCCAGGCTATATGTTTGCTCCTTAGACTTCAGGATATGGATAGCAACCACATTGCATGCATGGCCTTTAAAGCATCATGAGATCTTGCCCTAGCAGAAGATACTTCATGTTGGTATGCCCAAACTAGAGATTGGTTGGACAACTATGGATTTGACATGGACCAACTATCACTCCCAGAACCACGTCACTTTTTGCACATTGTTAGGATTTCATTTTGAGTTCACTTTAGATGTTTCTACTCTATTTTGTTTATGGATACTTGATGTATCATCGATGCATATGGGTTTGTCTCATAGGCCAATACTGCTCTTTAGAAGACGTTAATATAACTCTCTCTCTCTCTCTCTCTCTCTCTCTCTCTCTCTCTCTCTCTCTCTCTCTCTCCCTCCCTCCCTCCCTCCCTCCCTCCCTCTCTCTCTCTCTCTCTCTCTCTCTCTCTCTCTCTCTCTCTCCTCGCTGAGGGGAAGGGTATCAGAGCTCCAAGACAGGCAGGTTTCAGACGAGATTACTCTACCATAGACCACATCTTCACATTGAGATGCCTCATCGACAAGGCTCGAGTGAGGAAACCGAGATTATATTGTTGCTTTGAGGACTTTCCCAAAGCCTTTGACACAGTCCCCAAGGAGAGACTCTTCAAACGCCTACTCGACATCGGGGCTCTAGAGGAGATGATATGGGGGATCTATATGAGAGAGTATCAGGTAGAGTGAGATTTCCGGGCGGCCTATCAGATTCACTTGCTAGCACCATCGGGGTGAAGCAAGGGTACCCTCTCTCTCCCACACTTTTTGGGCTATACATTGATGAGATAGTGGACTTCATACCGCAACAGGGAGGGGATGGCATTGAGGTACGAGGGCATGGTGCATATTCTTTTATATGCTAATGATATTGTCTTGGTTTTAGAGTCTCCAAAGGGTCTACACCATCATTTACATGGTCTAGATGACTTCTGCACACATAGGGGGCTATCAGTGAATCTTGGTAAAACCAAGGTTCTAAGTGAGGAGGTAGAGTTCTTTCGAAGTCGCAGGCGGATCCATCGAGGTAGGCAACTCATATGTATATATGGGCGTGACGTTCACAGCAACCTCTGGGGCTTTCTCCATGTCTCAGGAAGCTCTAGATCACATCACACGAGGATATGCAGCATTAGCTTTGACGGAGAGACAGTGCCACCAGGCCTACTTTCAGGAGGTCCGCACAAAGGGGTGGATCTTCGACACTTTGGTCACCCAAGCACTTATGTACAGAGCAGCCATATGGGGGCCAGGGTTATGAGCATCAGCATGGACAAAGGTGGAGAGACCACAGGTTCTCATGATTGCCAGACTCATCCGTAGCAAACCCTTGGTACCCCATGATATCGTAAGGGAAGAGCTTGCTGCGCCACCGATGCTAGTAGAGGCACTCTTCCATACAGTATGCTTATTACATAGGATCCAGGGCATGAATAGAGAGCACATCACTTACAGAGCTTTCCAGGCATCACGAGACATGGCGTCAGCAAGGGACACCTCCTCATGGTATGCACAGACATGAGATTGGTTGGCCCACCATGGACTTGATATAGACAGACTACCACCAGTACATTATGACTCCCACGCCCCCACCTACTCGCTCTCCCACCAAGAGAGGAATAGGATTATTCATCAAGAGATGTGGCATACATACATACAAAGGACATGGGTCAGCCCGAGAGATCCATTGCCACCGAAAATGCTCTATTATCGTGAGTATTTCCTAGAGATCTCAGATCAGGGCTTCATTGAGATCCCGCATTACATGGAGATATACCTACCAAACCACCTTCGTGTCGTCATTGGGCATCTTCGAGTTTCGTCACATCAGCTCGAGATCGAGATAGGTCGGGCCAGAGGAGTCCCCCGAGAGGAGAGGAGATGCGCAGTTTGCCATACAGAGATAGAGAGTGAGGAGCACTTGATAATGAGATGCCCGGCATACTTAGACCTACGAGCACAGTTCCAAATTGAGGATTCACTCCAGTTGAGCATGACCATAGGGGACCCGCGGAGGGTGGATCGCTACATCATGGGAGCATATGAGAGACGAGAGCAGATGTTACAGTGCACACGTCAGACAAAGGAGGGTACCCAAGAGACTATTACTGAGTTCTTTCGGCGACTTGAGCCGCATTAGACAGAGCAGCCTTCGAGAGGCATAGGGCTCACGCTCGAGAAGGAAGGAGCAGAGAGAGTGCGACACAGATCACGTACCACTGGGTACCGACGACCACGATTGCATCATGAGGATATCTCTCACATCAGGATAGCCCACGACCACATGATGGAGCATCGGTGCACCACCACCACTGTTGGTGCATTTCAAGCCTTCACACATTGGCTTGGAACCATGGAAGATTAACTTGGAACCATTGAAGGATATCTTCATTTGAAGCAAGGACCATAAGAACTTATGCTTATAAGTTCTTACCTTTTTACTCATTGTAAAAGTCAATATGACTTGGCATTTACATATAATCACTTTAATCACCTACCTACTTGATTGTATTCGTGGAAAAGTAGATGGCTTAGTGGAGAGAATATCTCCCTACTTTTAGTAGAGATATTCTAGGGAGCCTACATTTGAATTTCAAATTCAAATGATCACTCAACTCATATAAAAGTGGAGAGAAAAAACTCGCGGGTGTATCACTCACTTTAGCTCACTCCCCGAGGCATTCTACTGTTGTAACTGTGTGTGTGTTAGTGCTACTCCATAGCCTACACCACCACACCTCAATTAGCTATGCTTGTCATGCTAATGAGCTTGTATAATCATATCAATCAATAGATATATACACATTCATTATATCTGGTTCTCTGTGTTTTCTACTTCAAGTCTGTCAACTTCCAAGGAGCATTTCTCAGTGCTCACTGAACCAAATCAAGAGTGTAATAGCTCGTTGGAACCAGCTCAAGGTCTTCTACAAGCATACAAAATTTCAGAAGATTTCATTCAGCCATTTTTGAGAAATCGGCTTCGAAGTCACCTCTGGTCTATCTCTGCAACTCTCCTAAAAAGTCGGGGGTAATCATAATTTTGCTAAATCAATTTCTCTGGATGTGGTTTATCATTTCTTCTCATTCCACTTGCAAATGGTAGCTTATTAAGGTACTTTAATACTTCCAAAAGGAATTGTTTCAATTGCAAGTGTGCTGGTCACACTGAGCATAACACTGAGCAGGTATCATTACAGAAATAGCAAGTTTTCTAGAATTTGTGAAGTGCAAAGTTGTCTGTTTTGATTTGGTCATTACACAAATCATTTGCAAAGCACATATATGCTTTCTTGGTATCATTTGAAAGCTCAAGGTGTGTACTTAGCATTTCTGGAATCAAAGGAGGGCTGGTGTGAAGCAGGTATAGCAGCACCAACTCATTTCTTGAGTGCATCCAACCATCACTCCCAACAGTGGTATCAGAGCAAAGAAAGTAAACATGGGTGATGGATTTCCTTCATTCATTGACAAATTGGACAAAAACAATTACCAGGCTTGGTCATTGAGAATGAAGACCTATCTACAAGGCAGAAGTTTATTTGGATACATATCAGGAGATGAGGAATTGCCCTCATTCAAGACTAAAGGACTACCCACAAAGGATGAACATGAAAAACTCAACCAATGGTGTGCAAAGGATGCTTTGGCAAGGTCTTATCTTCTTAACTCTATATCTGATTTTCTTTTACCTCATGTAAGGAATTGTAAGACTTCCCAAGAGACTTTGGAAACCTTGTTAACATACTTTTCTTCCAACACAAGGGCTAGGAAGAATCAACTGTGGATTGAATTCACAACCCTTAGAAAGCAGCCCAAGCAACCAGTCTCAGAGTATGTGACTAAGATTAAAGATGTGGCAGACCAATTAGCAAGCATTGGAGAGGAGATTGAAGAGGAGCAAATAGTCAGGCAAGTAACAAATGGACTCAAGGCAGATGATAAGTGGGAAAGTTTCACCACTGCAATGGACCTCTATATGGACATGCATACCCCATATCTCACAACACTCATGGGCCAACTATTTACACATGAAGCAAAGTTTACAAAGGAAGGAGATCAATCAAAAGGTAATAACCCCTCTGCTCTCTATACTGATAAGAAAGTTAAAGATAAAGGCAAAGGGAAGAAACAGGATGAAGAAGGCTCTACCTCCCAAGCTAATTATGCAGGGAGAGGTAGATCATCTAGAGGAAGAGGCAGAGGAGGTAAGTCAGGTAGGGGGAGACCCTACAACTCATCACCATGCAACATTTGTGGATTGTCCAATCATACCACAGATGAATGCTACAAGAACTACAAGAATCAGAGAGGAAGAGGCTACTCAAGAGGTGGATACTCTTAAGGGAGAGGCAGATTCAACCAACATCAAAGCTACAATGGATAAAACAATCAATACAACAACAATTACAACAACAACCACAATGGTAACTACCAAGGTGGATTCAGAAATAGAAGAGATTACAACAACTACACAGAGGAGCAAGATGACTCCCTATTGATCATGAATATGACCTCCAAGGCAAGTACAAATGATGATCATTTATTTTATATTGACTCAGGATGTTCTAACCATGTAGCTGGCAATGTGGCACTACTTTCTGATTTGGAAGAACCCAAAGGAAAACATCAGGTACAAACAGGTGATGACACTAAACATTCTGTTGTTAAGATTGGAAATGTAAAGACATGTGATGGTAACCAGAACCTATTGAGCAGGGTACTCTCTGTACCAACCATCACCAAGAATCTAATGAGTGTAGGTCAGATTGTGGAGAAAGGTTTGCAGGTCAGATTCACACAACATGGAGCATATGTGGAGGACCCAAGACATGGATTCAAAAGGATAGCCAAAGGGGAGAAATCAGGTAGATTGTTTACTTTTGAGCTAGAAGACACCAAGAACATTGCTTTGTATAATTACAAGGATCAGACACTTTCAGAGTTAGAAATATGGCACAAGAGATTAGGGCACATAGGTGAAAGAACCCTAAAGCAAATGTGCAGGGATCAATGTGTGCTTGGGATACCTAATGTGTCCAAGCAACACATGATTTACAAGTGTGGATCATGTCAATTTGGTAAGTCTCACAGGTTACCCTATTCAAGGAAAGGTTTCATGCATGAAGACTACCTAGACTTGGTACACACAGATGTTTGGGGACCTAGCAAGGACCCTTCCATTTCAGGTTCAAGGTATTATGTGTCCTTTATTGATGACTATAGCAGGTGGACCATTTTATACTTTATGAAGCATAAAGATGAAGTGTTTAATTGTTTCAAGAGGTATCTTGCACTTGTTGAAAATCAAACAGGAAGAAGCTTGAAGAGGCTAAGGTCAGATGGTGGAGGAGAGTACTTCTCAAATGAGTTTGAAGATTTCTTGCAGGAAAGAGGCATCAAAAGGGAGATTACTACAAGGTACTCACCTGAACAAAATGGGGTAGCTGAAAGAAGGAATAGACTCATAGTAGAAACAGCTAGGTCTATGCTTAATGAAAAAAAGTTACCAAATTATCTTTGGGAAGAGAGTGTATCCACTGCCACCTATCTCATAAACAGGTTGCCATCCAAATCACTTGATGGCATGACACCATATGAAGCTTGGCATGGTAAGAGACCCTCTCTGGATCATTGCAAAATCTTTGGTTGTGTAGCATATGTGCATATTCCCTCACAGGTAAGGGGAAAGCTAGACCCCAAGGTTGAAAAATGTATCTTCATTGGTTATGATTTGAACCAAAAGGGATACAGATTCTACAACCCAACAAACAAAGGTTTCAAGGTAAGCAGAGATGTCATCTTTGATGAGAATGACTCATGGTATGAGAATGAATGCAGGAAGATTAGTCTACCCTATGACATGGAAGAGGATTTCCCAAAGCTCACCAAGGAGGAATCAATTCAGAAAGAAGATTCAAGCTCAGATGATGATGATACAATAAATCTTGAGGAGTTTAAGGCTTGGAAATCCAAAGGGAAGATGAAGATGAAGCAACTAGAAGATAAACCAGAATCCTCAACTCAAGCAATGAGGAGATCTCAGAGAGAAAAGAAGAAGCCTATCAGATTTGGATATGACACATCACTTGTAACTAAACATTCTGTATATCTTGCAAAGGACTTGTTGAATGAAGAACCAGGTACCTATGAAGAAGCAATTACCAAACCAGAATGGAAAGAAGCCATGGATGAAGAGATGGAAGCTCTCAAGGAAAGTGATACTTGGGACTTGGTACCCAAGAAAGACTCTATGAAGGTAATAGGATCCAGATGGATCTACAAACTAAAGAAGAATTCAGATGGAACAATAAACAGGTACAAAGCTAGGTTGGTAGCCAAGGGGTTTGCACAAACCCAAGGCATTGATTATGAGGAGACATTTTCTCCTGTGGCTAAGATGCCAACTATCAGAATTTTGGTGAGTGTAGCTGCATCCAAGAATTGGAACATGTACCAATTAGATGTCAAGAATGCTTTCTTGAATGGATGGATATATGAAGAAGTCTACATGTCAAAACCACCTCGCTATGAAGATCCAAAAAAGGTACATT
The DNA here is from genome assembly GCA_020310875.1 of Ceratopteris richardii. NCBI lineage: Eukaryota > Viridiplantae > Streptophyta > Polypodiopsida > Polypodiales > Pteridaceae > Ceratopteris > Ceratopteris richardii. The sequence continues at coordinate 1,159,190 of CM035422.1, read as the reverse complement.
ATGTTTGTAAATTGAAGAAGGCTCTGTATGGTTTAAAGCAGGCACCTAGAGCATGGAATTACAGGTTGACAACCTACCTCCAAGACCAAGGATTTGTGATGAGTAAAGCAGACACTTCTCTATTCATAAAGAGAAGTAGTACAGAGGTAATCTACTTGTGTGTTTATGTTGATGACATCATCATTACAGGCAATGATGTCAATGGGATTAGGCACATCAAAGGACAGATGATGAAAGAATTCAAGATTAGTAATCTTGGATTATTGAAATATTTCTTAGGTCTTGAGTTAGTCTACACCAACTCAGGTATATATATCACTCAAAAGAAGTATGTGCAGGATATGGTCAAGAAGTTTGGCTTGCAGGATGCTAAAGTATCTACTACTCCAATGGAGGTCAACCTAAAGCTAAGTGCTCATGAAGGAGAAGTCCAAGACATCACAGGATACCAAAGTATGGTAGGTAGTTTGAACTATGCTACCTTGACAAGAATTGACATAGCATATGGAGTTAGTGTGCTTAGTCAATTCATGCACAAACCAAGGGTACCTCACCTAGAGGCAGCAAAGAAGATCTTGAAGTATCTGAAGGGAACTCAAAGTCATGGTTTGTACTTTCCATATACATCAGATATTGATATTAAAGTTTACTCAGATGCAGATTGGGCAGGATGCAAGGATGATAGGAGAAGCACCTCAGGATACATTTGTTTTGCAGGAGATAAGCCTATTTCTTGGTCAGCCAAGAAACAACCTACAGTGGCATTGTCATCCACTGAAGCAGAGTATAGAGGGCTTGCCAATGCCACTCAAGAAGCTATCTGGTTGAAGCTTCTATATACAGAGTTAGGTCTATATACAAGGCCACCAATCATCTTTGGAGATAACACTAGCTCTCTTCATCTTGCAGCCAACCCAATATATCATGCCAGAACCAAACACATAGAGGTTCATTACCACTATGTGAGGGAGAAGTTACTTAGCAAAGAGATTCAATTGACATATGTGTCTACTAATATGCAATGTGCAGATTTACTCACTAAAGCATTGGATGGAAGCAAGTTATGCAGATTCAAATCTATGATTGGATTGCAGGAAGTAATTGAAGATTGAGGATGAAGACTTAAGCCAAAGTGTTTGGCTTGAGGGGGAGCTCTTGGTGCATTTCAAGTCTTCACACATTGGCTTGGAACCATGGAAGATTAACTTGGAACCATTGAAGGATATCTTCATTTGAAGCAAGGACCATAAGAACTTATGCTTATAAGTTCTTACCTTTTTACTCATTGTAAAAGTCAATATGACTTGGCATTTACATATAATCACTTTAATCACCTACCTACTTGATTGTATTCGTGGAAAAGTAGATGGCTTAGTGGAGAGAATATCTCCCTACTTTTAGTAGAGATATTCTAGGGAGCCTACATTTGAATTTCAAATTCAAATGATCACTCAACTCATATAAAAGTGGAGAGAAAAAACTCGCGGGTGTATCACTCACTTTAGCTCACTCCCCGAGGCATTCTACTGTTGTAACTGTGTGTGTGTTAGTGCTACTCCATAGCCTACACCACCACACCTCAATTAGCTATGCTTGTCATGCTAATGAGCTTGTATAATCATATCAATCAATAGATATATACACATTCATTATATCTGGTTCTCTGTGTTTTCTACTTCAAGTCTGTCAACTTCCAAGGAGCATTTCTCAGTGCTCACTGAACCAAATCAAGAGTGTAATAGCTCGTTGGAACCAGCTCAAGGTCTTCTACAAGCATACAAAATTTCAGAAGATTTCATTCAGCCATTTTCGAGAAATCGGCTTCGAAGTCACCTCTGGTCTATCTCTGCAACTCTCCTAAAAAGTCGGGGGTAATCATAATTTTGCTAAATCAATTTCTCTGGATGTGGTGTATCATTTCTTCTCATTCCACTTGCAAATGGTAGCTTATTAAGGTACTTTAATACTTCCAAAAGGAATTGTTTCAATTGCAAGTGTGCTGGTCACACTGAGCATAACACTGAGGAGGTATCATTACAGAAATAGCAAGTTTTCTAGAATTTGTGAAGTGCAAAGTTGTCTGTTTTGATTTGGTCATTACACAAATCATTTGCAAAGCACATATATGCTTTCTTGGTATCATTTGAAAGCTCAAGGTGTGTACTTAGCATTTCTGGAATCAAAGGAGTGCTGGTGTGAAGCAAGTATAGCAGCACCAACTCATTTCTTGAGTGCATCCAACCATCACTCCCAACAACCACTTGGGTCGCACTCTTGCAAGAGATGTTGAGTCCACCGCCAATGTACCATGTATTCCACCCTCCTCCACCCATCTGTTCCAGTTAGGGTATACATATTCACTCCCACATATGTCCCCATGTAGTAGGTGGCCATTATCTGCAGAGTCAGAGCCACACTCCGCCCACGCACCACTACTTTATCTCCACTAATCCATCATTGCTAGGTACACCATCGTCTTGCTGTTTTCAGCCTACATAGTTCTTTTCTATAGTGAGTACTTTTCTTTTCATCGATACACAGAGATGACCATAGTTGTACATGGTTTTGTCTCATAGGCCAAGTTTGGCCTTTTGGTAGACATTAATATGACTCTCTCTCTCTCTCTCTCTCTCTCTCTCTCTCTCTCTCTCTCTCTCTCTCTCTCTCTCTCTCTCTCTCTCTCTCTCTCTCACGCCATGACATGGAGATACAGAGACGTCAGCAGCACACCCCTATCGATTTGGACGCTCAGAGCATTTTGAGGATCGCCATGATGCCTCGCCCACCGATGCATTATATCCTACACCCACTCCAGGCATTTAGTGGGTTGTGATACCATCGAGCCTCCCCTCCCTATGCATATCATATTTGTATCTCACCATTGAGCATATAGAGTGCATACCCATAGCACCCCACACCCTTGATGCAAGTTACTATCCACTCCTTTTACACCCGTTTGCGGTACTCACACTTTATTTTCCTTTTGGGATCACAGTGGATTGGATCACACTGATGTATATGTTTTGTCTCATAGGCCGATTTTGGCCTCTAATAGACGTTAAAAAGTCTTTCTTTCTCTCTCTCTCTCTCTCTCTCTCTCTCTCTAGACAGACTCGAAGAGATCTTTGCATCACATGACTTTGCATGCATCATAGAGACACACGAGAGCTCGGAGAGAGGTCTACCACGCATTGCAGGTTTTCATTGGGAATCTGCATTCAAGACCACGAGGAGACAGAGTATAGCGTGAGGGTCGGGAGGTGTGGCCATCGTATTTAGACAGGAGATACAGAGCCGGATCCATATTATAGGAAGAGATGAGGAGGCACGATACATGTGGGTTCGCATGGAGATAGCACAGGGGGGTTGGATTTACATTGCTATATGCTACTTCCCTCCAGGCGAATCTCGATATGCAGGATAGGATCTTGGGGGACCCATCCGAGATAGAGACTCACCATACACAATACTTTCAGATGAGATACTACATTACAGCAAACTAGGTGAAGTCTTCCTTATGGGGGACTTCAATGGCCGCACTCAGTCACATCAGTGTGAGGCATATGAAATGGATCATCCACGTCTCATGATGGCCAGAGACCCAGATGAGATGAGTACTAGTAGAGTATCGATGGATATGGGCCACGACACCACCAGATATGGAAGACATCTACTTCAGCTAGGCAGCCGACATCAGCTCGTTATATATAATGACATGAATCGTTGGCCAGGTTCGAGCGGACTTACTTGCTTCCCTCACGGAGGAGGTGAGAGCACAGTCGACTACATTTTAGGTACCACCTTTGGAGCTTCACTCATCCCCTCACTTAGTATTGGACGACGCCCACTTGGTGCGGACCATACATTTATCACATTCACACTCTCATCTCCTATTCCATTAGACTCTCCCTCACCCACTCAGACATACACCACGATACACTTCACACACAAGCTCTCACACGTTTATGCACACCATTTACACACCCGCCTACTCTCTCTCGATCCACTCTCACCCTTGGACACACTTACATCAGAGTTCACCACCATCCTATAGGACTCAGCTCTCTGCAACTTCCCACACCGCACACATATAAACCCTCCACGCACAGGTTCCATGCCCTAGAACCACTGGTATGATGCAGATTGCCGTGAGCTACGGAAGCACCTATGGATTTTAAGCATAGAGGGGATATTTTACACACACAGGCACAGCGTCGCATGCAGAGCCTTACTCGCCGTATACAACGAGATTGGGAGGAGAGACAGTACTGGGATATTTATCATTTGCTCATGAGTCTAGATAGTGTAGTGGCATGGAGACATTTGAGAGAGAGGAGACAGCAGACACCCATCCGAGACCCGAGCACTTGCACAGCTACGCACGGAGCCTATACGAGATCCCAGCCCAGCCCCCCATTCCCAGACCACAGAGGTCACGTCCTACTACCTCTGACTTCTTCACACCCACTATGGTGGGATGCGCTATTGCCCGTCTACAGCATGGCAGGGCCCATGACCATTTCGGTTTACAAGCAGAGCACCTCATCTACGGAGGCACGACCCTTGCACCACTCATTGCCCAACTCTTTAACCGTGCATTGGTTGAAGGGTTCCCTGACTCATGGATTGAGCACACCATAGTGCCCATTCATAAGTCAGGGGATACTATGGATCAAGCTACATACCGGACGATCATGATTGGCCCTATATTGGCCAAGTTATTTGGGGCGGTACTAGAGACAGAGTTGAGTCGCTGAGAGGAAGGGCATCAGGGCTCGAGGACAGGAAGGTTTCATACGTGATTACTCTACCATTGATCACATCTTCACTCTCAGATGCCAGATTGACCAGGCAAGGGTGAGGAAGAGGAGATTGTATTGTTGCTTTGTGGACTTCCCCAAAGCATTTGACACTGTTCCCAGGGAACGACTCTTTAAACGACTCCTTGATATCGAAGCTCCGGAGGAGATGATATGGGGGATCTACACTTTATACGAGAGAGTATCTGGTAGAGTCAGATGTCCGGGGGGCTTATCTCATCCACTTGCTAGCACTATCGGGGTGAAGCAAGAATGCCCTCTTTCACCTACCCTCTTTGGTCTCTACATTGATGAGATAGTGGACTACATACAGCAACAGGCGGGTGATGGCATTGAGGTACACGGGTCCACTGTCCATATTCTTTTATACGCTGATGATATTGTACTCGTTTCAGAGTCTGCAGAAGGTCTACAGCATCATCTACATGGCCTAGATGACTTTTGCAGACACAGAGGGTTATCTGTGAACCTTGGTAAAACCAAGGTCATGATCTTTCATACATTAGCACAGGTACGAAGACATAGTTTGTTCACAGAAGCAGGTGGACCGATTGAGGTGGTCGGATCATATGTTTACTTTGGAGTGACATTTACAGCAGCATCAGGGTTCTTCTCTATGTCTGAGGCAACCTGTGACCGCATCACACATGGGTATGCAGCACTAGCTTTGATGGATATACAGTTCCATCGGGCATATTTTCAGGAGCCCCGCACAAAGGGGTGGCTCTTCGACACTTTGGTTACGCCAACGCTCATGTATGGGGCAGCCATATGGGGACCAGGATTAGCTACATCAGTATGGACAGCATTAGAGAGGCCACAGATCCTCATGAGCGCCAAACTTATCCGTAGCAAGCCTTCAGTACCACATGATATCATTAGAGCCGAGCTCGTTGCACCACCGATGCTAGTTGAGGCACTATTCCAGACAGTATGCCTATTACACAGACTCCGGAGCATGGATAGAGAGAGCATTGCTTATCGTGCTTTCCAGGCATCACATGATATGGCATTAGCAGGCGACACCTCCTCATGGTATGCACAGACACGGGACTGGCTGGCCCACCATGGCTTCGACATAGACAGGCTACCACCACTAGAGTACGACTCACATGCACCCACCTACTGGCTCTCTCACCAAGAGAGGAATAGGGTCATTCGGTAGGAGATATGGCATATATACATACAGAGGACATGGGTGAGCCCAAGGGATACATTACCATCGAAAATGCTCTATTACTGTGAGCATTTTCTACACATATCGGACGAGGGCTTCATCGAGATTCCGAGATACATGCAGACATACCTACCCCACCACCTCCGAGTCGTCATTGGGCAGCTCAGGGTTTCATCAAATCAGCTCGAGATTGAGAGGGGTCAGTCTAGGGGAGTCCCCCGTGAGGAGAGGTGGTGCCCAGTATGCGAGACAGAGGTAGAGAGTGAGGAGCGTTTTGTTATCAGATGCCGAGCATACTTAGACCTACGAGCACAATTCAAGATAGAGGAGTCACTCCAGTTGTGCATGACTATGGGAGACCAGCGACGCTTGGGACGCTTCCTCAAAGGAGCATACGAGAGGCGAGAGCAGTCACTACAGCCCACACATCAGCCACGGGTGAGTACCCATCAGACCATTACCCAGTTCTTTCAGCAAGCTGAGCTACATCAAAGAGGTCCATCTATAGGGCTTATGCTCCACCGGGCAACAGCACAGAGAGCACGGCGACGACCATGCATGGGCGGATATCGTCGACCACGACTATATCAGGAGGATATCTCACGCATCAGGACAGCCTACGACCACATGATGGAGCATAGGCGTACCACCACCCCCTGGTTTGTATTCCTTCAGGGGGCACTCAGACTACCACCGATGTACCACATACTACACCCACCTCCACCCATCACCATTAGCTAGGATGTTTTACTCACATTATGGATCCCCCCATGTTTTAGGTGGCCACTATCTGCAGAGTCAGAGCCACGTCTCCCGAGCCTTTTCCAGCCCAATATTGCTTTGTGTAACGATATACTTTTTATTTCATTTCATCTTCTACACAAGGTTACTACACTTGTACATGGTTTTTGTCTCATAAGCCAAGTTTGGCCTCCAGAATACGTTAATATGACTTTCTCTCTCTCTCTCTCTCTCTCTCTCTCTCTCTCTCTCTCTCTCTCTCTCTCTCTCTCTCTCTCTCTCTCTCTCTCTCTCTCTCTCTCTCCCTCACCCACTGAGGCACATACCACGATACACTTCACACACTAGCTCTCACACGTTTATGCACACCATTTACACACTCGCCTACTCTCTCGATCCACTCTCACCTTTGGACACACTTACATCACAGATCACCACCATCCTACAGGACTCAGCTCTCTACAGCTTCCCACACCGCACACATATGCACCCTCCACGCAGAGGATCCATGCCCCAGAACCGCTGGTATGATGCAGATTGCCGTGAGCTACGGAAGCACCTACGGGTTTTAGAGCATAGGGGAGATATTACACACGCACAGGCACAGCGTCGCATGCAGAGCCTTACTCGCCGCAAACGGCGAGATTGGGAGGAGAGACAGTACTGGGATATTTACCATCTGCTCATGAGTCGAGACAGTGGAGTGGCATGGCGACATTTGAGAGAGAGGAGACGGGAGACACCTATCCGAGACCCGAGCACTTGGCATAGCTATGCACGGAGTCTATACGAGATCCCAGACCGCAGAGCTCACGTCCTACTACCTCTGACTTCTTCACACCCACTATGGTGGGACACGCTATTGCCCGGCTACAGCATGGAAGGGCCCATGACCATTTCGGTTTACAGGCAGAGCATCTCATCTATGGAGGCACGACTCTCGCACCGCTCATTGCCCACCTCTTCAACCGTGCATTGGTTGAAGGGTTCTCGGACTCATGGACTGAGCACACCATAGTGCCCATTCATAAGTCAGGTGATACTATGGATCCAGCTACATACCGGACGATCATGATTGGCCCTATATTGGCCAAGTTATATGGGGCAGTACTAGAGACAGAGTTGAGTACTCTCGCTGAGAGGAAGGGTATCAGGGCTCCAGGACAGGCAGGTTTTAGACGAGATTACTCTACGATTGACCACATCTTCACTTTGAGATGCTTGATCGACCAGGCAAGGGTGAGGAAGAGGAGATTATATTGCTGCTTTGTGGACTTCCGCAAAGCATTTGACACTGTTCCCAGGGACCGACTCTTCATACGACTACTTGATATTGGAGCTCCGAAGGAGATGATATGGGGGATCTACGCATTATACGAGAGAGTATCTGGTAGAGTCAGATGTCCAAGGGGCTTATCTGATCCACTTGCTAGCACTATCGGGGTGAAGCAAGGATGCCCTCTTTCACCCACCCTCTTTGGTCTCTACATTGATGAGATAGTGGACTACATACAGCTGCAGGGGGGAGATGGCATTGAGGTACAGGGATCCACTATCCATATTCTTTTATACGCTGATGATATTGTATTGGTTTCAGAGTCTGCAGAAGGTCTACAGCATCATCTACATGGCCTAGATGACTTTTGCAGAAACACAGGGTTATCTGTGAACCTTGGTAAAACCAAGGTCATGATCTTTCATACATCAGCACAAGTACGAAGACATAGTTTGTTCAGAGCAGCGGGTGGACCGATCGAGGTGGTCGGATCATATGTTTACTTGGGAGTGACATTTACAGCAGCATCAAGGGTCTTCTCTATGTCTCAGGCAGCCCGTGACCGCATCACACGTGGGTACGCAGCACTAGCTTTGATGGAGAGACAGTGCCACCAGGCATATTTTCAGGAGCCCCGCACAAAGGGGTGGCTCTTTGACACTTTGGTTACGCCAGCGCTCATGTATGGGGCAGCCATATGGGGGCCGGGATTAGCTACATCAGTATGGACAGCATTAGAGAGGCCACAGATCCTCATGATTGCCAAACTTATCCGCAGCAAGCCTTCAGTATCACATGATATCATTAGAGCAGAGCTCGCTGCACCACCGATGCTAGTTGAGGCACTATTCCAGACAGTATGCCTATTACACAGACTTCGGAGCATGGATACAGAGCGCATGGCTTATCGTGCTTTCCAGGCATCACGTGATATGGCATTAGCTGGGGACACCTCCTCATGGTATGCCCAGACACGAGACTGGCTGGCCGACCATGGCTTTGACATAGACAGGCTACCACCACTACAGTACGACTCACATGCACCCACCTACTTTCTCTCTCATCAAGAGAGGAATAGGGTCATTCGTCAAGAGATATGGCATACATACATACAGAGGACATGGGTGAGCCCTAGGGATACATTGCCACCGAAAATGCTCTATTACCGCGAGCATTTTCTACATATATCGGACGCAGGCTTTATCGAGATCCCGAGATACATGCAGACATACCTTCCCCACCACCTCCGAGTCGTCATTGAGCAGCTCCGGGTTTCATCACATCAGCTCGAGATTGAGAGGGGTGGGTCCAGGGGAGTCCCCCGTGAGGAGAGGTGGTGTCCAGTATGCCAGCAGAGGTAGAGAGTGAGGAGCATTGTTATCAGATGTCCAGCATACTTAGACCTACGAGCACAGTTCCAGATCGAGGAGTCATTCTAGCTCTGCATGACTATGGGAGACCAGAGACGCTTGGGACGCTTTCTCACAGCAGCATACGAGAGGCAAGAGCGGTCACTACAGCCCATACATCAGCCACGGGTGAGTACCCAGCAGACCATTACGCAGTTCTTTCAGCGAGTTGAGATACATCGGAGAGGTCCATCTATAGGGCTCACGCTACACCAGGCAGCAGCACAGAGAGCACGGCGCCGACCACGCATGGGCGGATATCGTCGACCACGACTATATCAGGAGGATATCTCACGCATCAGGATTGCCTACGACCACATGATGGAGCATAGGCGTACCACCACCCCATGGGTTGTCTTCCTTCAAGAGGCACTCAGACCACCACCGATGTACCACATACTACACCCACCTCCACCCATCACCAGTAGCTAGGGCGTTTTACTCACATTTTGGATCCCCCCATGTATTAGGTGGCCACTATCTGCAGAGTCAAAGCCACGTCTCCCAAGCCTTTTCCAGCCCTATATAGCTTTGCGTAGCGATATACTTTTTATTTCATTTTATCTTCTACACAGGGTTACTACACTTGTACATGGTTTTTGTCTCATAGGCTAGGTTTGGCCTCCAGAAGACGTTAATATGACTTTCTTTCTTCTCTCTCTCTCTCTCTCTCTCTCTCTCTCTCTCTCTCTCTCTCTCTCTCTCTCTCTCTCTCTCTCTCTCTCTCTCTCTCTCTCTCTCTCTCTCTCTCTCTCTCTCCCCCCCTCTCGCCCGCCCCCCCTCCAATGGTGTGGAATACAACGTGGTTCTCGATGGTTGGTGGACACATAGAGGTGGTCACTTCATATGTCTACCTAGGGGTGACATTCACAAGCCTACCAAGTCTCTTCAGTATGAGACAAACAGCCACTGATAGGCCCACACGAGGATATGCAGCTATGGCCATGTTAGAGAGGTGTCATCAGGCACACTTCAAGGAGCCTCGTACGAAGGGATGGCTATTTGACACACTAGTCACACCAGCTATGATGTATGCAGTGACAGTTTGGGGTCCGAGTCTCAGCCGCCCAGTGGAGTGCGATTGAGAGGCTGCAAGTACACAGGATCTCACAACTATTCCGTGGGAAACAGTCACTACCACACGACACCATTAGGGCAGAGCTGGCCACACCACCCATAGTGGTAGAGGCACTATTCCAAACTTTATTTTTTGTTCAAAGGATGAGGGAGCTCCAAAGAGATAGACTCACACGTAGAGCATTTGAGGCTTCCTTACAGGCCTCTGAGTCAGGGTATGAGAGAACTTGGTATTCTGAGGTTAGAGCATGGTTTGATGGGCAGGATTGGATATGGACAAACTACCACCCTTCTAGTGTGACCTAGGCTCTCCCCACATTCACCTCTCACGTAGAGAGAGGAACACTATGTGCTTAGACAAGATCTCTGGCAGCTATACACCCGTCAGACGTGGTTCACTTCCAGCCTTGGATCCAGATTGTCACACTATCGAGACCAATTCTTGGACTTTTAGAAGAGGGGTTCATCCAGAGACCACGCTACATGGACACATACATGCCTCGTAGCTCGATGGTAGCAATTGGCAAGCCGAGGGTCTCATCACACCGACTAGAGATTGAGGTTTGCAGTGCAACAAACACCCCCCCCCCCCCCCCCAGAGAGGAGAGGATCTATCGTACAACGTATACGTGGAGTGGAGATAGAGGATGAGGAGCCATTTGTATGTCGATGTGATTACAATAGGAGCAGATACGAGGCTCTAGTCACAAGATAGCCTATCCTTCGTGAGATCATGGCCTCTAGAGATCAGCGTCAGTTAAGGTGATTCTTACTAGAGATACAGAGCTACAGAGATGCCCTTCTCCAACCCACCACAGCAGCCCCGATCGGCCACATGTCACTGACTTCTTTGCCCCACGAATGCACCGACTCCCCCACCTACTGTCACTCGGAGACGGGTGACTCTCCAGCAGGCTGAGACCTCTCGTGCTAGGAGACAACCTAACGATAAAGGCTATCGGACACAAAGATTGCACATGCACCAAATTGCGGATATAGAGGCCCGCTATCGTCTAGCCATTGAGGTCATATAGGCTACCACAGAGATAGCACTCCATATACCCCCCTCTTCATATACCTAGTTTCACATCTTTTTTTTTTTTTTTTTGAAATAATAATAAATAACTTTCGGCGCTCTCTTCTTTCCATTTTGATCGGAGACACAAACTATGTACATTGATTCCGTCTCATAGGTCGAGTTTGACCTTCTAATAGACGTTAAAATCTTTTTCTTTCTTTCTCTCTCTCTCTCTCTCTCTCTCTCACATATTTTCAAAACCTAACCCCAACCATTAAGACTTCAAAGATACGCCTTCTGAAAGCAAAACTGATATAGAAGACACAAGAGGGGGACATATGGCAAAGAAGGAGGACTTACTAAAATTAGAAGACAAATTCGACAACACCATCAAGGACAATAAGAAGCTTTTGGATTCCACCATCAATAGCATCATTGCCCGCCTATCTAAGCTAAAAAAAGAGACGAAGACATTCTATAAAGAGAAAGAACAATGGAAGAAAGAGAAAGAGGAGTGAGAGGACAAGAGGATGATAGAAAAAGGAACTTGGGAAGGGCACAAGAGGAATGGAAGAAGGAACAAGACATTTTGAAGGGAGAAACATCTCTCCTCAAGGCAACGATGGCATCAATCTCCCCCGAGGAAGGCGAGATTCATACCATCACTAAGGAAGCCCTCAAAGCAGAAAATACAAAGCACATAGAAGACAAACTCAAAGCCACCAAAGAGGGTTGGGTGGAAGTAGTAAAAAAAAAAACATCAAGAAAGAGACCCGTGAGGAAGCACATAAAGAAGAGACTCTCCTCCTACACAACACCATCGAGGAAGAGAGGATGAGGAAAGCTCGACGCCTCAATGTACGAGTCAGAGGAATGGGAGAGAGGGAAGAATCCACTCCGGAGGAAGATGGGAGGATGTTATGTGCCAAACTCGGATGTAAGGAGGGGGAATCATCCCCTTTCACTAAAGTTTGGAGAGTCGGTAAAGATGCCACTAAAAAACAAGCCCTCATCCTCCACTTCCCCGATGGCGAGTCACGATCTACTTTCCTTCGCAAGAGGGTAATCCCACGAAGGCTCGAAGGCCCACCCATCTATCTCGATGATGACCTCACCAAAATGCAAGTCACACACAGGCATGCATGTATGCCTAGGGTACTCCGTGCCTGTAAAGAGGGGAAACGAGCATCCTACAGAGATGGTTGGGTCCTCATAGATGGCAAGGTCGTTGCATAGGGACTCGAAGCATGTGGGACACGAGAAGAGATCCACTTGGCAGTCTAGAACTGCAACGGAGACCTATGGAGACACCCATAGAGACTCGAGTAGGTGACGAGAGGCAAGGACATCATTCTACTTACCTAGACACATGAGAGTCTAGAGAGGATTGCCCCAAATACATGGATTCCAATGGTAGTCTCTACACCGAGGATGCACACGATAGCACACATCCCACGGATTAGGAGGGGTGGCCATACTTTTTAGACAAGAACTACACAGTAGATTGTAGATCATGGCCCGTGACCCACAGGCCCGATACATGTGGACCCCCCTTGGCTATCATGTGATAGTTTCATCTACATAGCCATATGCTATTTCACCCCCAGGGCCCATAGGCCCTCGTTTCACCTCCACGGAGCATGAATCTTCATCGTGGGAGACCTCACCTTATGCATGTCTATCATATGAGATCATGGAGTACTCCACGCTTGGTGAAGTCTTCCTCGTGGGAGACTTCAAGTTTCAACGCTCGCACACGAAGTGCGCAATGCGAGACAAATGACGAGGAGGATCCACAGGCACTTCATACCCTACTGGAGGAGACTATCATGAGACACTCCGCAGATAGAGCTCCTATCACAGCATATGGACGACATCTACTTACGCTTGGCTTTGAGCACCATCTTATCATTTATAACGGGATGGCTTAGTGGCCTACTTCAAGAGGCTTGACTTATGCCACATGGATCTGTTGGGGGAGGAGGGAGCACAATTGACTATATCTTGGGATCCAGGAGGCACTTCATTACATCACTTACCATCCCACCCATACCCATCGGAGCCGATCACACATACCTCTCCCTTTCCATCGCTGGAGATAGAACCCCACATAGACTTATCACATGTACCCCACATACATGATACCATCATTCACTTCACACGTGAGCTAGCTCCTCTATACTCATTTGAGGTCGAGTGTGGCCTATGCCTACTACACCCATCCACCCCTCTCCCAGTTCTCTACTCATCCATTCCCTTTTGGCATTTTAATATGAGGCATGCATGCTCGTTTCTGCTCAATCTGCATCTTGATGAGGTCCTCATCCATGAAAAGGGATCCATTTGGTAATCCTCTGAGTATGGGTCACTTTTTAAAGAAATCAACCCTCGTTTCTCTAGAGCTCATATGAAGACTTCGTGCACGTGGTGTAGATGTATCCTTACCTCCTCTCCAAGCTTGAGTAAAATGGCATGTCCTCATATCCTAGTTTATGACATAACTCTTTGGCATCTGCATGAGGAGAGGTTCCTTCTGGAAGGCCTGTGATTCTTATGTTAAACTGTCGAGATTCTTATGTTAAACTGTGTTGACCAATTAGTTTCTTCTTTGGAAGGCTCTCTGACACTTTTGACAATTTTGGTACTCGGGAAGCTTCCTTCTTGGTCCACTTTTCCTGCACCGTCACTATCTTCCAAATTCTTGTATTCGGCACCGTTCACCGTCTATGAGTTCTCCGCATGCAAGTGGCTGAAAATTTAGACTATATGGAGATCTGGGAAATTTAGTCTCCTTTTCAAGTGAAAAAGTAGACTAAATCAAAAGTACACCCTTTTCTTAAAAATTAGACTACTTTTGAAGTAAGTAGACTAACTTCATAAAATTGGTGAACTTTTGAGTAAGTCGACTAACTTGTAAAATTTGACTAAAAAAATCGACTATTTGGTCAACTTAGGAAAATTAGACAACTTAGAGATTTGGCTAAAAAAATCGACTATTTGGTCAACTTAGGAAAATTAGACAACTTAGAGATTTAGACGACTTGGGAAAATAGGTCAACTTGGGAAAATCGACTAATTGGACAACTTAGGAAAATTAGACAACTGGGAGAATTAGACGACTTGGGAAAATAGGTGAAATGAGAATTTAGACAACTTGGGAAAATAGGTGAAATGGGAATTTATGCAACTTGGGAAAATAGGTGAAATTGGAAAATAGGCAACTTGGGAAAATAGGTGAAATGGGAATTTAGTCAACTTGGGAAAAGAGGTGAAATGGGAATTAGACAACTTGGGAAAATAGGTGAAATGGGAAAATAGGCAACTTGGGAAAAGAGGTGAAATGGGAATTAGGGAACTTGGGAAAATAGGTGAAATGGGAAATTTGGCCTTCTTCATGAGCTGGATCCTCTTCCACCATTTTCTCGCTCTTCGTTTCTTCTGCTTCTCCTTTTGTTCGAAATCGAGGTAACTTGCCTTGTGCTTGGCTTCTGCATCTTGAAAAGCAAAACAAAAAATACATTATTTTATGGGTGTATCAAAGTCCCCTGCTACACTTCTTGGTTCAAATTTTTATCCGATTCTTTTTTTGCCTCCTTGATAGCTTAAGCAATCATGTGCTCTATCTCCCTTTTGTCTATTAGACTATTGGTGGTGCCATTTTAAAAGAGTAGTTTTCAAAATTGAAGATGGTTTTCCAGAGAACCCTAATCTTCCATGCTTAGTGTAATCATCACATGTTTGTTCAAAACCCTAAAAAAACGAGAGGGTTCATAGCAAAGGATGGTGGGAGTGTCCATAGCAAAGGATGGTTGGAGAGTCGGTGCATACGCAAAGATGGTTGTAGAAGACGAAAGGGTTTGCAACGGGGGAAGGAGAGCTAGCAGCAGAGGTCAAGAGGGTTCGTGGTAGAGAGGCAGAGATGGATGTAGAGCACAAGGGCTCCTCCTACGCTTACATATAAGGTAATAGTCCTAGTAGTCCCTAATTGAGTATCAAGTTGTTGCTTATATAGATGTTGGTAAGCCATATGGGTGGTTATGCATGTGCAGATGTATTCCTTGGAGGAGGGAAAAAGTGTCCCTTGACATAAGTTACACTCCACAAAATGGCATGGAAGGGAGGCCACTACCAAAAGAGAGTAGTTGATCAAGTGGCCCACCACCCATCTCGCATGGTAACAACCTTTTGACATATTCCCCGTGGGATGGCTCTTGGCACCTCCATGACTTGGAAAATTCCCCACCTTCAACATGAGTGGGCACCCACCTTTAGCCTGAGGGAGCGACCACCTCGACGACCAACCCATTGGTGAACATAACCATATGAGGCAACCACACCCTTAGTGGGCATAGACTGGGAAGCCAAACATTAGTAGCCTTGTCGCCTAGGTTGGGGGTGAACACCACCTTGAGGCCTTGTGGCCTTGTCTCTAGGCAACCAAATGGTGTGATGTGCATGTACTAAGGGAGACTAACATTTGTAGCACCACGCATGTAGGGTGACCAAATGTATCTCCATAGAGTTGACCAAATGTGAGGCGATCAAACATGGTGTCAAAGAGACCAACTAGATTTGGGGCATTGATGCACTTGCATGGGCGACCAAACCTTTGGTGTGAGCATAGACTACTGCGACCACCATCTTGTGGCCTTCTCTCCTTGATAGGGGTGACCAAAGCCTAGTATGTCATTTGAGATGTGACCAACTTCTACCAGGGCAGCACCAAACTTCTTGTCTTTAGGCAATAGGGGCAGCCAAACCTTGCCCAATCTTTCTGGAGGCAACCAAGCACTTGTGTGCCGAGCAGCAAGGGCGTCCAACACTTGTTGTGAGCTGGAGGGCAACCAACGCTTGGTTCTTGTCTTTAGGCAATAGGGGCAGCCAAACCTTGCCCAATCTTTCTGGAGGCAACCAAGCACTTGTGTGCCGAGCAGCAAGGGCGTCCAACACTTGTTGTGAGCTGGAGGGCAACCAACGCTTGGTGTGAGCTGGAGGGTGACCTACACTTGGTATGAGCTGCATATATTCGGGGTGACCAAATTGTATCAAGGGGCGACCAAATCTTGTCTTCAAGAGAGAGAAGAGAGTGGGAAACCAACCATTTGCATCCTGAAGCTATGCACAACCTAATTCTTTGCCAATTCTTTGCCATGCTTGTCTTCTTCCCGTGTTGTAGGGTTCAATAAAGTGCACCCCGAGGGTGACCGTACCCATTGGCAACCACCCCAAATGGAGGCGACCAATAAAGATGGCCCACAAAGACGGCGAGTGTCTTCAAGGAGGACGAGGGCAAGTGTCTTCAGAGAGGGCGACAGAGAGTGCCGTCAGGGAGGGCAAAGGTGAGTGTCTTTAGAGAGGTAAAAGGGTGACCAACATATTTGTGTCATCCAAGGGAAAGGGAGACCAACAATTGTGGCTTCAGCTATGTGGGTTGACCAATGTGAGCTGAGGAGTGCCACATGCTGCTGACCTTACCATAACCTGAATAGGCAGGTGCATCGCTTAATCGGCCAAGTTGAGCCATCCATGGTTAAGTACCTAGGGCGACCATCACCGCTTCATGAGTTGATGCCCGGCATGGGCGGCCAAAATATTGAGCTGGGCGACCAACATCCAAAGAGCACTTTAAGTAGGTGACCTTCAAGTCATTCCTTCAAGGCAAGTTTCCAAGCACCCATCCCATAGCCGTGTAGTCTTCCATTCCTTGTTAAGACACTTCTCTAGTGCTACACCTCTCATCATGATTTAGTTTGTCTCTCTCCTCATGAATAGTATTCATATGAGAAGAGGATCTATATTTTGTTCATTCCATTAACTCGAAGAGTCAATTAAATCATTATTTCAACTCAATCTTCACAAAGTCTTCTACTTCAGCATAAGAAAGACATTGTTGAAGATTTTTATATGTTTACTTTCAATAACGAATATCTAAAGAGTTTTAAAACTTAATTATTAAGCATTTATCTCAGAAAACAATTGTCCCTTTCAAAATTCTCAAGTTTTTTTATAAAAAGCAAAAGTAAGAGCTTTTGAAATCAAGCTTTTCATAGAAAACAAACAGTATATTTTTACATTAAGGTTTTAACTTTTCAATTTAAAAGAAGAAGCTTTTCACAAGTTTTTTGCTTGTTCTCGACTAGATAGGTAAAATCCATGGGCAGCCCACATAATACAACTTCAGTCCAGGAGTTGAAATAAACTTGGAGTTCATCTCAGCCTGGACAAAGAGAATTCTTATGCATTCGCAGAGAAGTGACTTGGACAAGGGTTTTCAGCCTGAGCCTCAATTTCATCCACTATTTATAGGTCTTTTCACCGTTCGATCTGAACCACTTTTGGTGGAACAATTTCAGGTTTCAGTGTTTAATTTTGGCGAGGATTCTCATTCAACTTCAGCCGCTATTTTGGAAAAATTTTGATCTCATTTTCCGGACAATTTTTGGCTCATATTCAGCTTTTGTAATCAATGCTTAGCTCATATTCATGCAGTCTATATAGTTTCAGATTTTGTATATAAAATTAGGTTTGTACAATCACATAACTCAGAATATTCTCTGTTTTGTGGTCTTATCTCTTGTGTACTCTTAGAACTTGCGTGGAAAACCAACATTACTGACTTCTATCTTATGCTTGTTAGGTAGAGATACAGAATTTGCGATGAAATGTTCAAGAATGGCATAAGCAGTTTAAAAGAATGTTGCAATGTATAAAAGGATGATATTCAAAATGTTCCTGATGTTGTGGAAACTGTGTTAAAGGATGATATGCTACTTTTGTTTAAAGCCTCGTAGATGTATTGCATCGATAATGAAATTGCATGAATGGTCAATACTTTAATATCAGTGGCTTGCAAGGAATTTTGGGCTCTGTTCTTAACATAAGACAGGGAACTAAACCAAAATCACATGTGACAAGAATCCAGGTTTGGTACTATGTGAGCAAAATCTAGGTTTGTTAATATTTGAGCATTTGCTCATAAAATGGATGATGTTCTTATCAAAAATTAACTTTGACAAGTGAGTTGAATTAAAGAATATTATAAATTGAATAAATTGGATAGAGCTTTCTATAACTTGATTCTTCTCTCTAGGCTAAACAAATGGGGCTTAATATGCTTACGTGTGCAGACCCACAGCCAGCTATGAGTTGAAGAAAGACAGTAAATGATTGAAGAAAATCTGATACTATGACTTGGTGTGCCAAATCGTGCTAAACTGAAGGGATAGTCATGAATTCTACTAGCAAGATGAAGTCACCCATAACCAGAGCTGAGAGGTAAGAATTGTGTTGTGAAAAAGTTTAATGGTTTGTATCGTACATGTTCAGGTATGTACAATTGCATTGAACTATCTGAGGAAAGGAAAGTTCAGCTATACACAAATAAGTTTATCATATTCAGGATTGAAAATGTTTAATAATGATGAAGATCCATCCTTCATTTCATGCAAGTACTGATGTTGCGCAAATTTTTTAAATATTGATTCATACCTTGTTATCAGAGTAGCTTTTGTCTCCAACTGGTGAACTCGGTTTTCCAAATTTGTGAATCTAGTCACTAAACTGATAAATGCTACTTGAACTTGCTTATCTGCCCCAAGAACTTTGACGCCTTGTTCTTCAATCTTCTGCAACCTTCTTAAAAATGTTGACATTTCCTTGTGCACGCTTGAAAGATGTTCCTTTCCAATGGTAGCTGTCTGCTGTCCATCCAAATGTTGAACATTTGTTTCAAAAAGGTTATCAATTTGCAGTAGATTCTCTAAGTAGCAAATTCTTTTCTTCAGCTCTAAGACAGTTGCAGCTTTTTCAAGGTCTTCTGTGTTTCTTTGTGCCTCATCTAGAACCTGGGAAGAAAAATTCAAGGAGCCTAAGCCTTCAACCTTCTCTGTTACTCCAAAAAGCCTCTTGGATATTTCCTTCTGCTCTACTGTGACAGCCATGATTTGCTTGCCAAGATCAAGGAGGCAAGTATCTTGCTTCCTGAGCTCTTCATCCAACTGTGCTGAGCTTTCACCCAATCTATTTAGAGCAGTCATTATATCATCAACCTTCTCCATAGTTTCTTGCACCTCAGAATGCCTCCCTTCTCTTTCCTGTGAAGAATCCATTTCCTTTATAGCTTTTAAAGTGTCTGCTGCATCTACCATTCCAGCATGGAGTGCAGAAACTTCTTCAGAAGTCTTGGTAAGCCCTTCTAGCAGTGCTTGAGCTTGGCTTACAGCTGCCGTGACTTCATTAGCTGCTGCAGAAACGGTTTCTTTATCCTTATCGATCAAACATAGTGAGCTTCTCAAACTCATCAAATCATTCTGAAGACTCTCCCATATCTCAAAGCTTCGTTTCTTGACCTCAGAAGAAGCTGCAAGGGCTGAATTCTTTTCTTGAAGGAGATCAGCATGCAATGTCCTGATTTCCATGCACACTGTAGCTGCCGCTTCCCTTTCTAATTCAAGTGCATGCTGAAGCCCAAGGTTGTTGTTTCTAGCAATCTCTATTTCTGTTTTAAAAGATTCAACTACGGCAGCCAATATTTCAGCCCTCTGTGCAGATGCCATGGCTTTGGCAGCAGATGCAGATGCACACTCTTGGTCCCTCTCTGTGATGGCAAGAATGGTGTCTACTTTGAATTGTGCCCTTTGGAGGTCATCACTGCTACCAAGAATGTGTTCTAGGTGTGAAACTCGAGATTCAAGGCCATCCATGACAAGGTCATGCAAAGAACTCTGCCTGTCCAGGGTAATTTGATGATAACTCCTCATAAAATTCTCCCACCTATATTCCATATCCTGCAGCCTATCCTGTCCAATCATTTTCACAGCTAGAAGATCCCTTCTCACCTCCTCCAGAGCATTAAGATAGTAATGAGATAACTCGTTTACCCTCTCTATAGCAAGCTGTCTTTCTGCTATGCTCGACCTTGTATTGTAGCTCAAAACCTCCTCCCTAATTGACTCCATTCGCCGAATGTCTTCTTTCATAGCCCCCTCTGTTTGCCTCAATTTTTCATATAAGTTCTGAACACATATCCTGTTGCTCAGAAGGGATTCATGTATCCTCTTTGAGTTCTCCGACTCCTTTTTTGAGCCTTCTTCAATCTGAGCAAATGCATTGTGAAAACTCTTTACAATTTCTTCCATTTCTCTTTTGAACTCCTGCCCCTCTTTCCTGGATTTCATATTTGCTTTCTTCAGTTTCTTCATATTCCTCTTGACTATCTCACTTTCGGTTAGAAAATTAGAGTGTTCCCTATTAATGTATTCTTTGGTCTCACTAGAAGCCTTCATGAGATCTCCAACTTGCTCTTTCATCTCATCGCTTCCCTTTGAAAGTTTGTGAATTTTATCCCAGATGAGACAAAGCTCACTTCTGATCTCAGCTATGGTATCTCTCTCTGAAGATAAACGGAAGGCATTTCCATTATCAATCTTTTGCAAAAGTGAACCCTTCAGATCTTCATAGTGTATATTGACTCTCGATTCTATCTTGTCCCTCATAAAATCCATGCTTGAAGCCATTTCATTGCGCAAGAGTTCCATATTTGTTGACATCTCTCTCTCTAGTGTCTCCAGTTGATCTGTGCATGCCCTTTTCACTGCCTGCTGATCAATTCTGATTTTCTCCATTGGTTCCTTTGTTGAAGTACAATTGATCTGCTTAACCAGGCCATCTACTTGCTCTTGCATCAGCTTGCTGTTTCCTTCATAATCTTCTATCTTAATATTTAACCCATTTGTAAAGCATTCTTTCCCGTAGTTCTTGTTCATAAGAAGTTCTTTAGTCAATTGAACAGAAGTACCAAGTTCATCCATCTTCTTATGAATGAAATCACTGTTTCGTGAGACTTCGTGTTTGTATTCATTTAGCTCCTGCTCCAGTTGGTCAATCTTTGCCATCAGTCTTGATTCATCTTCTATACAGCATCTGCTATGTATAACATGTCCCCCATGATTCAAAACATCATCTTGATCCTTAATACACACAAGGCCAATAAAACCTTGTTTTTCAAGTGGGAGGGAGAACATCTGGTTCTCATCTTTAATTGAAGAACCTTGCAGTGGTTCCATTGCAGAATTTTGAATACTTTTGTCCTTGAAAGACACATCGATAGCCTCTTTTAAAGGAACTAAAGTTTCAGAGCCTGTGTCAATATTGATCAATGTAGCCTCATCTTGCATGGAAGCACCCTCTTTTGATAAGACAAGTGAGGAATTCTGTATGCATGGAGCAGGTTTTCCAATACATTTTCGCAAATTTGTCCATCTTAAATCCTTATCCTCAATGACTGATCCCAATAAGGCATGATTAGTATCAAGTTTTGACAGTGTTGGGCACTTCCGGGGCATTGAACCCTTAACATTTTTCACTTCCTCATAAGAATTATTAACCTTCTCACAATTGATTGATGTCTGCGCCTTATTCAACAATAACTCATTGACATGGTGAAATTCTGGACCAGTCAGTGATGAATCCTCTACTTCGAGATTTTTCTCAAAACTTGAGAAGTTGACTTTTTCCTCCGTGATCCCTGAAAAAGTGATCACAAATATCAGTAGAACAATAAAGAGAATTTGATTTCAGATCAGCATAAGCATGCTCAGAGAAAGTGTAGGGACTAGAGTGTTTCTATGGCTTGTCAATTGGACAAAAAGTTTCTGAAATCCCCTGGGAATGCTTTACTCAAACATTTTGACACTCCTAATCAGGGAACATATGTCTCTAAGAGCGCATGGAACCCGAGTGAGATAAAACCAAAGTAAGATACATGATCGCCTTCCCTAGATCAAGAAGATATTTGAACAAAAGAGCTAAAATTAAATTCAATCACAATATCAAATGATTTCATAGAGCCAATATCAAATGATTTCATAGAGCCAATTTGAAGCATGATTATCTTTTGTGCAGTTTTCTCAGCATAATCACTGGCAAGCATCACTGATAGAATGTTCTTGTAAATGGATTATGTTTGATGAATCTAGATTGTGCCAAGTGGATATAATTGGCAAGAAAAATTCGCATGAAAATAGCCAAATATTTGTTCATAATCTTGCAAAAGATTCCACTTAGGGTGATAGGCCACTAGTCATGGAGTGAAGAGCACTTATCGTTCTTGGGAATGAAATAGTAATCCCATCTTTTGAGAGAATAAGGCATGTTCTCATCTAACCACATTTGATTACAATCTTCCTCAATAAGCATTTTCAAGGGCATCCCAATAGTGTAAGATCAATACTTTTGATAGGACATCTTTGAAAGGGGTTTTGCCTTTGCACAAGCATTCAAGAGCTAGAACAGCTGGTCAATTGGAGAGGGACTCAAGTACTCAGATAGGAGCAGCTCACTGCTGCGCTCTCTACAGCCCCCCCTCCCAATCTCCTTCTTCCCTGCCAACCTGCTGCTCTCCACCCATCCCCCTGCTCTGCGAACCTTCTACAGTGCCTCCCCCTCTGCCCTCCTTCCACCGCGAGCCGGAGTAAGAGACTCTTAAGGAAGCCCCACCGATGATTGAGCTTTTGCCGATTGCGGTGCAGGCTGCCCGAGCTTACGTACAGCCTTAGGTCCATGGCTTTGATCCTTCATAAGAGACTTCTTCGGCTTTCATTCCCAAGGAAGCACGTGGCTTCCCTATGATGACTTGTTTTCTTTGCTAATGTCAAGAATACTTGCCCCTTTTGCCATAGATTGGTGGGTCCTTAAGTACCTTTTTGGAGACTCCAGAGACACCTGCTTCTGTAGTGGCCAAGACAACAGGCCTACCTTCTGTTTGGATCCTCATTGCTGACCCAGCACAACTTGACAACTTCCTTCTCAGAATGAGCTCCCATTGTTATCTTGGGATTGGTTGATTCAAAGGGTTGAGTACTCTGGCCTCCGGAATCAGTGTTTTGCTTGTCGTAAAGTAGGCCAGCTTGTGAAAGCATGCCCCATAGATCCCAGTGCAAGGCCTGATGCGAGTCTCACCAAGAGACTCAACAACCTCCCTCACATGTGTTTCAACACCCCCTCCCCCACAGACTTCGTCGAGCCATTCTCTGCAGCCGATGGAGGGTGCTAGACAACAAACCATTGCTGTCCCAACGGCTCCGACAGATCCTTCGCCATCTTCCTCTAGCTGGCTGCAACCAAGACGGGGACAACTATTGGGCCGAAAGCAGAGATCAGTTGTCCGATATGCTTATGTTCACATGGGGAACCGCTTTAATGTGCTTCAGGAGGAGTTGACATCTGGCCCCCCATATTGAGATAGTTGTGGAGCCCCCCAACCCCCCAAACTCGATTCCCACACCATCTCCGATCCCTCCTATGTCGGTTTCTACACCGAAGCCTACGCATCCTCCAGATTCTACGACTCGTAGTATTCAGCAATCACTTGACAGTGACTTCTCGGTAAGCCGAGAAGCTCATGAGGGGTTGTCATCCCATAAGCCCCTAGTGATTGTTGGTATTTTTCCCATGACTGCTATTCATCCCAACCAAGTGAGTTTTGACTATCATTTGAGTGGGGAAAGATTCAGCTATGAGTTCTCTCGTTTTTTTGGTGCTCAAGAGGAGGGTTGGTCACCTTCTACCATTTGGGTCCATGTGGTGGCTCTTTCTTCTAGAAGCCTGGCAGCTTTGGATTCCACAATTGCTTTCTCCTTCCCTTTGTGCGGAGCTTCACAACCTGATTGGACGTTGGGGGAGGCATTGCATTCTGTGCGAGCCTAATTGAGTTCTCACATCACCTCGGTGAGCTCGACTATACAGATTTATTTATCCGATCATGGGATACAGCAAAATTCATGTTCATTCCTGGCTCCCATGAGAGTCACCTTATCATGTATGTGATTGCGGATACACGCATTGCCCCTTGTTATATGTACGTACATGAGGAGATGCACACTCAAGAGAGAGCTCCTTAGTTCCACGAGTCTACTAGGTTTATCCTTTGCCAAGCTCTTATGGCTTAGTTGGGATCTTGTCGAGGACGCTTGGACTCAGGTTATTCCCCGTCCAAGCCAACCTCGAAGATGGACCGGTTTGTTGTTGCAACCTCTTGGTTCTCTCGGAGGCTTCTCTCTGTCTTCATGAGAGTCCTCTCGTGGAATGTTCAAGGCAAGAAGGCCCAAACTTCATCCATTATATTGCTTGTATGAGGCAGGAGCTCTTCGAGTGCTTGATTGGTGGGCATATTTTGATGCTCCAGGAGCACCATCTTTCTTTGGGCCAGGAGCACCATCTTTCTTTGATCCATACTCAGCATTGTGGACAGCTTTTGCAAAGATACAAGGAGGAGTTTTAGTCGGTTGGCTATGGGACCAATGGGCCCCAAGGTGGTGTATGTATCTCGATTGGGGATTCCTTACGGACCTCGATTGTTGACAGGGGAGAGATTGTGCCTTGCAGGGCCAATTTGAATGATTATTCAGTGGAGGGGCCTTAGGCATGGCTTTCTGAATCTTTATGCTCCGAAACATGAGAGTGCACATGCTCTGTTTCGGTTTGAGATTATAGATGTAGGGCCTAGTGCGGATGCATGGTGTGTTGTTGTGACTTCAACATGATTGAGACACCACAGGCCAGGAATGGCGGTAGCCAAGTCACGGTTCATGGGACAGAGTTAGCTGCATGGGAGAGGTTGTGCTTGATGTTGAGGCTTCATGATGTATGGCACCTTGAGGGCTTTGCAAGAGAGATAGTCTCCTGTTTTCGTGCTCATACAGGCACATTGGTGGGATGAATCTCTCTCGAATTTATCGGATATATGTGAGTGATGCCTTGCAGATTGTGGAGGTATGACTGGTATTGTGGTAGGCTCTTGCATGTCATATCACACCCCTTTGGTTGTTTCTTTTAGGGTGACTGTTGTACAAAGTTCTCCTTTCATGCGTATTCCTGAGCACATTCAGCTTGATGAGAGCTTGGCTGATCATATTGCTGAGATTTGGGGACAGCTCTAGTGGGATGTTGGTATTTGGGCCAAGTTGTTCTCTGAGGGGCTTCAGCAGATTAGTATTTTCTTGCATGAGACGAGCATTCAGCAGCTTCCTGAGCCTCGGGAGACTGAGCAGTGCCTTCACCGGGGGGTGGCCTCCCTCCAGCATATCCTTGAGAGGCACCTTGATAGCGAGCGAGCAGGTGCACTGCTTGTACATGCCCTGCTGGAGCTTCGTGATGTGGAGGACCGTCGCTCTGCTTTTTTCCATCATAGAGAGGCTTCTCAGTAGACTCAAATTGGGGACAGAGTTTCTGGGGAGTTCTTCTTGGTTACTCGTCACGTCACTCCCGGAGTGGGGCATGCTGCCACAAATCCATGAAGCCACTTGAAGCCAAGCAAGTCTTGCCAAGCATCCCTCTTGCATACATTCTAGAAACCCTAGTGGCGGATCATTCAGCATGATATGTGGATAGAGGATTGAGGCATTAGAGATGGCCCACCAAAGAAGTTTCTTTCACTACAACATATGAGGAGCATACCGACGCTGCATATATCGACGGTCACACTCGGCGTCGGTATGGTCGTTGGAAAATGTCACTTAGAGATACCGACGGTCAAGTGACCGTCGGTATGACCGTTTTAAACGGATCGTCGGTGTGGCCCGCAACCCTCGGTATATGTGTCGGTAAAAGCGTCGGTAATTTACTGGAAGTTACCGACGCGCATACCGACGCCCATACCGACGCATATACCGAGGCCGAGTTTTAAACATACCGCGAACCCGAGAGCAAAACTTCACATTTTTGCGCATGTTTGAGTACTGTTGGTCTTATGTCGAACTTGCGCGCGCAAACCGAATTGCGACCTTCATTGTCTTGTGCACACACACAACACAGATCTCTCTCTCTACACACACTCTCTCTCGGCTTAGATCACACATCTTGGTAAGTGCTACGCGTACTGTTAGCATTTGTGTTTCTCTATGTTTTAGGTTTTATAATTTCTCTTTTCTTTGATTTTGCAGAAGTTCTTTGGCGTTGATTGTTTGGAATTGGACGATAGGCGACATACATTACGCTTTGACGACAACGATCCAAAAGAGAGACATACTTGTAAGTGATTGTTTTATTCTCTATTGATAGAGAGAGAAAGAGAGAGAGAAAGAGAGGAGAGAGAGAGAGAGAAAGAGAGGAGAGAGAGAGAGAAAGAGAGAGAGAGAGTGAGAGATAAAGAATAATGAAAGAAAAAGATCAAGATAGAGATAGGAAAATAGAGCATACATACACACATACATACACACATTTACACATTTACACATGCATACATACACACATACATGTACACACATGCATGCTTACATACACACACCTATACACACATGCATGCTTACATACACACACATATACACACATGCATGCATACACACACATACAAATTTACACACATGCATATATACACACACATGCATACACACATACATACACACACATATATACACATGCATACATACACATACACACACATATACGCACATACATACACACACACATATACACACATATACACACATGCATGCATACATACACACACATACATACACACATGCATACATACACACACATGCATACACACATACATACACACACATATACACATATGTATACACACATACATACACACATGCATGCATACATACACACACATACACAGACACACATGCATGCATACATACACACACATACACATACAGACATGTACACACATGCATACATATACACACACATGTAAACATGCATACTTACACACACATATATACACACATGCATACATACACACATATACACACATGCATGTATACATACACACACATGTACACACATGCATACATACACACACATATGTACATACATACTCATATACTCACACATGCATATATAGACACAGATACACATATACACACATGCATACATTCACACACACACATATACATACACACATGCACATATATACACACACATAAGCTAGTGTTTTAATTAAATATATATAATTAAATATATAAATTTTTTATTTTGAAGTTTTTTTTTTACATCAAATATATAAAAATAGGATTAGGGTTTTTAGGTTATTTACACATACATACACATACACATATAATATATATATACATGTATATACACATGTATACAGAAGTCTAAGTCTAAGTCTTTCTAATTAGGGTTTTAGGGTTTTAATACCTACATAACATATATACACAAACACACATATACATATAATACATACATACATGCAGATACACATGCATACAAAAATATACATATTTAAGGTTTAAATCTTTAAGATTAGGGTTTTAGGGTTTTAACACCTACATAACATATATACACACATACACATATACATATAATACATACATACATGTAGATACACATGCATACAAAAATATACATATTTTAGGTTTAGATCTTTAAGATTAGGGTTTTAGGGTTTAGGCATACATATAACTCAATTATATTTATATTAAGAAAAAATATATAGAAAAATAAGAAAAATGAACATATAAATAAATATATATATAAAATATGATTAGGGTTTTAGGATCAAGGGTTTAGATTTTTATAAGTGTTTAAGTATTTAGGTTTTAGTATTTCAGATTTAAGTCTAAGTCTTTCTGATTAGGGTTTTAGGGTTTTAGTACCTACATAACATATATACACAAACACACATATACATATAATACATACATACATGTAGATACACATGCATACAGAAATATACATATTTTAGGTCTAAAACTTTAAGATTAGGGTTTTAGGGTTTTAACACCTACATAACATATATACACACATACACATACACATATAATCCATATATACATGTAGATACACATGCATACAAAAATATACATATTTTAGGTCTAGATCTTTGAAATTAAGGTTTTAATTAAATATATATAAATAAATATATATAATTAAATATATAAAATTAGGATCACATAAAGAAAAAATCTGAATATATAAATAAATATATAGAAAAAATAAGATAATTATATACATAAATAAATATAAAAAGATTTAGTGTTTTAAATAATTTAATTAAATATATATAATTAAATATCTAAAAATAGGATTACGTAAGGAAAAAATCTGAATATATAAATAAATATATATATAAAATAAGATAATTATATACATAAATAAATATGAAAAGAATTAGTTTTTTAAATAATTTAATTAAATATATATAATTAAATATATAAAATAAGGATTACGTAAGGAAAAAATCTGAATATATAAATAAATATATATATAAAATAAGATAATTATATCATAAATAAATATAAAAAAATTAGTGTTTTAAATAATTTAATTAAATATATATAATTAAATATATAAAAATAGGATTACGTAAGAAAAAAATCTGAATATATAAATAAATATATATATAAAAAATAAGATAATTATATACATAAATAAATATAAAAAGAACTAGTGTTTTAAATAATTTAATTAAATATATATAATAAAATATATAAAATTAAGATTAATCAAGAAAAAAATCTGAATATATAAATAATATAATATATATATATATATATATATATATATATATATATATATATATATATATATATACATACATACATACATACATACATACATACATACATACATACATACATACATACATACATACATACATACATACATACATACATACATACATACATACATACATACATACATACATACATACATACATACACACATATATATATATATATATATATATATATATATATATATATATATATATATATATATATATATATATATAAAGTAGGATAATTATATAGATAATAAAATATGATAAGAACTAGTGTTTTAAATTAAAAAATGAAATATATATGATTAAATATAAAAAAATAGGTTTAATTTTAATCATTTTAAATAGAGTGAATATATATACACATACACATACACACATACTTATACACCTATCTATATTCACATATATATACATATATATACATGTTTTAGGTCTAGGTCATTTTGATTAGGGTTTTAGGGTTTTAACATCTACATAACATATATACACACTTTGGAGTACACATATAATACATATATACATGTATATACACATGTGTATAGAAATATACATAATTTAGGTCTAGATCTTTAAAATTAGGGTTTTAGGGTTTAGGCATACATATAACTCAATTAAGAGGAAAAAAATCTGAATAAATAAAATATATATATATAAAATAAGATCAATTAAGAAAAAATCCGAATATATAGATAAAATAAGATAGTTATATAGATTAGAGTTTAAGTCTTTAAGAGTATGATTTTTATGTTTAATAAAAAAAAAAAATGTTCTAAAATGTCCATATTGTAGCATATGGCTTCTTTGGATCTGAAGAGAGAATGGCATGTCCTTGCACACAGTGCTAGTATCAAATTTATCGGAAACGACGGATTTGTACTGCACATGTTAGAGAGTATGGATCCTTTGATAGGAGTCGACTGAAAACCTACATTATCATTCGCATGGTCCCCTAGGTGAGCAGATAGACCCAAACGACATTGCACCGGTAACCTCTCGTGGACAAAAGAGAGCAAAAAAGGACTTAGACGTACAAGCAAGTACTAATAATATTACACAGAATGAATATATGGAAGAGATGCTTGAAGCATTTTATGAGATGGACGAAGATCACGATGGTGGAGAAGGTGTCTAGAGTTTCATGGACACAACAGAAATTCCACGATCAGAAGTCGATGAAGAATATAAAAACATGTGAAGACTAGCTCGTTTACCACTTTACAATGGAGCAAAGATATCTGTACTACGTGCGTCATTCTCGATGCTCAATCTGCAATCCATTTATGGATGGTCAGATAGTAGTGTCACTGAATTCTTCAGGTAAGTGGAGAATAAATTTGCTTTCATTGTTGTATCACAATAACTTTATTTACTAATATCGTTTTAATTGCTTATTGTAGGCTTCTTAAAGATCAATTTTTTCCAGAGGGCAATGATATGCCTCCAACACGTGGAGATGCGAAAAAACCTTTACAGCCCATTAGAATGGATTATACTAAAATTCATGCTTGTCCGAATGATTGCATTCTCTTTCGGAATGAGTATGAGCATCTCCACGTATGTCCAAAGTGTGGAGCAAATAGATTTAGAGAAGATGTTGTAGGCGAAGCAATCCCCGCAAAGGTTCTTCGCCACTTTTCTATCATTCCACGAATTAAGAACATGTTTAGATGCAAATCTATAGCTGAGTTAATGTCATGGCATACAAAGATGAAAGAGGCCGCGGAGAGCTACGTCGTGGTGTGCTCGGTTGCTCCAAACGCCAAGGGAGTGGGCTGCTGCGTGAGGAGAGAGAAAGTAGAGAGAGAAACCTGCGCAGAAATTTGGAGAAGAAGATGGAGAAGCTGAAGTTGAAGAAGTCCCAATCAAGTTATAAGAGATTTGGGACCAAGTCTTATTGATAAGTGACTTTTAGGTCATTTGGGCATGTTCACACATGGCCAATGACCAAAAGTCATAAAAATAATGTAAATGCCTATAACTCCCCAATTTGGGGTCCAAAAAATACAACAAAAATATGTCTGGAAAGCTCTCGAAGAGAGCTTTCACATGGAAGGGTCAAAATATACAAAAGGAGAGTCCTTGGGGCCTTTATCCCCAACAACCTCCCACTTAAAGGACCAAGGAGGCTCCTTTAAGCTAAGTAACTCCCACCATCTGTATACATAGCTGATGTTGTGCCTTGGGTAGACACTTCGTGAGAGCATCTGCAGGATTCTGTGAAGTATTGACCTTGATCAAAGTGATCAGGCCATCCTCTAACACCTCTCTGATGAAGTGATATCTCACATCAATATGCTTTGTGCGAGCATGAAACATGGCATTCTTTGCCAAACATATGGCACTCTGGCTATCGCATCCAAGAAGAGGTGCCTTTTCAAGCATCCCAAACTCACTGCAGAGCCGAGCTAACCAAATGGCTTCTTTGGAAGCCTCTGTGGCTCAAATATATTCAGCCTCTGTAGTAGATAGTGCAACTATCCTCTGAAATCTAGAGCACCATGAAATAGCTCAACCTACAAGGATGTATACATAGCCACTTGTGGACTTGCGTGTGTCCACATCACCTGCCATGTCTGAATCACAAAATCCTTTTAACTCCAATGGACCCTTTCCATAACATAAGCATTTACTTTTGGTCCCTTTCAAATATCTCAAGATAGATTTGACTGCCTCCCAATGAGCTCTACCAGGATTAGCCATGAACCTGCTAACAACTCCCACTGCATGAGCAATGTCTGGCCGAGTGGCAACCATAGCATACATAAGTGAACCACAAGCTGATGCATATGGAACACTCTTCATGTAACTGGCTGCATCATCATTTTTGGGACAGTCATCCTTGGAAAGCTTAACATGTGGCTGCAATGGCACTCCAAGAGGCTTAGCATCAGCCACATTAAATCTGTCCAGCACTTTTTCAATGTACTTTTCTTGGGATACCTGCAAAGTATGCTGCTGTCTATCCCTTTTTATACGCATACCAAGAATATGCTCAGCTTCCCCAAGGTCTTTCATTGAGAATGCAGAGTTCAGCTGCTGTTTTAGAGCATTCAGAGTGCTCTTTTTCTTCCCAGCCAGCAGCATATCATCTACATACAGTACAAGAATAATTGGCCTGCCATCTTCATCCTTTTTCGTGTACAAACAATGATCTGCATGGCTTCTTTTAAACCCATGTTTGAGCATAAATGCATCAAACTTCTTATACCATTGTCTGGGGGCCAATTTCAGCCCATACAAGCTCCTTTTCAATTTGCATACCAGATGCTCTTTTCCAGGAATGGCATATCCTTCTGGCTGTTTCATGTCCAGCTCTTCATCTAAATCACCATGCAAAAAGGCTGTTTTAACATCCATTTGGAATAATTCCAAATCCAAGGCAGCTGTGAGAGCAAACAACACACGTAAAGTGGTCATTTTCACCACTGGAGAGAACACTTCTTGGAAATCAATGCCCTCTTTTTGGGCATATCCCTTAGCAACCAGCCTTGCCTTATACTTGGGTTTGCCATCAACAGTTTTGATTTTGTACACCCACTTGTTTGGAATGGCTTTCCTTCCTTTGGGTAACTCAACCAAATCCCAAGTATCATTTGCATGCAAGGCCTTTATCTCTTCCTGCATGGCTAACTCCCACTTCTTCTTGTGCTCACATAGCTTTGCCTCTTTATAAGTAAGAGGCTCACCCTCATCTGATAACATAATATAATGTATAGAGGGATCATATCTATTCACTCGCCTCCTAGGACGTATAGATCTTCTTACCCAATGATCAACATTACCAGGCAATGGATCTACATCAGGAGGTACATTAACTTCTTCATTGTTAACAGGCTGTTGTACATCATTTCCAGCCCTGTTTTCAGCATGAATAGGTGGCTGCATATGCCCTTCAGGAGCATCATTTTGCTGTCCAGCATCATCTGGCTCAATAACCACGGGCTCATTGTCATTTCCAGCCATATGTGGTGCATCCCGAGGGTCCATATCAGATTTAACTGGTGGCTGTACATGCTGAAATTTGACTCTTTTATGGTCATCTTTAGAGGCACAATTGTTTTTGAGCAGCCTTGCCTCATTAAATACAACATCTCGGCTGCGTATTACCTTCTTGAGTTGAGGTAGCCAAATCCTGTAGCCCATTTCACCTTCATCTCCATAACCCATGAAGATTCTTTTCATGGACTTTGCATCTAACTTGCTTCTCAACTCAGGCCTTATATGCACAAAAGCATCGCAACCAAAGATGCATAGGTGGTCATAGAAAGCTGGTTTGCCAGACCAAACCTCTTCTGGAATGCCACCTTTTAAGGACATATGAGGGGATCGATTGCAAACATGAACTGCAGTTTTCAAAGCCTCTCCCCAAAATCCATGAGGGAGATTAGCTGTGGACAGCATGCATCTCACCCTCTCACATAAAGTCCTATTATACCTTTCAGCCACACCGTTGGAAGAGGGGCTGTATGGGACTGTTAGCTCCCTCTTAATACCAAGATTTTCACAAAATCTATTGAATTCAGCACTTGTAAACTCACCCCCATTATCTGTACGTAAGCATTTCAGCTTTCTACCTGTTTGAGTGGTCACAAATGCATGAAATTTCTTAAATGCAGCAAAGGCTTCATCTTTAGATTTTAACAAATATACCCAAAGCTTCCTAGAGTAATCATCTACAAAAGAAACAAAGTAAAGAGCACCCCCCATAGATTTTGTGGGCATGCTACAAACATCAGAATGAACAAGATCAAGCACATTAGACTTACGAGAGACACCAGAGTAGTAAGAATTCTTTACTTGCTTACCATATTGGCATTCATTACAAAAATCAAGTTTTGAGCCTTTAGCATCAAACTTGTCCAAATTACATAGTTTATCAAGGCCTTTTTGACTCATGTGACCAAGCCTTTTATGCCATAATTCCATATGTGAATGGATTTCAGCCAAAGCAATAAACTTGCCCAGCAAGGCTTTACCATGCAAGCAATAAAGAGTCCCTTTCTTTGTACCTTTAACAATCAGCCTAGAGCCTTTGATAAGCTTCCATGACCCCTTCTCAAAGAGGGTACTATATCCATGCATATCCATTTGCCCAACAGACAATAAGCTTTTCTTGATGCTTGGTACATACCTTACATCATGCGAAACCAGCTCATTGGTACCATCCACTGTACCATCCACTGTGAGATGCACTGTGCCAATACCTTCAATTGAACAAGCATGGTTATTTCCAAGATATACATGTCCATGGCTGCCTGCATGAAAGGTAGTGAAACACTCCTTAATAGGAGTTACATGAAACGATGCACCTGAATCTACAATCCATGTTTGTGACAAAGCATCATTCACAGTAAGCAAGGCATCAATCAAATCCCTCTTTGTGATCTGCATATCTTGTGCATGAACATTAATAGAAGGATCAATAACTTCAGCATGCTCTGCTTCCATAGTAGCACAAAGTATATCTTCTGCATCTGATAGCTCCTCAATGATGACACTAGAGGCCACATTGGCCTTCTCTTTGTCTTTGTCCTTTGAGGTATCATGTGCTTCATTCTTGGTGTCCTTTTTCTTCCTGTCACCTGTGTTCTTCTTTCTTTCTAGTTCAGCTTTATAGAATCTGCAATCAGGCTTCTTGTGACCTTTCCTACCACATTGATAACAAGTCACTTCAGCCTTGCCTTTGCTTTTGCTCCTGTTCCTTTGTACATTTCCACTTTTCTTTTCTGTTCTTCCTCTAGCCACATTGGCTGAACCACTGCCCTCTCCATTAGCTTTCCTCCTGATTTCCTCATTCAAAATAGAACCCCTTACACCATCAAAGGTAAGACTGGGGCTATTCGAAAGTGAAACAACCAATGTTTCCCACGAATCAGGTAAGGTCATCAACAAGAAGATGGCCTCAAGCTTATCATCAAATGGAGGTAATCCAGAGTCCTGCAATTGTGAAAGAGTACCTGTAAACAAAGATAAGTGCTCAGCCGCACTTTTTGACTCATCAAGCTGCATACACACTAGCTTACGCATAAGATGCACTTGATTTACAGGCGTGGTATTTTCATAAGTGGCTTTCTTGTTTAGGTTCATCCATGCTGCATCTGTCATATCTTCAGGCTTGACTTCCTCAAGAGCCCCTTCACAATCTTTAAGAAAGAGGATGCCCAACATTCTCTCTTTCCACAAATCGAAACCATTACCTTCAAATCTCTTGATCTCAAACAAGCTTTTGACATCAGAGGAGGTAGAGGCCATGTTTGCACACTAAGAGCTTCAAAATTTCACCAAAAATGTAAAATTCACTGTCCTGTGCGCAATTACCTTAGGAGACTATAGCTGAGAAATTAAGCCCAAAAACTGTTCAAAACTTGCAAAAAACAATTTCTGAAATTTTCTGCAGAAAATTTCAGAAAATTCCAGCAAGCTGTAATTGCATCAAAAACAACAAATTTGTTGTTTTTCAACCACAAAAGGCATACATAGATGTAAAACCAAGGCAATGGGTGCTTGTTTTCACAAAAGCCCCAATTCTTTGCAGCAATATGACCTGTAAAATCAAAGAAATGACCTACTGTAATAAGTTTCCAGCAAGTATGCACTTCCTCAATCTTTGTGCATGTCCTCCCACTTGAAAAATGAGAGAATTTCTGCCACAAAAGACCTGTAGATGAAAAAATCAGCAATGTGGATGCTGAAAAAGACCTGTGGGGATACAAAAAGAAGAATAGAAGAGATTCTTCGCGATGAAACTCTCTAAAAAGCACAAAATTTGCTTCAGCTTTGCTCCGGGCTGAAGTAATCCTCCAAAAACAACACTTTTATCGCAAAAAAAGAAGGTTTTTCGCGATGAAATTCTCCCAAATGCAAGAAAACACCTTCAGCTTAACATAGGCTGAAGTGGAAAAGCACTTCGAGCAACTTTGTCGCGATGGAACAGCTCAAGGCTCTGATACCAGTTGAAAGAGGCCGCGGAGAGCTACGTCGTGGTGTGCTCGGTTGCTCCAAACGCCAAGGGAGTGGGCTGCTGCGTGAGGAGAGAGAAAGTAGAGAGAGAAACCTGCGCAAAAATTTGGAGAAGAAGATGGAGAAGCTGAAGTTGAAGAAGTCCCAATCAAGTTATAAGAGATTTGGGACCAAGTCTTATTGATAAGTGACTTTTAGGTCATTTGGGCATGTTCACACATGGCCAATGACCAAAAGTCATAAAAATAATGTAAATGCCTATAACTCCCCAATTTGGGGTCCAAAAAATACAACAAAAATATATCTGGAAAGCTCTCGAAGAGAGCTTTCACATGGAAGGTCAAAATATACAAAAGGAGAGTCCTTGGGGCCTTTATCCCCAACAAAAGAGCATGTCTACAGATAATGTAATGCGAGTGTCTGCTTACTCTGATGCTTGGAAGCACATAGATAGTAAGTGGCCAGAGTTTGCTAGCGAATCTCGGTCCATACGTCTAGGCCTAGCTATGGATGGAGTGAATCCATTTGGATTACGCAGCTCTTCATGGAGCACATGTATGTTTGGTCAATTATAATATCCCACCATGGTTGGCCACAAAGAAAGGTCATTTATTATTAGCTCTTACTAAACATAGATGTATATCTTGCACCACTTGTGGAAGAACTGCGCATTTTATGGGATGGGATTACTGTGCGTGACATGTCTCAACCTATAAGAAGACGAGACTTAGGAGTGCAAGGCATACTTATGTGGACAATGCATGATTGGCCTGGTTATGGTGAATGTTCAGATTTATCGATTTCGGGTTATCATGCTTGTCCTTTATGCGGACCACGACTCAAAGCACGCTATTTCAAAGCACTCTGTAAAACTAAGGATATCATAGATATTTGCCTGAT
The DNA here is from genome assembly GCA_020310875.1 of Ceratopteris richardii. Classification (NCBI taxonomy): domain Eukaryota; kingdom Viridiplantae; phylum Streptophyta; class Polypodiopsida; order Polypodiales; family Pteridaceae; genus Ceratopteris; species Ceratopteris richardii. The sequence continues at coordinate 1,122,294 of CM035422.1, read as the reverse complement.
GGACATGTTTTACGTGAAGGACAAATTGGTCGACAAGCGCAACATCAAATGAAAGCTCGCGATTGGAAACAACAGTGGGATTCAAAAAATCCAGTGGCTCGTATAAAACGGTTGTCTATCTTTCATGAACTCCCTTATTGGAGTGAATTGTTGATCAATCATTTGATGGACCCAATGCATATTTTTAAGAATGTGGGAGAGATTCTTTGGAAACCTTTGATCGGAGAGAAAGAAAGCAAAGCACAAAGGGAGGACTTAGAAGAGCGAGATCGTATGCGAGAGTTGTGGGTAATTACTAAGCCCAACGGAACAGTATCGTTACCAAGAGCTCCTTGGGTGCTTCGCAGGATGAAAGAGAAACAAGTGAAGAAAACAATTTCAGAGTTTCGAACACCTACTGGATGCATGAGGTGTCTAAAGACTGCTTTCACACGAAACGACGATCTTGCAGGACTCAAGTCTCATGATTAGCACAAGTTTTTACAGTTTGTGCTCCCTGTAGCTCTAAAAGATTGTCTTTCAGAGGATGTACGAAGAACCATTTATAAAATTAGTTCTTTAGTACGATGGATATCTTCTAAAGAGATAAATAGAGATAGCATAGAGAGTGCGAAACTCAATGCTACCGAGGTTGTTTGTATGGTAGAGAAATACTTTTTCATAAGTATTCTCACTATTCAACTTCATTTACTGGTTCATGTGGTAAATGAAGTTGCAATAGAAAAAACTGTACATAGTCGATGGATGTTCTTCTTAGAGCGCTTTATGAAGACATTAAAAGGATTTGTTTGACAGAGAGCATCTCCAGAGGGTAGCATGGCAGAGGGATGGCTTGTATTCATAACTGAGTTTCTACGTATATCGGATCCCGAAATACCTCGCTTATGGAGCGATGATGAAGATGTTCGTCTCGTAGGCGATGAACCACAAGGTAAAAGATTGCAGAGAAAAATAGATGAAGCTTTCAGAGAGAAGGCAATGAAGTTTTGCATAGTTAACTCTGAGCCTATGCAGAAGTGGTTAGAAAGATATGAGCTTGTTAAAGAAACTAACGCAAAGGAAAGAGCTCAGTTTCGAAGAAATTGTTCCACTCGATTTTTGCCTCTTCCAAAAAGTCTTCAACCTCTTCCATCTTTTCCAACGAGCAGATGGCTAGATACAGCGGTTTCACAAGCAAAGGCAACGGGTGAAGATATCTCTGAAGAAGAGGAAGAACTCGCAAAAGGATGTGATTGGGAGTATATTAAATACGGTGCACTATGGTCTCATGGACGACACTCTCGAGTCGCACGAATCGATCAAAATAGGTCTACTTTTGATAGTGGAGGGACAGTGAATTTTCTACAAAAAAGTAGAGCGAGTGCAAGAGATGATAATGCTCTAGAAGGCGAGCTATATTATTATGGTGTGATTCAAGACATCTTGAAACTATCTTTCAGAAAGTTTGATTACTTTGTTTTTGATGTGAAATGGTTCAAAGTAGTCACCTCTGGAAGAAACGCAACACTGAGACAGAATAAAAGCGGTTTGCTTCAAGCCGACTCCACAAGATTATGGACATATGAAAGGGATACATTTGTACTTCTCGAACACTGTGAGCAAGTTGTTTTTATATCAAATTCAAAAGAACCAGAGTGGCTATTTGTTTTACAAGTCGCTCCACGTAGTAGACAAATTTTTGAGAACATAGATATAGAAGAAAGTAAATCTCTAGTGGACTCAGAGATTCATTCGATAGTCGAGGAGGAAGAGATCATTGTTCGAGAAGAAAAGGTCATTGAAGAGGTCATTGTTCGAAAAGACGAATCAATAGACTATGATCAGGAAGAAACGAGCATAGCAAGCGATTTAGAAGCCATCAATATAGAGATAGATATTCTCGGTGCATCGAATCTTCAAGAGGATGCTAAACTAGAGGACTTTTGAATAAAACACTTGTACGCACTAATTTTTGTTTTTTTTTTTTGTTTATTCTCTATATTACCTTTATTATCGCATGCTGATTTCTTGAGTTCTTTTATTACAGAGCACGATGGGAGACCGTCGTCCAGTCACTCCACATTCCATGACAGAGGAGCAATTTTTGGAGTTCATCTCTCAGGTTCCTCCCGCGTATATGGCTTCTGCATCACAGTATTGGATCGCTCGAGATAGCACTCCTCCCGGCCTCACTCCTTGCGGCCTTACTCCGGGCGGCTTCACTCCTTCTGGCGTCACTCCCGCCAATGTCACTCCCGTCGGTGTCACTCTTGCCGGTGTCACTCCTGCGGGTGGTGCTACTCCCGTAGGAGGTATGTCTCCTACCTTTGTGACTCCACCACGACCATCTTTTCAGCCATCTCTTACTGGGTCTACTAGTAGACATGTGCGTTCGACACCTCAACGCGATACAAGTTATGGCCCGTCTCGTAGATCGAGGTAACGCTCTGGAGCAGGGGTTCTAGGAGTGGATCTAGAGGTAGATCTAGAGGCGGAGGAGGCGGCTGTTGTGGAGGCAATGCGACGGACGTTGTGTCGCCCGCTTCTACTCCTAGGACGAGTATCTCAGATGTAGGTATGCCACACAGTACACCACGTACACCTTCGGGTGCTCATGACCATGATGACTCCAAGGTGTATAGTATCCGAGATGAAGCTCCGGTGATGGATGAAGCTGGCAAAGCAATGCGTGCACGCATACGACAGCTTTGCTACATCCAGTTTGGACACTCTATCATGCTGAAATGGAGTGAACATGATAAAGATCGGAAGAATTATATCACACAGACGATTTATCAAAAGTTCCGACCAGCCGATGAAGAGTCTCTTGTCAGTTTAGAGTGGATTCTGCACACTGCACATGAGGTTATGTCCCATCGACGATCCGAGGCTCGTGATGCTTTCAAAGCAGGCTTACCAAAGCCTGTATGGTTAGATTGGACCGTCACATTTGAGAAGCGGCGAATATGACACGATGTATCATGAGTTTGTAAGTATCATTTCATTTATTGAATTTATTTGTGTTAAATTTCTCATGTATGTTCCTCTAATCTTTTGTATATTTGTTTCATATATTTGTTTCAGGAGCTTGCAATGGATCGTCCTCCAACACGAACGGAGAAGTCTTACGGATATCGTCATGGGTTGATTGCACTATTGGAGGACTTTGAGGTACGCGGTGCGGTCGTTTCATGAGAGAGTTTGCGATGAGGTAATTAATTTATAAACTTGGTTTTTACTTGTTGTTTGTAATTTTCATGTGAATTTATCTCATTCCATTAATGTTCTTTGTTGCAGGACCGTTGATATGGAACGTTCTTTGCATGTGTATGGAAGTGGAACATAAAAATTTTGTATTTGATTTTCATATGGCAATGCATTGCTTTGCCACATTTTGTAAAAGCGTCATATATGACAGTGGTTTGGCACACTCTTCTACATGCTTCATTATTGAAATATATAACTTCTTTTGTACATGGTTCATGGTTCATTCTGATTATCTCTTTTGTGTCCAATAATACTCTGTTTCATGAAATCATATTCGGTTGACATTAGAGTAAACATCACATCTGATCTGCTCAGCACTGAGACATAGCGTTGAACTAATCATAAATCTTATTATATTGTGCAATCAAAGATCTACCAAAGATGGCATCATAAAATGACAATGAGAAGTGCCATATAGATTCAGATCAAGGTCCAAATTATTTCTGGAAAAAAGAAAAGACATACCTTCAGCTAGAATGAGCTTTTGTTTCTTTGGCCCTTTATCCAGTCGCATAGTTGTGAGACTATGTTTGAGTAGGCTTGATTCACCCTCAAGCTCAAACACAGGGTTAGAATATGTGAGTGAGTCTGAAAATGTATCAGTGCTGGAAGAAGAGTGATCATGTGCATTCTTAGGCTGATCATTCAGAGCAGCTGTCTCTTTCTGTTCAGAAACATGAAATAATGAATCTGAGCCAGGTCCTATTGAATGTGTATGAGAATTCATCAAATGCAATGGCTGGAAGTGTGTAGTATCATTCAGAACTAATTGCTTTAACTTGGAGATGTAATGGGAGAATGGAAGCAAGGTTGGATGTGGAAAAGGCATAGATGATATCATATCAGACACAGGATGCACATTGTTTGGTGTCTCATGACTTGGCACAGTATATCTGCCATTGTAGCTATCAACATTATCTTGGGCCCAAGAAGCTTGTGTGTTTTGAATACCTTCACCATTGCTGTTGCAATCATTTTCACAGATACCATTCATAAGGTTCAAACCTGTGTGTTCTTTGTCCATGCCATCCCAAATTCTTTTTGAATGAACATTCATTACCTTGGATGAGGGTAATCTCTTCTGAATTGTGAGATCTGTTTCAATATCCTTGTCCAAAGGACTCTGGTGATGATTGGACCATCTCCTGTGCTCTATAAGTTCCTCATGTTCTTCCTCAAACTCTGATCTAATGGTGGTTGTCAAGATATCTTTCTCCTTACTGACTTTAGTGGAAGGTTGAGCTGAGAGTCTATCATCATCAACAGACTTTTCTGCAGCTAAATCTCTTGCCTGAGAATCACTCTTTTCCCATTGATGTTCAATTCCAGCGAGCAGGGCCTCTGCGTCTCCTTCCATTTTGATAGGAAAAGCCCCCTCTCTCTTCACGGGCTCATTTTTTACCATAATATTGTTTGGAGACGAACAATGTAAATCTCTTCCTTTATTCTTCCAGCAAGACATAACATAGCTCTTTGAAATCTCTACTGAAGAAACTATGCGATTTGTTGCGTCCTGGTCTTTCCATTCGTCACCAGGTTCTTGTGGAAGCACTGAGAGATCAGCCGCGCAACAATGTGGAAGGCGGTCTCTATGGCCCACTGCAGACATATTGTCACCATAATGATGCATTGTACATTCTCCATGTGGGTATGAACTGGACACATTATCTACTTTCCTGGGACTATGCACTTTCTCATTCCGAAAATCGCCGCAGACGTACATTTTTCTCATACTCTTTGCACAAGAATACTTCGTTTCAAAAGAACCACGGCATTTTCCACTGTCTTGGTGGGGGTCAAGGCAAGCTGTTTCCTGGGCAGGACTACTGAAGAGGGAACCATTTTGAGAAGGTGAAGAGTCATTTTCATTGCTCAAATTTGTACCATTCGGCAGGGAGGTAATTCTTTGGACCATGCAATGAGGAATATGGTCATAGAAAAAGTTCTTAGAACTAGACAGAAATTCTCTTCTAGAACTCCTGCATCTAGAATCATCGATCGGGTGAACTTTCTGAGGAGATACAGGATTGCTCTTAGAAGGAGGAACTTGATCGATCTCGCTGGCGTTGAGAACAGGGCATAGTTCTCTGATGTGTTGTTTTCGAGGTTTCCTTGAAACAGCTTGCTTTGATTTCTTAGCAGGCCCAGGCTCATGCGCCTGTTGTGGCACCATTAAAAGAACCTCAGACGACACACCTGATACAGGCAGGGATGTATGATGCAAATTAGTCCCGTTGAGAGGTCCACTTGTGTTCTTTGATGTGTTGCTCATGTCAAGTTCAGCTTCAAGCTGCTGGATTCTCTTCTTTATTTCTGGTAGCAAAGATTCAAATTCTAAAATCTGTTTTTCTGTCTTCTTCTCTTCGTACAAGGGATGAGAAGGTATGCTTGTTACTATCAATGTAAGGATTTTCTTCAGATGGAGAAGCTCGTCACCAAAAAGCTGAGCCTTTTTGGAAAATGCAGCCTTCTTCATGCATAGTCGAATTTTGCGGCAAAAATAGTTTAAAGGAAGCATGGAATGATCCATGCTCAATGCCCAACCTGTAAAAATGTCGAGATAAATCAAAAGGATGGCACAAGGATTACTAAAGTTGGATATATCGTACATATAATATAGCTGAAAGAAAAGAAACAGAATGACGACCCATGTAGATACAAACACAGATCTGGAACCGCCCAAATGAATGTGGAGTATTAAGGAGGCGATGGGTAACAGATAAACCGGTGCCACAGAATAAAAGTCCTCCACGCGAGATTCGAAGCTCAGAGACCTAACCTGTACGCTAGCCAGCTCTCAGAAACGTTGGATAATGGGAGCCGTATAGAAGGTAGAACGGACTCCTGCAGTCTCCGAAATGCCAGCATAAGACCGTGCGTCCACAAAGTGAAGGGGGACTAGAGGAGAAAATAAATGGAGGCTCCCATCTTTCGCAGGCTTCAAGATACTTGAATGGAATGTGTTTACGCATACATGTGGACAAGTTAAGTATTCAGTGGAAACATATGCAGACGTTGGACGCGGAGTCCCGAGCAAACCAATCCAATGAGAGAAAGACGGCAATGCGCGAATCGCAGGTAAAATAGCTGTCGCGCTGAGCAGAGTATGGCATTGTTTTTGTGTTGAATGACAGTTATTTACCCGTCGCATGAACAGTATCATTGTCGGATGATCCCGTCCTTAAGTCATTACTACTGAAAAGACTTAAAATCCTATCTAGTTCAAATAAATGATTTTTGAACATCAGAAATTTATCCGACAAGGGAGAGAATTTCATTAGAACAAATGCAACAGTCCATTGAAGAAGAAGAAGAACGTCGAAAACGAACATTGTGTGTGTCATTTTTTGGGCCATCATCATTTTCTCCCGTAAGGAAAGCCATTCCACTTTGCAAGCCCCAGGAGCATCATCATGGGGAGGTAGATGAGTAGGCGTGTCCATCGCGGGTGTCCATCGCGGGTGTCCATCGCGGGTGAGTAGGCGTGTCCATCGCGGGTGTCCATCGCGGGTGTCCGAGGTGTCCATCGCGACTGAGGGGGCATCACGATCGTCTGACTGGGGTTTGCCGATTGACGGGGCGCTTGCCGACTGATTCAGTCCATCGCGGGGCGGGCGCGCGACGGATGGATTCAGCGACTGACACGCGGAGGGATTCAGTCCATCGCGGGGCGGGCGCGGCTGATTTGGTAAAAGCTTGCGACTGGTAGGATTCTGCGACTGACACGTGGCGGGCGCGCGATTGATCGGATTCAGTCCATCGCGGGGCGGGCGCGCGACGGATTGGATTTAGTCCATCGCGACTGATTGGCTTCGACTGTTGGCGATTGACACGGGGAGGGCGCGCGACTCCCTTTCCCAGGGAAAAGTTCCATTGATGGATGAGCTTGTCCGTCGCAGCGCATCCCACGATTGATGGGCTCCACGATCGACAGGCTCCAGTGCTCCGCGATTGTTGCTTCTGAGCTGTCCGTCAAAGCGCATCCCACGATTGGTGGGTTCCACGATCGACGGGTTCCAGTTCCACGACTGATGGGTTTTTTGTGACTTGCGCTCCTCGATTGACGGGCGTGTCCGGGGCAGCGTGTGAAAGATTTTCTTCGTCTGCCTCGATGTGAGGGCTTTTTGGCTCGTCCTCAACCTTGCACGTGATTTTTACACGGAAGTTCTCTTTTAAGTTTAAACCTTGGCTTTTTGAGTTTGCAACCCCCCTCCGTCTGAGAAGAGTCGCCCTTTATTCTATGCATTTTTCGATTCATGATCAGGTGTAAGCATCTTTGTAGATGACCTCTTAAATTCTGAGTTGGTTCTTCAAAAAAAAAAAAAAAGAAAGAAAAAGAGAGAGAAGATTTAAAAAAAAAAAAAAAAAGAGCTTGTAGGCTATTAAAGATGGTTGCTATTAGAGTCCTCAAGTAACTCTCCCTCGGCTCCCCTTCAGTCCGTGTCCCCCCTTGAGATGGAGTCTATCCCAATGGACGTCGCGCCCCCAGAGGTCTCTTTATGCAAGGAGTCTGTGGCGGCAAAGCAAGAAGAACTGAAGAAAACTTGCCTGATCGGTCAAATGTTTGGCCCCAGGCCCCCTCTTGAAAGTGTGAGAAATTGGCTTCGCAAGGAGTGGTTCCCGCGAGGCTTAATTGTGTCCAAATGTCAATTCCTGCCGGCGAATCACCTGCTTCTAGTATTTGAGAACGAAGAGATGGCTTTCCAAGCCCTGCAAGCCGGCTCCTGGCAAGTGGGCCGGTCCACCCTTTGCCTTTTTAAGTGGACCCCAGACTTTGTCCCGAACAGATCAAAGCCTCTTCGTTACCCGCTTTGGGTGGAGCTTCCCAATCTGCCTTTCTTCATGTATGGATTTCTTCGTGAAATCGTCTCACCGATCGGTCGCCCGATGGCTGCAAGACAGGATGTTGGGGGGTTAATCTACGATGGAGCTCAACATTCCTTCAATGCTAGATGGCATCCGCAGATCTGCGTTGAAACAGACCTGAACCAGGCCCTTCCCTCGAAGATCTCCATAAACTGTGGAGATGGTAAGACCTGGACACAAGAGGTTACTTACAAGAATTTGCCAAACGCGTGCTTCCGGTGCGGGCTTCAAGGTCATAGGATCAAAGACTGCCCCCTGAAGAAAAGTATCAATAAAAACAAGCTTAAACCAGATGGGACCCTAGACCCTCTCCCCCAAGACGACACTCGGAGTCATCCCCCTACAATGGAGGAAGAAGATGGAACTCGCGTTGCTGAGACGGATTCAGAAGGTTTCACTGAAGTGAGACGCAAGAGGAAAGTTAGCCCTCGAAGATCAAAAACAAGGAATACCACGACAGCTGCCCCCTCGAACAACATATACTGTAACCTAGAAAAAGAGATTAATGAGCTCGACTTCCCAGGGGACAACCTCTTTGAAGAAGACCCCACTGATAATACCCTTGGATGCTCTACCAGCAAAGAAGATAACCAAGAAGGTTACACCACGAGTAAAGAGGAAGGCTTCACTACCAGCAATGAAGACAACCCAGACAGCGAAAGCTCCGCTCTTGGTCCTACCCTCCTGGTATGCTTTCCAAGACTACCGCAACAAATGTCCAAGCTTAAAGGTAAACAACCTTCCGGCATGCCTTGGAAGAGCCCCCTCAAGAGTAGGATCCTAAGTCAAGAAGTAGGGAAGAAAAAAGAAGACCACAAGAAGAAAAAAGATCGGATCCCTCCCCTCAAAGAGGGCAACCATCATTAATGAAATTCACATCTCTAAACGTTAGGGGTCTGTCTGACCCGTCAAGAGCTTCGATTCTTGGCCAGTGGTTCAAAGACATGTGCTTCACCCCTGACTTTATTTGCTTACAAGAGATTAAAATCGACGGAGAGGATCTACAAAAACGGCTTAAATGCATTTCTCCGAACCACCTTTGGTTCTCCACTTCTCACCCTAGAGGGACGGGGGGTGCTTCTATCGGTATTAGTCACGCCTTGTCTAGCAATGTGACCTCGACCTTTGAAGGTCGGAATCATCGTTGGATTGCTGCCTCTTTCGGGTCTCCTTTCTAGTTCACTGTGGTCTCAATTTATGCCCCTAATGGTGAAGCAGATAGAATGGATACTTGGGCTTCCCTTGACTCCCTTTCACACAATGTTCTGATTTGTGGGGACTTCAACATGGTTGAGTTTCCTGAGGACCGATGGAATAACAAAGGAAAAATTATTGACGGTCAAGAGAAGGAGATATGGGATAAAATCAAGCTCCATCTCGACCTGGTCGAAGTGAAAGACAGGAAGGGTTTCTCTTGGTCTAATCTCCAGTCAGGGGACTCTTTGAGGAAAGCAAGACTTGATAGATGCTACATCGATCAGAACACCATCCTTCAGTGGGGCATTCCCTCGATTTCTCAACACATGGACCTCACTATCTCAGACCACTATCCGATTACTCTGTCCTTCAAACCGATTCCCATGCTCCAGAAAGCTCCTTGGTTTCATGCTTGTCAGACATCCTTTTCCCTCCCCTCTGTCCACCAGGAAATTTCCGAGGTGTGGACGGAAGCCTTTGCTTACTGTAATGAACCGGCTAAATGTTGGAGAAGCGCAGTAGAAAGGACTCGAAAAATTCTAATCAGGACTCAAAAGGCTATAAGAGGAATTCGAAAAAAAAGAAGAGAAACGGTGTACCGGAGGCTCTCACGGCTTGAAGAAGAGGTGAATAAAGGTAAGTTACATTGCCAACAGGGTCTTTTGAAAATCAGGGGAAGGCTAAGATTAGAGGAGGAGGTCCAAAGGAAAAATCTTCAAATTTTCTTCAAAGATTGGTGGGCAGGGAAGGCCGACAAACCAACGAAAGAGATGTGTAGCATCCTCAAAAGGAAACAAGCTAGGGAATCCATCCCCCTAATGGTCGATAACAATGGATCTGAATGTTGCACGGAAGTGGAGAATAGAACTATCATCGTCAAACATTTTACCAATCTTCTCGGGGTCTCGACTCCTCTTTCCCCCCACAGGCGCGACTCCATGGCAACCATCTCAAGGGTTGCTCAAACCAGAATCCCACAGAACTTGATTGCTCTACTGGATGCTAACATCTCCGAGAATGAAATTATCGAGGTTATTGATGCCCTTCCCAATGGGAAAAGTCCGGGTCCAGATGGCCTTACCAATGAGTTTTTCAAGTCCTTCAAACATCAGGTGGCCACCCCGCTGCGCCTAGTGTGGCAAGAGGCCCTCTCTTTCGGTGCCCTCCCTGAGTGCCTGAATAATGGCGTCATCAAGTTAATCCACAAACGGGGAGATAAGAACAAAATTGAAAACTGGCGTCCGATTACCATGCTCCAAACTGGATACAAGATAATTGCAAAAGTTATCGCCAACAGAATCTCCTGTCATTTAAAGTCATGGCTATGCGAGGACCAGAAAGGTTTTATCAAAGGTAGATCTATACTTGAAGCAATTATCGATATTTGGGAAGGCCTTGCTTTTGCTGAGGAGTCTGCTCAAGATCTAGTTTTCATTAAGATCGACTTCGACAAAGCATATGACAGATTGGAATGGGACTTTATTCTTCAATCATTGAAAGACCTTGGATGCAGCCAAAAGTTCACGAAGATGATTTCCACTCTTCTTGGAAATGCTTCAACTAGAATAAACATCAACGGTAAGCTCTCTGAGCCCATTCGTTTAAAAAGATCAATTAGGCAAGGCTGCCCTCTGGCTCCTTTACTATTCGCTATCGCCTCGAATGGACTCAGCTGCCTATTAAAGCATCACATGGACGCTGGCAATCTCAAGGGTCTTTCCTTACCTCTAAATCACGGCCAAATGGTTGTGAGACTTTTTGCTGATGACATGAATGCCTTTGTGCATAACGATATAAACAGCATTGAGGTGTTTTGGTGGTGCCTCCACACCTTTTGTGTGGCATCGGGCTCAAAAATCAACCATGCTAAAACTGCTTTTAGAGCAATCAGCGGACCTACTCCCCAATTGTTGGTGGATCGGGGGTGTCAAGCTATCCCTAGCGGTCAAGTCTTCCGTCTCCTTGGCATTCCGATGGGTTTCGACATCTCAATGGACCAACGCTGGAACTGGGTGCTATCCAAGCTGGATAGCAAGCTGAATCAGTGGAAAGGTATGCAAGTCAACCTGGCAGGACGTGCTATGGTTATTAACACTTTTATGTTGTCTACAATTATTTACTTTATCTCGTGTTGGAGACCTAAGGAGAAAGACTTGGCCAAAGTAGAAAGAATCTGCAGGAACTTCCTTTGGACTGGGGACCCCAACAGAAGGGGGATTCCCAAAATCAAATGGGAAACTTGCATTAGCTCTAAAGACTCAGGGGGCTTGGGAATTTTGGATATTGCTGGGTTGGCTGACAAGCTGGCGGCAAAATGGCTTATCAAGGCCTGGAGCAATAGGGAGTCCTCTTGGGCTAAATTGATCTTCAGAAACACGGAAGACCTTACCTTTGTTGGCCTCCCTGGTTGGAAGGACATAGGGATTCTCACGCTGTTGTTCTCCCCCCACCCGGTTTTCCCTAAAGGCTCTAGCCTCGTGTGTTCCTTATGGAAGAATTGGAACAAGGCCAAACAGTTCATCAGAATCAGTGATGATTGGAAGTGGGCGGCTGGCATAAGACAAAATGACTCTATTTGGTTCCCGATCAGTGGCATTCATGAAGCACATAGACAAGCTATGACCTGTGAAGATCATAAGAGAGGCGTTCTTTTTTACTTATTGTGAAGTTCCATTCCAATTCCGGGTGCCTTCCTCTCCAAGTTTTGCATTTTTATGAGGTCACGAATTTTCATTTGTGCATAAAGGAGTTTGAGAATATTTTGAAGCTTTCAATTCTTCTTTTAAAGAGTTCAAATACTTTGGTTCTCCACTTATGCAAAGGATTAGAACTTGCATCATGTTTATGTATGATGAAATTTTGCATTTATCACATTGTATATTTGCATACAATTGCAAGCCTTCAAGTATCCTTAGAGCATTTAGAGACATAGATGAAGTTAAAGAAGGGTTACTTGGAGTAGCAACTAAAAACAAAGTGGAGGACGGCTCTTCTCGAACATCAAAGGAAGGGCAAAGCTTGACATTGAGCTAAGTATTTTGGAATTTATGTTTGGATTTCATATTGGTTTGCCATATCTTTTGTATTGGGAGGTAATTGAGGCCTAGGACAAGTCTTCAATTCACATCCACAGTTAATCAAAGTTAAGAATAGGTAAACATAAAGGCATCGAAAAGAAAATAAGCACCTTGAGGAGTTACATGCATCTATGCATTGAAAAGAATGGATGTATGTGCATTTTCTTTTTGTTTAACCAAAAGGTTATGTCGAATGCACAAATTCATCTCCAAATGTTTCTTTTATAGAAACATATTTAGATGCACAAGAACATGTGCAATGGCATGTAGATGCATGGAAGAGAGGCACATTTTTGTGCACAAAAAGGAAGACAGAAGCAAAGTATGCTTAAGGCTATAGATTACTAGAATCATTCATGGCATGCATGGATATGTAATGAATGTATGCAAACACATGTACTTCAGTGAATAAAATTCACTCTTTTGTTTTTGAAAAGTTATGAAACCAAGTACGTAAGAATAGTCCTGAGTAGAGGGTTTACTTCTTTATGGAAGCAAGGCAATTGGAAAGGAATGAAGCTAAAGTACTTGCAAAATCATGATTAGATTTTGCAATATAAATACTTAGCAATGTCTTTCCAAAAAGGGATACTAATGTATCACATATTTAATATTATGACCACATTAAGTATGACTTGCCTACCAATGAAGTAAACCTAAGGAGGTAAAGCCATTACCAAGTCAATGGCAAGGCAAAAATGAATTGAAGAATACGTGAATACATCTAAGTTCTTTAATAACTTAGAAAAATTCTCCGGGTTCAATCTTTCAATACAATTTTTAGCCTCAAGCAATGTATACATGAAATTATATAAGCTCTTTGATAACTTCGAGAGTTTTTTAAGTGCATATCTAAGATATCAAGTATACACAACTATTAGAGAACCTAGCATTTTCAATGCTAACTCTAAGTATGGCACATACTTAAAGATGGTTCCAAAACAAGATTCTAATGAGATATCTTGAGAAGATGGCACCTGAATACATGAAATGTCATTAATGACATAGATGTTATCTCTAGAAAAGTTTTTATAGGGCTTATTCTTACATAACTTCATAGAACCTACAATACTCCTATAAGTTTAAGACATACTAAGAGATAGTTAATTGAAAAAAGGTTCTAAAAGAGATCTTCATGAAATATCCTAAATAGGATGCATTGAAAGCTCCCTCCTTTTGGAAAAATTTCCAATTTAATTGAAGGCTTCATAAGTTCAATAGATTTTCATCTCAAGAAAGTCAAGTAAGGTTTTCCTTAGCAGATGCAACAATTTTTAATGGAAGGAACTTAAACTTCTATAGGTACAATGAGGAAATGGAAATATTTTTCTTATTTCATAGTACCTTCCAACCTCTTATGCTTTGATTAGCATTGAAAATTAAAGCTGCATGTCCTAACACAGATAGGCATAAGCATTGCATTGTTGCAAAACATGAGAGCTCATGAGCATTCCCATAAAGTCAAGAGGAAGTTCATGAGCAGGTTAGGACAGGTGGTCGTTGAGATACCTCTAGAAGATTTTCTAAAAGACACCAAAACTAGAATTTATTTCTAATAAATCTTCTAGAAAGTTTTTAGGTTCTACACAAGTATAAGATTGGTTGAATAGTCCAATATTGGGAGGAGTCAGAGTATTGACTCTCTAGTTCTAAATGAAGCCATAGATTTCATAGTTTTCGAGGACGAAAACTCTTAAAAGGGGGGAAGAAAGTACCAAAACTTATCAAGAATTGATACAATTAATTCCATAAAGAGAAACTTAGAATATAGATGATGAGATAAAAGAACATCTTTTTATATATAAGATGTTTGGCAAACAATGAGTTGCTCAGAAAACAACTTCATGGCATGCTAAATTTAGCATGGGATCCCAACAATATCACAAAAGATTTGAAAAGGAGAGAATATACAAAGTACGCAGTTTGCAACTTTGATAAATGCCACTTAAGTTTGGAGAAGGTGAAACTCGTATTCACATATTCTTAAAGGGATTTCAAGAGAAATCCAAAAGAATTAGAAGATGCTTAGACTTAAGTAGTAAATGAGATTCCTAGAAAACCCTAGGGTAGCTTTTTGAAAGCTTTGGATAAACAAAGGAATCTAAAAGGCAAGAGTAATCTCTTATCACTTCAAGTTAGTTAAGAAAGAACTAACTAGATCTTGAATATGATTCAAAACATTTGGAATCACTTAAAATCTTAGAAAGAAAGGATGAATGTTTATTCTATTAGGATGGATCTTTATTTCATCAAAAGGTTTAGATCTTCCAATATGAGTTAAGGAATAATTAGGATCATAGAATGATCATATGTTGAAAATCTTAGAAACCAAAGCAAGATGGAAACATAGAGGTAATCCCTTGACTTCAAAAGGAATTTGAGTAAAGGGTACTCTATAGTTAGATTAAGCTTCTAGACTTTAAGATAAATATCATTCACACATTAGTGTTAGATATAAAGTATAGTGGTATGGGACACTATCGTTTATATTCACATTAATGTAGGAATGATGGTATGGGACATCAGACCTTGATATGATAGGTATCTTTTAGTCTTGGGCTCATGAGTTGGAGTGAAACTCCATTCCAATGGAAACTGAAACTTCATAGATAAAAATGAAGTATAGTTTGGTCAAGAATATGACCATATCAAGTAACTAAGAAAGTTCGAAGATCGTGAAATGAAATCACTTTCTAGACCTTCATAAATATTTTCAGTAAGACTGATGTAGTCTCTTTAAGGATTTTGTAGTTCTTTATCAAAAATGCTACATGGATTTCTAGAGAGAGAACTTGGAAAGATCCTTTCAAGAAAGGTAAGTCTGAATGAGTCAATCTCGGATAACACACTTAGTTGACAAATACAACTAAATAAGTTAATATATTTTAGAATAAAGATGTATCAAGAGATATTGAAAAAGATTGACTTAGTTATCTATGGAATTGGAGTTAGAGTAAGTTACTCCAAAACATCTTGTTGATAGTACAACGAGGTAATCAATCTCCTAAAGTAAGAGATTTATGTTAGACTTGGTATTCGAATCTATAGGAATCGTAAGAGATTGTAAAAGAATAACTTTTTAATTAAGATATTTGAAGCATCATAGTTTGAGAGTAAAGTTGAACATCATCAAAATTTGATGGCTCGAGAGATCGATGTTTTATACCACTAGAGTTTGGTAAATGGATGATGGTTTAACCTTACCCAAAGGATCTTCTTGAGAATTTAGATTCAATCTCATAAAGATAGAAACAATGCTTCAAACCATTAGATAGAGTTTTGAGTCTCATTTGATTTGACTCAAATCATTCTAGTGTTTCAAAAGTTGAACCGGTTACATCGAGTTTTGGTTCTTCCTTCTCGCTTTTTCTAGACCTTGGATTTGACTTGGAAGGAATCTTCAAAGTCAGTCCTAGATCAGGTTTAGCTAGATGGAATGGATAACCAAATTAAACATCAGAAGATGGATGTTTTATATAGAACCCCTTCAATTTCAGAAGACAATTAACTTTAAGAGAATTTCATCCATTTAATGTTGCTTTAAGATCAATGGATAAAGAATCTAAAAAGTTCTCTTAAAATAGTTTGAAGTAAAACTCTTAGGAATCGCTTATAGATTTTAAAAGTTCCAAACAAGTCAAGGCTTTTGAGAAAGTCTTGGGAAAATCATTTTGAGATTGGATGCCAAAGAATGGAATCACTTCTTTCCTACATTCTACCTTGACTCTAAGTACTAGAAAATAGTCAAAAACATCTTATTTAGATGTTTTGATCAACCTCAATTTAAGGAGACTTCTCAAAGCCCTAAACTAGTAAGAGATCCATCTATTTTGCTAGGTCCACACCCGAGTAGTGCATAGAAATGGATCAGCATAGTAAAATAGTTGGAGACTGTTATAATCCACCTACTTCATATGTTTGTACTATTGGATGCGGAGTTCGCATATAGGGAAACATTGAATTAGGCAGGGATGTTTTAATCCACCCTTATCATTCTATCCATACTTAGCATTTGATTTAGTGTTTCACATGCAAAGTTACGTAATACTAGAATGATTTGGGCAGGGATTAGTCCCACGAGTGGATTTTCTTCTTTTCAGATCCAGTATGAGATAGAATCTCCTTCTGATGAAGAAGCGAATCAGAGAGATGAAAAACCATGATCTATGGAAATGATCATGAGGCATGGGGGAATACTCCACATAATATACCTACACACATTTTCGAGGACGAAAATGTTAAAGGGGGGAAGAATGTTGTATAACTATGGGTCAAAGTGGCCAAAGACATGGGTTTTGAGGGTCTAAAACCACTTGGAGAACCCTTGGATTCTATCGGGAAACCCTTGGGAAAGTGTCTCCAAGAGTGTGGTCTGAACCCTTGAGTTATTTGGATTTATTTGCTCCCAATTGAAGGGTTTTGACCCTTAGGATTGATATTTCCTAAGAGTACGATATTTTGTTGATATATTTAGGTAGTGATGTGTGTGAACACTCTAGGACCGCCGGGGCACTTTTTTCCCTCTTTAGGAGGTTTTTTTCCCTCGGCTTGTATATACGCCTATTGCCCTAATGGGCTACTTATCTTTGTACATTCTCTAGTAATACATTCAGTCTTGTGTGTTGTGCTCCAAGCTTCTTCTTCTTCCTTGTGCTGTTCGCGTGCTTCCGCAGACGTCTAACTCCAACAATTGGTATCAGAGCAGGTCGTTGCTTCTTCTAGGGCGCCGTCGACACTCCTCCATTTGCAGTCTCAGATTCGCACAAAATTTGGTGAGCATACTCAGGCTGTTTCCGAGATCAAAACGGCTTCGCTTTGTGGTGCCGAAATCGCGATCTGAGCTCGTTTCGGCCTCCGAACGCACTATCGCAGTGCTTGTGCAGGCTATTTCGTCCTTTTGTGCCAAAGGTATATACCAGTTTCTGTTCGCCAGTTTAAGCGTCTCGAAGTCTGCTACAGGTCTAGCAGAACTCGTCTGGGTAGTTCTGTTCAACTTTTTGAGATACAGTCAATTTTCTGCATCAAGGTATTTTAGTCACCGGCCATGGCTCAAAGCAGTGATGTATTCCGTATGTTGGCTGTTGAGGATAAGTTGGATGGTACCAACTACCCATTATGGGCTTATATGATGCGACATGTACTGGTTGCAAAAGGATTGTGGAACATTGTGCAGGGTGTTGAAAGACGTCCTGTTACACCTGTAACGACAGGTACTGCAAATACAGGTGTTGGAGCTGATGAAGATGGTGTCGAAGATGATATTCCGCAGATTCCTGTTCGTGCTGCTGTTTCTGTTGCACCTACTGCAGAGCAGATTCGTTGGGATGGCAGAGATGCCCAGGCACATGCATTGATAGCTTTGTGTGTCAAACGTGCCATTATTCCTCATATTCGCTCTTGCAGAACAGCAAAGGATGCTTGGGATACACTTACCACTTTGTACCAGGCTAGGAATGAGGCTCGTGTTGCTTACCTCCGAAAACAGTTGGAGAGTGAGCACATGAATGAAGGTGATTCGATGGACAGTTTTCTTACAAAGATCAAAGACCTGAAGGAACAATTGATTTCTGCTGATGAGGTTATACCAGATAGCTCACTTGTGCAGACCGTTCTGAATGGCCTTCCTGATTCATATCAGAGTTTTGCCTCTACTCTTCGATTGATGATGAAAGGCAATCCGAATGCCTTGTCATTTGAGGAATTAGTCTCTGTTCTGTTGCAGGAAGATCAGTCCAGGCAGAACAGGTCCATTATGCGTGTTGCAGATCAAGCTTTCCTGGCTAGTCAGAAGGGCAAAGGAAAATGGAGCTCTTCTACTAGTAAGCAGAAATCTGCAAATGCTGCACAATCGAAGAACCAGGATAAAGATGAGAAGAAATCAGAAAAGCAGAAATTGTTCTGCAAGTACTGTAAAGGAAATGATCATATTATAAAGAACTGTCCAAAATTGGCTGCTAAAGAGGCAAAGAAGAAAGAGGCTGGAATGGTTGTTGCAGAGGCCTCTACACCAAAAACAGAGTCTGCAAATCTTGTGCAGGAAGAAGAATGGGCGTTTACTACTGTCTGCAGTTTTGACCCATCTTCTCATGATCAGTGCATGTCTGCAGTAGAGGCTCAGATGTTTGGTACTTTGACAGTGGGGCAACCAAACATATTACCTCGCAGCGCAGTTTCTTCTCTTCACTCGAGCCTGCCCCTACAAGGAATACTGTCACATGCGCCAATAACTCCTCTTATCCTGTTATGGGAGTTGGTAAGATCATTCTGACTACTGCTGATGGTAGTTCTTTCACTTTGTCAGATGCTTTATTTGTGCCAGGGATCAAAAAGAACCTGTTATCAGTTTCTGCATTAGCCAAGATTGGCTTGGTTGTGAAATTCGTTGATGACAGGTGTACAGTCCATGATCTCTCAAATGGCGATGTGATTATTGCTTCTGGCATTTTATGTCGTGGGCTGTATAAGCTCATAGACTATGAAAAATCTGTGAATGATTCGGCATGTGCAGTTCATGATTCTCAAGCTATGTCAGATGCAAAGCTTTGGCATGCACGCTTTGGTCATCTGAATTTTGCTAGTTTGTTACGCCTGCAGAAATCTGAAATGGTGTCCTCTTTGCCCAAACTTGAGGCACCTGGAAAACATGTTTGTGAAGGCTGTATTTTGGGCAAAATGCAGCGTTCTTCCTTTCCAAAAGATGGTTCAGTTCGGGCTATGCAGAAATTGCAGCTTGTACATAGTGATGTCTGTGGTCCTATGCAAACACCCTCTTTTGGAAATTACCTTTACTTCGTGACTTTCATTGATGATTTTTCCAGGCATGCATGGGTATATCCACTCAAAGCAAAGTCTGAAGTGTTCATGTGCTTCAAACAGTTTTTGGTTTTGGCTGAAAATCTGTCAGCATGTAAAATGGGCACCCTCCGTTCTGATCGAGGGGGGGAATATATGTCTTCAGATTTTAATGCATTTCTGGCTGAACGTGGGATAAAACACAAGTGTAGAATGCCGTATACACCTCAACAGAATGGAGTTGCTGAACGAAAGAACAGGTCACTCATGGAGATGGCGAGGTGCATGGTCAAAAGTCAGGCTTTACCACATAGTTTCTGGCTTGAGGCTGTCATGTGTGCAGCATATGTACTGAACAGGTGTCCCACGAAAGCGTTGCAGTCTATCACTCCATATGAGGCTTGGCATGACCGCAAGCCATCTGTTGCTCATCTGCGTGTTTTTGGTTGTTTGGCATATGCATTAGTGCCTGAACAACATCGCAGAAAATTGGATGATAAGGCAATAAAATGTATTTTTGTTGGGTACAATTCTGAAAGTAAAGGCTATCGTCTGTATCATCCACAGACTAAACGCATTCTGGTTAGCCGTGATGTTGTCTTTGTGGAAGATGCTATTCAGCCATTGCTTTCATGTACTAAGGAGACATCTGTTAGCTCCAAAGACATGTATGATACTTTGATGCCTCTTTTTACAGGTGGACAGGCTAGCGCTGGTCCTAATGAGGCAACTTCTCAGCCTTTGCAGGCTTCATATGATGATGCAGATCATTCCATTTCTGATGCAGATTTACATGATGCACTTGTTGATGAGAGAGCTGATATTGAACAGGCAAAAACTATGCCAAAATGGCTGGTGCAGACTTTGCGTGACAGCAAATTAGATGCACCTTTGTCATATCGTACTCGTTCAGGCTCTCATAGTACCTCCTTTGCATCAGATTGCTATGCTATGGCTGCATCTAGTCTCTGTGATGAGAATGAGCCTGTTTCTTTTGATGAAGCACAAAATTCAGAAAATTGGATGGTTGCTATGCAATCTGAATATGATGCTATAATGAAGAATGGTACATGGTCTTTATGTGACTTGCCTCCTGGCAAGAAGGCCATTGGCACTAAGTGGGTATACAAGCTGAAGCGTAAACCTGATGGTACAGTTGACAGGTATAAGGCTAGGCTTGTTGCAAAGGGTTATGCGCAGGAAAGAGGCATTGATTTTGATGAGACCTTTGCACCTACATGCCGTATGACTACTGTTCGGAGCATTTGTGCACTTGCAGCCCATCATGGTTGGAATGTACATCAGTTGGACATTAAAACAGCATTTCTGAATGGTGACTTGCATGAAGAAGTGTATGTTTTTCAGCCCTGTGGCTTTGTGCAGAAAGGGCATGAAAACCAGGTGTGCAGGTTAAAGAAGGCGTTATATGGTTTAAAGCAAGCACCACGTGCTTGGTATGAGAAAAGACATGCCTATCTAATTGCACATGGTTTTGAGAACAGTCCAACTGAAAGCACCTTATATGTTAAGCGTGCTAATGATGTGCTTTTGATCATTGTTGTCTATGTAGACGACATGCTGCTCACTGGTCCTCTTGAGAAGCATATTGCTGATTTCAAGGCTGATTTGCATGCCTCATTTGAGATGTCTGATTTGGGGCATTTGCATCACTATTTGGGCATTCAATTTATGCAAGTTGATGGTGGAATGGCTTTGTGTCAAACAAAATATATTGACACATTATTGCAGCGTTTTGGCCTTGAAGACTGTAAGCCTATTGCCACTCCTATGGAGACAGGTTTACGATTGAGTCTTCATGATGCTAGAGATGCATTTGATGCTGTTCTCTATCAGCAGGCTGTTGGATGCTTGATTTACTTATGCATTACTCGGCCAGATATTCAGTTTGCTGTCTCACAGATGAGCAGGTTTATGCATTGCCCAGGAGTCACGCATTGGAAAGCGGTTAAGCGCATCTTTCGCTACTTGAGTGGTACTCGGCTACTTGGGTTGTTTTATCCCAAGGGGAGATCACTACCGCCAGATTTGCATGCTTTTTCTGACTCAGATTGGGCTGGTTGCTATGACACTCGTGTGTCCACCAGTGGTTTTTGCTTCATGCTTGGTAGCTCATGTATATCTTGGTTGAGCAAGAAGCAGCCTACTGTGGCCACTTCCAGTTGTGAGGCTGAGTATAGGGCAGCTTTCACAGCGACTGTTGAGTGTGTGTGGCTCAGACGCCTTATGGCTGATTTGGGTGTTGGCCAGTCTTCTACCACCACCATCTTCACTGACAGTCAGAGCGCATTGGCAGTTGCGAGGAACCCTGTGTTCCATGCTCGCACTAAGCACATTGAGGTGCATTATCACTATGTCAGGGAGAGGTACTCTGCTGGGGAGATCAGCTTGGCATATGTGCCCACGCAGGAGAACATTGCAGACCTTTTCACGAAGCCTCTGCCTAGGGAGAAGTTTGAAGCTTTCCGCAAAGCTTTGGGCTTACTTCCTTTTGTGGAGTGATTTCCACATAGCTCGGCACTTCCTTATACATGAGTGCCAGCTCCTTGTTCACCGCATCACTCCCAGGGGGGATTTGTTGATATATTTAGGTAGTGATGTGTGTGAACACTCTAGGACCGCCGGGGCACTTTTTTCCCTCTTTAGGAGGTTTTTTTCCCTCGGCTTGTATATACGCCTATTGCCCTAATGGGCTACTTATCTTTGTACATTCTCTAGTAATACATTCAGTCTTGTGTGTTGTGCTCCAAGCTTCTTCTTCTTCCTTGTGCTGTTCGCGTGCTTCCGCAGACGTCTAACTCCAACATATTTAACCCTTAGGGAGGCCTCTCAAGCCTTGAGACTTGTACGTACAAGCTTGGGAGAAGTCCTTTTAGAATCCATGTGAGAGCCATGTGTGATTTCCAAGGTTAGAAGGCATTGGATTAGCATCCATGTGGAGAGGACACTTGGCAAGCTCTCCTCACATTTCCCCCCTTGGCCTTGAGGTATATATATGGGTGGAGTTGGTTGGGTGGAGGTGCATCTCTCTCACCCCTTATGGGTTTAGTCTTGTTAGAATAGCCCTTGCCCTTGCTAGGCTTGCTTAGACTAGTCACTTTACAACATAATCCTTTTTCTCTTAGTTTCTCTAGGACTATCTTTACATGACATTCATGATCCTCTAGATTTTTGGAGAATATCAAGATATTGTCAAGGTATATTACAACAAGATCATCTAAATATTCTCGAAAGATATCATTCATCATATGTTGGACGACAACTGGAGCATTTGTAAGACTGAATGGCATAACTACATATTCAAAATGGCCATACCTTGTTTGAAATGATGTCTTACATTTTTCTCCTTCTCTGATCCTGACAAGGTTGTAAGCTCCTCGAAGATCAATTTTCGTGAAGAATTTAAGGCGTTCCAAGAGCTTTGATATGAGTGGTAGAGGGTATCTGTTTTTTATAGTGACTTTGTGCAATCCACGATAGTCTACACACATCCGGAGAGTCCCATCCTTCTACAAATAAAATAGGAGATCTTGCTAGAGACTTTGAGTGTTTGATAAACACCTTTGCTAGATTCTCATCAATGTTCTTGCGTAGTTCTGTAAGTTCCTATGGGGATAGTCTGTAGATTAGTCCAAAGGGTGGTTGTGCTCCCTCTTGAAGATCTATGGGGCAATCATAAGGTCTATGCTCTGGGAGGATATCTGCATTCTTCTTTTCAAAAACATCTTCAAAGCTTTTGTACTGATTGGGTAGCTGTACTGGATCATCTTTCTTGGATTCTTAAGGTGGTATGGCATAGATCATATATGTAGGTTCCTTCCTTATTGCATGTATGAAGGCTTTGACTCCGATATAGTTTGGGTTCTTCTGGATATCTTGAGGGGTGGATTTATTCTTTTCCCAATTAATGTCTGGATTATGCTTCTTTAACCAGGGCATTCCAATGATAAGTAGATGTACTGGGCTCGATATTACATTGAAACATATGTGGGATTCATGGTCACCATGGTGTACTCTTAATGGTGTGGTTTTAATGGTTATATTCCCAGATGCTAGAGGTCGTCCATCTACTACTTCAACTACTACTGGTTTGTTCTTCCGAAGTACAGGAATTCCATGTTTCTTAACCAATCCTTCATCGATGAAACATGAGGAGGTACCTGAAACTACTAGGGCTGTAAGGGAAAGGGTCTTCTTGGGCATGATTAACTTGACAGGTGCAATATATATTTCTGTGGGTGTAGCTGGAATTATGAGACCCTTTCTTATATCATGGTCCGACTGCAAGGTCTCTTTTACAACTGGACTTCCTCGTTTCCCTTCTCTACAAGGGTGGCTGCGACTCTAGAGTTTGTTCTCTTGTTCGGACAATTAATTGCAATATGTCCAGGGTTTCCACAGTAGAGACATAACTTATTAACTCTCCTTCTCTGTTTCTCTTCTAATGTTAGAGGCTGAAACCTAGTTACATCTATTTGAATAGGTTCATGCATAGAATCATCTTTAGTAGTGGGTTGGAAAGGTTTCCACTCGTGAGGTCTTCCTTCTACTTGCTTTTCTTGTTTCCTTTCAAAAAGTCGGTTATCACATTGAATAGCTTGCATGATATATTCATTCAATGTTTTAACATTTGGCATCATGAGCAAAAGGTCCTTTACATCATCTCTTAAACCCCATCTAAATTGGCTTATGAAATAATCTTCATGCCAAGTGAGATCACATATCAATTGCCTAAATTCAGATGCATAGGTAGAGGCAGGGTGGTTACCTTGACGTAACTTCTGAAGTTTTGTTTCTGCTACTCGACTTGTATCCACATCTCCAAATGTGGCAGAGATTTCGCGAAGAAACCCCGCATAGTCTTGAAGTACTGCCATGTTCTTCTCCAAGATTGGGGCAAACCATGATAATGCTTGGCCACAGAGCAAGGTTCCAATAAACTCGGCCTTGGATGCCTTGTCAAGGTATCTATCAGGTTGCATACGGATGTACAATTTAACTTGCTGGAGAAATCCATGAAACTTGTGTGATCCCCATCAAACTTTTTTGGCATGCGAATCTTGGGTTCCTTCATAAATGATGTACTAGATCATTGATTCACTTGAATACCCCCTTGATTTGCTTGAAGACTCCCGATTCGTTCTTGTAATTCTTGGAGGAGCGCACCTACATGCACTGGATGTCCCATCTCAACTTGTGTCTGTCGATGAGTTAGGTCCTCAACTTGTTGTTGGAGACTCTGAAGTGATGCTACAATCTGTTCATAAGCGTTCTCCATGATGCCTGGTCTTGGATAAAAGCTAGTCTTGCCAAAATGTCAGGGGAGCACTAGATTGTGCTCTCTGACTACAGTAGACTAGATTTCAGAAATACACTTATGATTACAAGAACACCCACATAGGGAAAATAATACAAGAAGATGTAGCCGATACAAGACGTCCCACAACCCGAGACCAATAGGTATGGAAAACTCGACTAGAGATGATATAGGAGATCCCACAACCCGAGATCGTAAGTATGAGACAAGATATCAGGATTACAAGAACTCCCTTCTGGGAGATGAACTAGATACAAGAAGAACTCGACAGGATCTCGTACTACGAGATTACAAGGGGACAAGATAGGATGTCCAAGAGCTAGACTAGAACAAGGAACAAGACAAGAACTAGAACTGGAACTTGAAGAGTACTTACTTGGCGGTCATGACTCCTTGAGCTTACAAGACTGGTATTGGAAAGACTGATTATGAATATGGCCAACCCTTCCTTATATAGGTTTTCAAGGGCAGTTCCCAAGGCGGTTGCAAGTTGATGATGTCAGCAAATCGACCAGGATTTCATAATGTCAGAATTTAGCAAATAGACAGTCGATCTTAGGGTTTTGCACGTTCCGAATGCAATGGAAGCATTGGTTTCTCCTAATTCTGAACCAATAATGAGATATAGGATTCACATGGAATCTAAGGTTCAGGATGGTTTCCTTTGTCCATGACAAGAGGTATCGACACATTTCACTCAGAAATGTGTCGTGAGTTGGCACTTGTATGTTCGCGGGGCTCCACCCCTATGTGAAGAGATGTTGGCACTTGGCATTCGATAAATGGTGGAAGGCTTGGTTTTCGTAGAGGTGCCACCTTGTTTGAAACACACCTAAGGGTTATTTCACAATGGGGCTTCGGAATGATCTCTTGAAATTATGTTGTTCCAAGTGGAACACTAAGGACTTTGTTTTTTTTTTTAATGTTCGTATAGGGCGACAAAACAACATCGACATTTATGTTAAAAAAGTATTTGGAATCTAAGTTGGCATAAAAAATAAACTTTGGGGCGGAGGGGGAGGGTCAGAACAATATATGTTCCAAAGTTCTATGATGTGGCTGCAAAGCATATGGGGGGCTCTGCCCAGTGTGAAAAGCATCAAGGAGGATCCACAAACTTGGCAAAGATCAATTGGTCAATCTTTCAAAGTTTGTGGGGGCACCACTCAATTTTAAATGACACTTAGAGTCTCGAGCAAGGTAAATATAGCCACTTAAGAAGAACAACATCAAAACATAACATTTCTTCATGCCCTCTTTAAGTTCGATGTTGTGATCTACTCTTTCAATAGTTTGAATTAATTGAAAGTACAATAAAGGGCATAGTACCCATGAGACCTCGAGAATCCCACATAAGAAGACGTAGAATCTCTAGCATTTACTAAGAATGAACAAAGCCCTAAGACCCACTAAGGGTAGGAACTTGGTAGGGATGGATCTAAGGTTAGATGAAGAAACTAGTTGAGCTAAATTCTACTCTGCCCCAGTGAGCATGGTCCTTGCCATTCTTGCATATTCCAACAAAAGCACCCAAGACCAACAACTCCTCAAAGGCAATTGATTTAACATCCCATTATACTATGTGATGAAAAGCATCCTACCAAGGTTATAAGACATGAACCCATCCCCTGCCCCCCCCCCCCCCCCTCCCCCAAGGGAGGCAAACAATTCACCCACTGAGAAAGAACTATTGGACATGTGGTCTTTTTTTGGGTAAGCTGGATGGCATTACCTAATTCACCTTTGAAAATATGAGCTACAATCTAAATAGAGAGCCCAGATGGCCAAGAGACCATTTTTATTCAATTGCTTTGCATTGATGTAAAAGGAAAAATGCAGAGTTAAGGAGACATGTAGAAGAAATTCATGAGCTTTCCATCCCTTTCATGTGGGATCCACTTATTTTTGAGATTGTTGTCTTGTAAAGCAAAAATTTTACTGTGTCTAAAAGATCTTTGTGCTTGAATTTTAAAATTGTGTCAAAAAGGGTGTTTGTGCTTACACTTAGAATTCGTTATGATTTCAAGTAGTTTAGGGATTTCTCAATCAACCACTGCTTGGAAGGGATTTTTCAATCAACCACTACTTGGAAGATTCACCAAGCATCTTTCCTTTCAAATTTTCCATACGACAATGCATATGAAGCACCATCAATGATAACTTGCATAGCCATTTATATTTCCTATTAAAAAAAACATTATATAAGGCTTTGCATAGCCATTTATATTTCCTATTAAAAAAAAATTATATAAGGGTTTGGGTATGGCAACTGCATACTCTGTAAAAATAAAATCCAAAATCCAAGTCACATTAAAACAAAACACACTTAAGTTAGATCTTTAAGAAAGTTTGAGGAAGCATTTGTCGAATGAGAAGTGGTTTTTACATAGTCATGACTACTGGTTTCATTATGATTGCATTGTTACCAATGCAACATTCATTTTGATTGAAAGTGGTTGAAAGAAAAACACGAGTTTCATAAGATGATATTCTTTCAAAATCCTTGAAAAATTTTCTACGTGCGATGATAAGAAAACTTGTAAGGAAAAAAAAATGATACTATGATTTTCAAGTGTTAGAATGCTATTTTTGTAACCAAATTTTCCATAATCCCAATTAATATCTTCTTGCGTGTATTATTCATTCCAAAAGGACTTAAGGAACTTCTAAGAACTAGATTAGTTAGGATGACAAGGAACCTTCTAAGAAGGAAAATGATCCATGCGTTATCGCTATCAGTTTCTGTTGGTTTATCCTAATTAATTTCAATAACCCCTCTCTATCTTATGAAATTTGAGAACTTTTCCCAACATCCTATTGTTATCCTACTAATCCTTATTTCCAAAGGAATAAGGACTATGTAATGAGAATAACACTTTTTAGTTTTCTCTTAATCATTACACCACTACAATAGAATTGGGTTTTTTTCAATGTGTATTTAGATCCCAACCATTGTAATCCATGTAGAAATATCTGTTGCTATGAAAATGTCTCAAAACACATAGCAATCACAAAACACGTCTAAAGATGCGTGGGTATTTGGCACATGCTTGTTGGTATATTGGTTAGTATAAGTGTCCATAAGCATAATTATTTTTTGATAAAAAACAAAAACATGAAATAATTACTTTTCAATAAAAAAAAACAAAAAAACATGTGTATAGCCATCCGTATGTGCATTTGTATATGTGTTGGTATACATCTCGATATACAAAAAAGTAATTTAAAAGAATAAAGAGGCTCCCTGGCTTGTGCAGGCTTATGCAAGTTTTAGAAAAGATCCCAATGACTGTGTTCTTCAAGAACATATGGTGTGATACCTCCCAAGACACCTTCTACTCAAAGGGCATTCTCCTTAGGGAAGTACACCCTGTAACATGCTTGTGTAGAGAGACACTTTCTACAAATGCCAAACTCCTCAAGAAGGTATAGGAAAAACAAAAAGAAAAAGAGAAAAGAGTTCACAAAAATAACACAGCTCCAAATAGCATAAACCGTATTGCACAAATAAATAGAAATTGTACTTCAATTGATGACCACTTTTAGCCCAAGATAACTTCAGCAAGCTCTAAAGACACACAAATTGAGAAGCCTCACCCTAGTTAAACTGCTGCCACTTGCCTACCCTTGAAGTTACCTGCTCAATCACTCTTACCAACAGGGCTCCCTTTCTACCAACACCACAAGTGGCTAGCAACCAACTAGGGACTAGTATCCAAAGGTATGATAACTTCCAACACACTCTTTAGCAAAGGTATTGCTTTAGATAATAAAACACACAAGGACATATAATAAAACACACTAGGAACAATCCAACACAATATATGGCCAATTAGGAGGTTTCTACCTGTAGAGGGAGGCAGTCACCATCCCTCACAAGGTAACCACCTTTGGACGCACATTCCACCTATTGTCCTCTAACACCCATGACCTTGAGGTGGCTTTGTATGTTGTTCCTCGTATTTTTTCTTCTCTTGTATAACCTTGGATGAGTTCATGCTTACCATGGATGAGATGGAGGGTCACACAACCGAGTAGGGCATATGAAGTAGATGGAAGATCGCCCAACCCAATAGGGTGTCTAGAGTAGATGAACGTGTTGGAAATCAAGCTCCAACCTTAGGATCATACAAAACAATTCTTTTGTTGACAGTTACAACATCATAAAGCAAGGATCCAAGCATAGGAACTCGTGCATACAATTGAATTCCAAATCCCCCTCATATCTCTCAATCAATCACCTATCACACTTAGGCGTGATGAATGTTATTTTCTAGGAAAAGAGTATTCTACCTTCTAGGGAATCTTTTGCAAGTTGTATATACACACCAAGTACTTCATATTGATGAGATACCACATGTTTTACCACTCTAGGAGTTTGAATAAGCTAGTAAGCCCCTTGCTAAGCAAGCCCCCTACTTGCTTGAGTGTTTTCCCATCACTTTAAGTAGCCATAGCTCACACTCTATTTTAACCATCAAGGAGCTAGATAGATCTGAGTATAGAGCAAAGTTTCCTCTTCATATGTTGTAATCTTTGGCTTATTAGAAACCTAACATAGTCTTCTAAAGTTGGCTCAAATCTTTGGTCTTAGCTCTACATATTCTGAGAGAAATTGTTTGGAGTGAATAGTGGACTCTGTGTGTGTGTGTGTGTGTGTGTATGTGTCTAGTGAAGATAGTAAGTAGCATGTCTTTTGCACTAGTAAGATATTGTAGTCTAGTTGGAGTGACCGAAAGTTCTTGAGTCCACTCCATAGGAACTCAAAGAAACATTCATTTGAGTGAAGAGAGGTATCTATGGGTATAATTGTAAGGCCATTCATGCTTAAAATTGCATAGGAAAGTTTAGTATTCTCCTTCAGTGGTATCAAAGTAGCTTCAAGACACAAAGATGCTCAAAGAGGACCAAAGGAAGCTATTGAAAATTGTTGAAGAAGAGGAGTTGCTTATTTAAGTCCAAAGGCATACATACAATGAAAAGGAAGTCTTCTAGTGAAGAAGTAAGGCATTTGTCACATTTTTTTAATACTCTTTGAGTACACAAGTAAAGCTCTCGATCCATATCACTCTTCTTGCATCAACCAGCTTTAAAAGAGTACACTTGAGTACATCATGTAAAAAACGCTATATGATAACAACTATCGACCATCGAAGTTTAGGATATCTAGCATTCTCATGGGCAAGGGTTTATGGGCACGTTTTAGAGGAACAAATGGCAAGCCTAGATTGGGGGGATAATCCTAGCTCCTGCTCAGTTGAGTATCTTCAAAGAATGGAATGAGAGATACAAGAGGGTTATCTCAACATATTGTTTATGCTATCATAGGGCATATTCAGGATCTAGACACTTCAATGAAAGTGTGGAAGCCCCTGCATAGGTTATACTCTACTTCAACCAAGGCTAGGAAGATCCAATTAAAAAATGAACTCATTAATATGTGGAAGATGCCTAGTAGTGACATCAATGATTACATTCTAAAGATCAAGGAGGTGAACAATGCATTGGGATCCATAGGTTGTCACATAGATGATGATTACCTAGTTGCATATAGTTTGAATGGACTTATGGATGATGAGAAGTGGAAGGCTTTCACCATGTCTATCTATATCAGAGACAATCTTCCCAACTTTGAGCAATTAGTGGCCTTGATGGTCACTGAAGAGATGTTCATTGGAGGCTCAAAGGCAAAGGGCAATGAAGCCCAAGCATCGTATGCATGTAAAGGAAAAGGTAGAGAAAGGACTCAAGGAAAGGGTAGAGGAAGGCAGGGAAGAGGATCAAATGTAGACTCTAATCAAGAGCAAGGGAGCAAGTCTTTGTCATGAACAAGATGAGGCAAGTATAGAGGAAGAGGAGGAAGGTACAATGAAGCTCGAGAAAGAAATAACTTGGATGGATGCCACATAGGTGGCAAGAATGGCCACTATGTAAGGGACTTTTATGAGAAAGACAAGAGCAACAATTATTCATCATACATAGGGCAAGGCAACTATGCTTCTACTTCGAATAAGAGTGAAAGCATGTTAATCATCATGCATATGAGTGACTACAAGACACAAGGAATAAATATAGGGTATGTTGATAGCGGATGTAGCAATCACATGAGGTGAAACAAGGACTTCTTCTCAAATATGGAGGTACTATCAAGCGGAGGGCATGTGGAGACAAGTGATGATAACCCCCATGCCATTACACATATAGGAGATGTAATGTTGGATGGTTCTCATAATGCTAACTGTTTGAAAGATGTTTTTCCAGCTCCCACATTTACAAAGAATCTTGTTTTTGTGGGTCAAATGGTTGAAACAAGATGGCAAGTCAAATTGAATGAAAAAGGATGCTTTGTGGAAAATCCTAAAGAATATTATAGGTGGTGAAAGGCAGGAAGGAGGGAAGGCTATTCACATTGGATGTGAAGCCAAACTTCTACCACACAACCTACTTCATATATGAAAGCAAGAAGGTAGCATAATCAAAGGGAATGCTATTCACATTGGATGTGAAGCCAAACTTCAACCACACAACCTACTTCATATATGAAAGCAAGAAGGTAGCATAATCGAATCTTTGGCATCAAAGATATGGACATATTAATACTTAGAGATTGAAAGATTGAAATAAATGGAGAATAAGAGGTTAGTACTTGGATTAGAATAAAAAACTGAAGAATTTTGTTTAGGTCTTAAAGCCCAAGGAAAAGATGATTATATGAGACTTTAATTGGTTTAAATCCCTCGGGATCGGTCTACTTGGATTACCTAGAGCCCACAATTATCTCGCAATGGATTCTTCCTATGTCTATGCACTAGCTCATATGCTTCCCGACAAACGCACCAAAATGTTAGCA
Source organism: Ceratopteris richardii (assembly GCA_020310875.1). Classification (NCBI taxonomy): domain Eukaryota; kingdom Viridiplantae; phylum Streptophyta; class Polypodiopsida; order Polypodiales; family Pteridaceae; genus Ceratopteris; species Ceratopteris richardii. The sequence continues at coordinate 1,090,931 of CM035422.1, read as the reverse complement.
CTCTTAGTCCTAGGGAAAAGATGCCGAGAGGCGCTTATGGTGTGCTCAAATTACGTCAACCTAATCGATTGGCATTGCATTGAACCTCAATTGTATCTCTAATTTCACTATCTTGTATACACGAATCTAGGCCCGCTCACCTTCTCTAGACCCTCTTACTCTCTTTCCCTTTTTCTCTCTCTTTTCACACACGCATACTTTTTTTTCAGAATCCAATTATTTTCACAGATTTTCCACATTTCAGATTTTACAGATGAACCAATTTGAAGTGCTCAAATGTTTATTTTGTTAAGTAATGCACCTAACCGAGTGAACAAAATACCACCTGCTCTCATGTAGTCAACACTCTTTGATAAAATTTTCAATGGAGAGCATCAGAGGCTAACACCAAATAGCTCCATTAAGGTGCTTAAAATCACTGGTTGCAGCCACAATAAAAAATATACAGATAAAGAGTTCCGATGCATTAACTTTTTATGGACTTCTGTTACACAATTACACAAATAGATCAATAAGCTGCAAGGCCAGCTGCTTGCATGCGCATAAACTTTTTGCACAAATTAGAAGCCTGCTGCATCCATCAAATTGACGTTATTTAAAAAACAAGACCACACCACACAGATATATCGGAAGAAACTGCGAGTGAAATCAGTTAGAGAAACTAATTGCCAGATCTCTACTATCCTTGCGAATTTTCCATGCTTCAAACCTCGTAAGAAAACAATATTGACATTCTTGAATGTTTCTTTCACGAGCTAAGTACCTGATCAAGTGAACATCCTCTCTTCCTCTTTAATGGGTATGTTGTTTGCAGACATGTCCCGCCGCTGCATAAGGCCATTTGCATTAAAGGTCCAATGTTCAATGCCATAGGCCCTCTGCCATTGTCCTTTCTCATCGCGGAACTCGTATTCGAATTCGAATCTTCTGTGTAGGCCAGCGCTACTCTTGCAGGATCTTTGGTGTTCCAGAGATCCTCTGCTCTCTGCACCTTGGCCCGGGCACTGTATTCATCGAAGGGTAGTACTAGGGCAGCCCTCCCGATCACTGTACACCTCCCCAAAAACTAGCAAAAAGAGAGAGAGAGAGAGAGAGAGAGAGAGAGAGAGATGGTATCCTCATGGATGTTGCAAGTGCAGGTATGGGAAGGACCTCTCTCAAGGGAAAGAGTGGTTGTAGTATTGTGGAACAGAGGCTTAACGTCATCAGCAAGCATAACTGCTGACTGGGATGACATTGGTGTTTCTCCTTCAGCCGCATGCATGCAACCGCGTGATCTATGGCAGGTGCGCCTTCCTAGTCCTTGCAAACATTCTTTAATTTCTATTTATAAGATATAAGAGATGCCTGAGTGGAAGTACCTCGGGGAAACTCTGCTCTATGGTTGAAGTTGTCAGCAATTGCATGGCTACGTTTGTACATCAATATTTTTTTGGGCCATCGAAACGTGAGCTCGCAGCTCCGGTCTGTGGTAGCTTCAGTGCTGATGTAAGCTCCCATGGCGTCAGGATGTTCGTTCTTGATCGGACCAGCTGATGCAAAAGACAAATATTTCTTCAGAAGCTACATTTCCTCCTCCCTCCATCCCCTCAATCCGCCGCCAGTTCTGTTATGCACGCTTAGACTGCAAGGTGGTACATCTTCAGAGTTTTAAGTACAACGAACGGCAAACAGTAGAGCTTCCTCCAGCAGATTGCGCGCAGAGATACGGCTCCGGACATCCAGATAATGTGGCTTTGATAAGCTCAACTTCCACCGTTCCCTCCGGCATGATGTTGACAATCTAGTAAACTGACGCGGACCGGAGCAAGAACCAACTGAAGCCAGTCGAACACAACCTAACACGGATAAGTTTGAAGCACGCTGCACGACGCCCAGCTGTGAGCAATCGCCATGTTACCACGTACATGCACTTATCCAGAGAGGCAGCACTCCCGCTGAGTGCTCAAACATGCGAGCCTAGAAGTATTCGGCAGGAGCGGATATCAAGGCCACGTCACCACCGCTACCCTGATCCTCTCACGAGCCCCGTGGTTTTTTCATTCAGGCTTGAGCTCCCTTCCTTGCCATAAGTGGGAAAAACGAACTTTGAAAGGACCCAAAGGTATGAAGACACAAAGACTGGGAAAACAATATCGAGCTCAACAGGCCTCCTGGATGTTGCTCCATTTCCCTCTCACCAATGAATCTCAGTAGGGTCTCCAAGTATTGTCTCCCTTGACACATTCCTCTTTGACCAAGAAGTCGTCATGTAGTCCCAAATATTTCTCGTAAATCACCTAATCACCCTTCAAGTACCTGAAATCAACAATATTTTCCTGCCAATATATCCATATTAGTGCATAAAAATCAACCAAATTGTGGGCTAACATACTCCCCTCTTCTTAATTGCGAAGTCGTCCTCGACGAGCGACATGCTACCTGCACTCCAGTTCCAACATGTGATCATCACTCAATCAAATAGAAATCTTTACCTTACATGACCATACTCTTCTTCCTCAATGAAGCACCTGAAATCATACTCATACAATCATTTGTCAGTACCAAAATTCAATCATTTCACTTACCATCTGTGTCCATCTTCTCGCATCTTCATTGACATGTCCACCTGTCTGCAAACTTCATCAAACATTAGAATTTTTTCATCAAATCCCAATAACATCTACAACCAAAATGGAAAGACAATCATCCACATCACACATATATACTCGGCACACACATCATGATCCCGCATCACTCATGCATTCTCGTCACGCACAACATATATACATGCAAACAGAAGACATGTCCACATTCGCTCTCGTTACTCTTCTCGACTATTCATTCAACACATCACGAATCCCTATTCCACATGCATACTCAACACACTTCCCACACACCATCAAAAACCATTTCCGAGTTCCGTTTCGATACTCTTCCCAACCACACGATCGCTTTCTTGATTCCTTTTTCTCGTTTCTAACTGGGTTCTCTCGCCAATTGTTCATTCCCCTTCTAACTAGGGTTTTCACCACCCGCTTTTCTTCCTATCTATCTCTCTGTTTTCCTTGCTCGTTGACTAGAGCATATGCTAGGTCACCACCACACCACTCTAACTTGATGGATACACGATAAGGACCACTCAAGTCTAACACGAGCTCACCTCGACAGGACCACTCATCATCAACGCGATTCAGGACTTCTCAAGTTGTCATACCACCTAAGAGCCAAACTGAACACTTCTGGAAAGTTTGCAGACAACCAATGCAACTAGCACGATTGGATCCCTCAAGTCCAAGCTTTCCATAGACACATCGCAACCAAAACCCTAGCCGAGCTTAAGCTTCAATTTGACATGTTTCATCGGGAGCCCACACATAACCCAAATCCCCACAACACAAACACAGATATTCCCATCCGAGCATCATGCTCTCTCACCTCTCTTATGTCCCCCCTCGAGCGAGGAATTCTTCTCATTCATTTTTTCCACATTTTTTTTCATCAATTTTGTTTCACATATCTACTCACACTTGCCGGCCTACGCCGAAGCTGGATGCGACTCGTGGACTCGACCACCCGATCGAGTTTGTTCCACCCGTCTACCAACCCAACGCAGCACGCGACACACACACAACTAGCCCTATGCGAAACCGACGTCGGTTCGTTGCTTTGACCACCCGGCCAAAGTGGGTCCACCCACCTATCGGCCCACATAGGCGCGTAGCCACACTCACACATACACAAACATATATTTTTCTCATTTTCTTTTCATTCCCGAATCTCGAGAATTAGGAGACAAAAGAAAGGACTTTTTGCCAACCCAACCAATCACTACACACACACATATATCCCCTCGTGGACATCCCGATGAGACATATCTCCTCTTTGCTGCTACTCAAGCCAAAATCCAGCCACTAATGCCATGGTCAACCCGTCCTCGTAAAAGCTGCACATACTAATCACCTCGTCGACCTGAAACCTCTGAAATGTCACTTCAGTCCTAAGTGTACAACAGACTTGGTCCATCCGTCCTCACATCTCAGACTCGCAATCCGCAAAGCAAACCCTAATCAAACTCAAGCCGTCCTAACCGGCATCCATCATATCATCTTTTTCTTTTTCATCTCCATCCTCTGCCTCGTAGAGATTCCACATGATTCGACAGCTTGCTGATATTGTCCTCTAGCCAGGCGATACGGTCTGGAAGGCCACCATTCATTACTACACCTCTTAATGCCTCGAGCTTCAAAGCTAAATCCCTTATCCCTTCTTCTTTTCGCTCATCACTGCCTTGGAGTCAAAAAATCTCATCATCCACTTGATGGAACCGAATCCACATTTTCTTCTTCTCGTCTTCTAAATGGCTCATCTTTCTTTCTATTTCCAAAGGAACCTCCTCGCTCCTCCCGACTTGGCCAGACAACTTTTCAACCTCTTCTCGAATCGACCTCTCCTCCCAGATTCTACTCATATTTTCTACTTCCAGATCATCCACTTTTTTCGACAACTCCTTCGCCTATCGCCTCTAACTGCTCCAACATCACTTTTAGCTCTTCCTCTATTCTACCTACTTTCGGATCCTCTACTCGTTCTCGGGTCTCATCGTCTTTCTGATTCATCCACCTACCGAGCTTGCTACTCAGCCTTGCATTCTCTTTTTCTACCCGTCTCACTTTCTCATGGCTCTCTGCTTGGGCACTTTTCATTCTTTCTAACTCGAGGTGGAACTCGTCACATGCCTTACCCGCTTGATCACTGTATCGACGGATTATGCTTTGTACCTTCTCGATTTCATGCTCCATTCCTTCGACTCTCCTCAGTAGGTCATCCTCGTCTCTTGAGAGCTCTTCTTCGATCTCAACTCCAAAGCAGTCGGCTACCATCAAGCCGGATCTCAAGTCCCAGACCACGTTTTCACTCTCGGGCTTCACAAGATCTTGCCTCCAGCTTTTGTTTACTCTTTTCCGCTCTTTGTTTTCATTTTTCAACATTCGTACTTGCTTTTCCCAAGTTCGTAGGACCTCGGCCATTTTCACTTGATTTTCCTCTAATTTCTCTATTTTGATCCTCTCGTTATCTCGCTCCACGCGAAGCAAATTGACTTGACATTCCAAGCTCTTTACGAGGTCCATCAAGGCTTGATTCTCGGATTCCCTATCTATGTCCCCATTCACTCTTGCGGTCTCCATCGACGTGGAAGCTCCACTCATGTCAACTTCCACATACAAAGAGGATAAACACCTATCCGATTGATTCGTTGCAACCTTTATGCCAGTCACCTCTTTTGAGCCACACACGTGCTCGCGTAGTCTCTTTTTCCCGCAGTCCTCACATGTGGGGACAAAATCCAACGGGGTGCATACACGAGGGCAATATTTGGCTATATGCCCAATCTGCTCGCAACACCAACATCTCACATAATTTGATATCGGGCCAAATCGCCACCCTCGGTTCACATGATGTCTCGGACGAGAATATATCCATCTATTTTGTCCAAAATTCCCTTGCCTTATATTTGCTTTCTCAAAACTAGAGGCTTGTCTTTGTTGGGCCATTTCTCTAATGAAGATCAGAGCAAATTTGGGATCGAATTGGCTGTGCCACACGATTGGGGCACCAAGCGAACTCGTAGCACTCTCTATGAGATGTGCTAAGCCAATTCCCGGCAGACGCACCAAAATGTTTAGGTCTTAAAGCCCAAGGAAAAGATGATTATATGAGACTTTAATTGGTTTAAATCCCTCGGGATCGGTCTACTTGGATTACCTAGAGCCCACAATTATCTCGCAATGGATTCTTCCTATGTCTATGCACTAGCTCATATGCTTCCCGGCAAACGCACCAAAATGTTAGCACTCTTAGTCCCAGGGAAAAGATGCCGAGAGGCGCTTATGGTGTGCTCAAATTACGTCAACCTAATCGACTGGCATTGCATTGAACCTCAATTGTATCTCTAATTTCACTATCTTGTATACACGAATCTAGGCCCGCTCACCTTCTCTAGACCCTCTTACTCTCTTTCCCTTTTTCTCTCTCTTTTCACACACGCATACTTTTTTTTCAGAATCCAATTATTTTCACAGATTTTCCACATTTCAGATTTTACAGATGAACCAATTTGAAGTGCTCAAATGTTTATTTTGTTAAGTAATGCACCTAACCGAGTGAACAAAATACCACCTGCTCTCATGTAGTCAACACTCTTTGATAAAATTTTCAATGGAGAGCATCAGAGGCTAACACCAAATAGCTCCATTAAGGTGCTTAAAATCACTGGTTGCAGCCACAATAAAAAATATACAGATAAAGAGTTCCGATGCATTAACTTTTTATGGACTTCTGTTACACAATTACACAAATAGATCAATAAGCTGCAAGGCCAGCTGCTTGCATGCGCATAAACTTTTTGCACAAATTAGAAGCCTGCTGCATCCATCAAATTGACGTTATTTAAAAAACAAGACCACACCACACAGATATATCGGAAGAAACTGCGAGTGAAATCAGTTAGAGAAACTAATTGCCAGATCTCTACTATCCTTGCGAATTTTCCATGCTTCAAACCTCGTAAGAAAACAATATTGACATTCTTGAATGTTTCTTTCACGAGCTAAGTACCTGATCAAGTGAACATCCTCTCTTCCTCTTTAATGGGTATGTTGTTTGCAGACATGTCCTGCCGCTGCATAAGGCCATTTGCATTAAAAGTCCAATGTTCAATGCCATAGGCCCTCTGCCATTGTCCTTTCTCATCGTGGAACTCGTATTCGAATTCGAATCTTCTGTGTAGGCCAGCGCTACTCTTGCAGGATCTTTGGTGTTCCAGAGATCCTCTGCTCTCTGCACCTTGGCCCGGGCACTGTATTCATCGAAGGGTAGTACTAGGGCAGCCCTCCCGATCACTGTACACCTCCCCAAAAACTAGCAAAAAGAGAGAGAGAGAGAGAGAGAGAGAGATGGTATCCTCATGGATGCTGCAAGTGCAGGTATGGGCAGGACCTCTCTCAAGGGAAAGAGTGGTTGTAGTATTGTGGAACAGAGGCTTAACGTCATCAGCAAGCATAACTGCTGACTGGGATGACATTGGTGTTTCTCCTTCAGCCGCATGCATGCAACCGCGTGATCTATGGCAGGTGCGCCTTCCTAGTCCTTGCAAACATTCTTTACTTTCTATTTATAAGATATAAGAGATGCCTGAGTGGAAGTACCTCGGGGAAACTCTGCTCCATGGTTGAAGTTGTCAGCAATTGCATGGCTACGTTTGTACATCAATATTTTTTTGGGCCATCGAAACGTGAGCTCGCAGCTCCGGTCTGTGGTAGCTTCAGTGCTGATGTAAGCTCCCATGGCGTCAGGATGTTCGTTCTTGATCGGACCAGCTGATGCGAAAGACAAATATTTCTTCAGAAGCTACATTTCCTCCTCCCTCCATCCCCTCAATCCGCCGCCAGTTCTGTTATGCACGCTTAGACTCCAAGGTGGTACATCTTCAGAGTTTTAAGTACAACGAACGGCAAACAGTAGAGCTTCCTCCAGCAGATTGCGCGCAGAGATACGGCTCCGGACATCCAGATAATGTGGCCTTGATAAGCTCAACTTCCACCGTTCCCTCCGGCATGATGTTGACAATCTAGTAAACTGACGCGGACCGGAGCAAGAACCAACTGAAGCCAGTCGAACACAACCTAACACGGATAAGTTTGAAGCACGCTGCACGACGCCCAGCTGTGAGCAATCGCCACGTTACCACGTACATGCACTTATCCAGAGAGGCAGCACTCCCGCTGAGTGCTCAAACATGCAAGCCTAGAAGTATTCGGCAGGAGCGGATATCAAGGCCACGTCACCACCGCTACCCTGATCCTCTCACGAGCCCCGTGGTTTTTTCATTCAGACTCGAGCTCCCTTCCTTGCCATAAGTGGGAAAAACGAACTTTGAAAGGACCCAAAGGTATGAAGACACAAAGACTGGGAAAACAATATCGAGCTCAACAGGCCTCCTGGATGTTGCTCCATTTCCCTCTCACCAATGAATCTCAGTAGGGTCTCCAAGTATTGTCTCCCTTGACACATTCCTCTTTGACCAAGAAGTCGTCATGTAGTCCCAAATATTTCTCGTAAATCACCTAATCACCCTTCAAGTACATGAAATCAACAATATTTTCCTGCCAATATATCCATATTAGTGCATAAAAATCAACCAAATTGTGGGCTAATAAATTTACACTTGCCAATTGGGTAAGCAAACCAAGCTACCATTTAAGAAAAGTAACTATGTGAGCTATCATCCACTTGCTTTGGCTCATATAGATTTTTGGGGACCAATAAGGAGAACCCAAATGGAGGTAATAGATGCTTTGTAAAATTCATTGATGATTGCACAAGGATGACTTGATTTTATTGCATGAAGCATAAATAAGATGACTCTTATTACTTCAAGAAGTTCAAAAATATTGTAGAGAAGGAATGTGATAGGTACATCAAGTTTCTAAGATCAGAGGAGGTGGAGAATACTTCTTCATGAATTCTCTAATTTCTTGGAGTCTAATGGTATTAAGAGACAAATCACATGTAGGTACACACCTCAACAAAATGATGTAGCAAAAAGGAAGAATTGGTACATTCCAGAATGTGTTAGGGCTATGATGAAGGAGATAGGAATGCCAAATTCCTATTGGGCTGATGCAGCAACCACTACCATATAAATCATGAATAGAGAACCCACATAAGGATTACATGCAACAACATATGAAGCTTGATATAATAGGAAACCAAATGTATCACACTTGAGATTGTTTGGTTGTACTTGCTATATGTGAATACCAAGTGAACTAAGAAATAAACTTGATGATAGATAAGAAAGATGTGTATTCATAGGCTATGCACATAAAAAAAGGTGTATACATGCTACAACCCCACAACCAAGGAGTTAAACATATCAAGGGGATGTCATATTTGATGAGCTTTTACCTTGGTATTCTTGAAATATATCTATGCAAGCAAATGAAGATGATGAAGAAAGGACTTCAAAAGGAAATGAAGAACCAAAAAGCATGGTTCTTAGTGGACCAAAGGAATCAAGGATAAACTCATCATAAGGAGATAGTCCTACATCAAATCAACAACAGTGGTGCAAGGAACAAAGGCAAGGCCAAGATCACAAAGAGTAAAGAAGATGAAGACTTGTGGATAGAACTCAGTGAGGAACATCATGAAACAAAGGGGCGGACTTTGAAGGAAAAAAAGAAATATCCAAATCAGGGAAAGTTGAAGTAAGAAGGTATCATAGGGTAGTGTATCTAGTTGAGAGGCTACTCAATATTCATGGCTAGGTACTTTGCATATATGAGCAAAGTTTTTGAAAAACCCACATGCTTTCAAGAAGATAATACATTAAAGGAATGGCAAGAGCTTATGCACGAAGAGATTAAGGCTTTGGAGGTGAACAACACTTGGACATTTGTGCCAATGAAGAAGGATATGAAGATAATTGGAAATAAGTACATGTATAAGATAAAGAAGCACTCAAATAGTGGCATTTCAGGTATAAGGAAGACTTGTATCTAAAGGATTATTTGATCAGACATATGGAGTAGACTATGAAGAGACCTTTAGTCCTATGGAAAAGATGTCCACCATCACAACAATCATTGGAAATGCAGTTATCAAGCATTGGAACATGTACCAACTTAATGTGAAGAATGCTTTCCTAAATGGAGAGCTAGAGGAGGTGGTCTATATGGACCAACCATTAAGGTTTGAAGATAAAATGAAACGTAATTATGTTTGTAGCTTAAAGGAGGCACTCTATGATCTCAAGTGTTATATTGAGGACTTAGAAGGAGGTGTGAACCTCCCTTTAAGTCATGGAAATGGGCTCACACATGAGTGCAATGTGGCACCCATGTGTAGAGCCAAGGATTATTTATATTAGTGGAAAGAGAGTAATTCGAGGACATAGTTCTCCGTGCATGCGCTGAGCTCTGGGAGCCGGTTATCGTGACTGAGTAACGCAGAGTTTAAACCCCAAAACTAGGGGGTTCATAGGAGTAATACCACAGTTTTGTATCGGAGCATTCAGATGACAACGACAGTACAGGACCAGATAAAGCCGACAGTGAACTCAGAAACGACACACACGTGAGTTTGCAGCCCACGAAGGGACTCCTCTCCCCCTACTCTTGGATGAGGCCTCTATGAAGAGCTTGTTCTATATATGCTTAATATTGGCGCCCAAAAAAGGTTATGTGGGATAACTGCCTTCATCCGCATCGACTTCTGAAGCTTATGGAGAAAACTTTTTGAGAGGACAAGAGCAATCAAGCTTAGATTCGAATTTTTTTGCAAAATTTGGGAAGAAGAATATATATCTTGGATCAAAATTTTGGAAAAAATCATGATGCACATATGTATAATGGGCTGTGGACAAGGGTTATGGGTCATGGGATCTTCTTGAAAAGCTTCAGTTCCTCAGTTTTGAGCTTTTCAAAGTCACTACTCCAAGAAGATTACCATTTTCACTTCCTATTCTTGACCTACCCAACTTCTTCGCACCATAGCTTCCTCATACGACATCGGATTTCAAAAATTTTGGTCACGTTTTGAAGCTACGCTCCTAAGCTTCGTTAAAAAACCATTGCTATTGGATTTGGATGAGATTTACCCCACCAAAATCTCTCTGCAGCACTTCAGCAGGAACTAGGCAGCCACTCTCGGGCCTAGTTTTTCGTCATCCGGACTCCAAATCCACTTTTTTCACTTGGGATAGTCTCAAATTCTTGAAGTACAGGTGCTGGGCAGCAAGTTATGGACTGGCGAGGATTGTTACATCTCTAAAATTGCTCAGTTTCACTCAGTCTTCCTGATTGGGACTTTTCCCACATGCTTTTGGCATTGTTTTGGATGGTTTATGGTGTTTAGAACCTCCCCGGACCAAGCGGACATTTCCAATTTTTGTTTGGGCCTGGCAAGGATTCCAAGTCAGTGACTTAAAGCATCAAGCACCACTTGGATTTCGCTTCCGCAGCTCTACTTTGTAACAGGGAAGTGCTCTTGTGATATATTTCTCTTCTTCTTGCATATTTGAGCTTTACTTCCATTCATTTTCATACACTCTAGTTAGCAAACGGGGGAAGGGAACTTAAACATGGAAACTAAAGGCAAACAGGTAGTTGAAACCACTTCTCCATCTAAAGAGCAACTAGAGGATCCTAATTCTAGAATGGAAGAAGTAGAATTAGGGCAAGAAATAGAAGAGAACTTAGAAGGGAAAGAGCCTTCACAGGAAGAATATACTTATGAGGAACTTATAGATGAATTTGTCACTCGTGATCAATTCATTGACTTGAAAGAGCAAACCCTTAAATAAGAGAACGATCTTGGTAGCATTACATCTCTTATACATCACCTTAAGTCTCAAATGATCTCACTTGAGACTAGTGTTACCTCTTTCCTAGCTAGGAAGGAAAGAGATACTCCTCCTATTCCTCTAGAGATTACTAGGAAGGATACTTCTCTTCCTAGTAAACACAAAGGAGAGAGCTCTAGGGAAGCTCCCCTACTGAAAGACTTGAAGCCACCTACCTTTATGGGGGATGACCGAGACAGGAATAAGGATACAATCTACACTTTTTTACAAAAGTGGCATGATTTGCATCAATTGAAGGGCACCCCACCAGAGTATCGTGTGCTAGAGGCGAGTCTCTCCCTCGGCCCACGTGCTTATAAGTGGTGGATGAGTCTGAAGGAGGCGAACTCTATCCCTACTGATTGGACTCAGTTTGAAACTCTTTTTCTTAAAGAGTTTCTTCCTAAGAACGAGGAGGAGAGAAATTGGGATGAGTGGGATAGGATTACTCAGAGAGGTAGGCCTCTTTCAGTTTATCTATCCCACTATAAAGAGATCATTTTGAAACTTAAGGGCTTAGATGATTTTCAAAAGACCAGAGGGTTTGTTAGGGGCTTGGACAAAGCCATAAAGAGGGAAGTCAGAAGGAATGCGCCTAAGACATTTGAGGAGGCGATCAAATACGCACAGATATATGAGGACCATAACCGTCCTTAGTATACTCCTATGGAGACGGATCAGCCCCTCAAGCCTCTTAGTACGATTGAATTTAAGAAGAAATTGCCTTTTGGAAAAAACAAAGTTTTTATTAAAAAACAAAGATCACAAGGGCCTAGATTATCCACAGACCAATTCGAGAAGGCCAAAAGGGAGAACATGTGTTTTAGGTGTCTATCTCCTAGCCATTCACAGTGGAACTGTCCACTCAAGAAGGGGGAAGAAAAGAAAAAGGGACCAGAGTCTAGTAAGGCCCCTGAAAAGGGCAAAAAGGCAGTCCACCTAGTGCAGAACCTTCCTATTCATGGCAGCTCTAGCTGCAAGGGAGTGGAGGTGATGATGCACGAGGATGTTGAGCACACCTGTTGTTTGACTCAGTCATTATGGTCACAGCAGTTTGGACCACATGACCTAGTCAAATTGCATGCTAGTGTATACGGGACCAGGGTGCGGGTCATGATAGATGACTCGGCTACTCATAATTTTATAAACTATGCTTTGGTCAAGAAATTAAAGATTCCCCAGCAGCCTAGTGCACATAAATACATTGTATCTATGATGCAAGGGCAAGATAAAAGAATATGGGATACTATGGTATCCAATTTGGAAGTCAAGATGCAGGAATATACGGATTATATGGACTTCCAAATTATGAATATGAAGAGGACAGATCTAGTCTTAGGAAGAGAGTGGCTATGGGGGTTGGGAGATACACTTAAACGCAGCTATCAAAACAACACACTCGAATTTGAAAAGAATTGAAGTAAAGTTTGTATTCAGGGAGAGAGAGATGTACCTAGTGCACCTCTCATTTCATCACTAGAGTTGTATAGTCTCTGTTATTCTCAGCATGTACAGGACATGTTTTTATTGTATAGTCATGATATGGAGCATTGTATAGACAACTCATCTGATGTATATTTTCATGCTATGAATGTAAATATGAACATGACTTTCTACTATTCTTTTTTGCAAGAGTGTGTAGTTAAAAGTTTTAAGGATCTTATGTTTGAGTACAGAGATGTTTTTCCCACTGACTTACCTAGAGGGCTACCACCTGAGAGAGGGGACATTGACCATGCCATAGAGGTTGTTACTAACACTAACCCTATTTGTAGACCACCTTATAAGCTTAGTGTTTCTCAGCATGAGGAGGTTGATAAGCAATTGCAGGATTATTTAGACAAGGGCTTCATCAAACCTAGTAACTCAGCATGAGCATCGCCAATGCTCCTAGTTAAAAAAAAAGATGGCTCTATGAGATTATGTATAGACTATAGAGCACTTAATAAGGTAAATATCAAAAAAAGATTTCCAATGCCAAGGTTGGAAGATCTATTTGATCAGTTACATCAAGCTAGGTATTTTACCAAGCTTGATCTTAGATCAGGATACCATCAGATTAGGATTAGGGCAAAGGATGTCCCTAAGACTGCATTTAGGACTAGATATGGGCACTATGAGTTTTTGGTGATGCTTTTTGGTCTCACCAATGCTCCTGCCACTTTCATGAAGCTCATGAATAGTGTTTTACGGCCTTGTCTAGGACATTTTGTAGTAGACTTTCTGGATGACATTCTCATCTATAGTATATCAGAAAAGGAGCACTTGGAACACTTGAGGAAAGTATTTCAAGTGCTAAGGGAAAATTCACTCTTTGCTAAGGAATCAAAGTGTGAATTTTTCAAGATAGAGGTTAGATACCTTGGGCATATAGTCTCCCAAGATGGAATCCACATGGATCTTGAAAAGGTAAGGGCTATTATGGAATGGCCACATCCAAGGAACCTGGAAGAGCTGTAGATCTTCTTAAGTTTATCAGGTTTCTATCGAAGATTCATTAAGAACTATGCCAAGATTGCTGTCCCGATGATGGAACAACTTAAAGGGAAAGGGAAAACCTTTCATTGGGGAGACGAACAAAAGCAAAGTATGGAGAAGTTGAAAGTATCAATTGCTACAACTCCACTTTTACATATAGCAGATCCCAACAAACCATTTGTGGTTGAGACTGACGCGAGTGACTTTCACGATGGAGCGGTTTTAGTCCACGATGGTCGACCAGTAGCTTTTGAGAGCAAAAACTAGAACTGGATCAAAAGAATTACTCCGTCTATGAGAAGGAGTTGTATGCAATAGTCCATGCTTTGAAGAAGTGGCGTCATTATTTGTATGGTGCCAAAGTTACGATAGTGTTTGATCAAGAGAGCATTAAGTGACTCTCTAATCAAACAGACCTTAAAGGTCGTAAGGCTCGATGGGCAAAGACCCTTCAGGAGTTTGATTATGAGCTTAGGTATAGGAAGGGAAAGTTTAATGTGCTGGCTGATTCACTTAGCCGCATGCCTATGCTCAATGGACTGAGTTTTACTCAGATCACTAGTGAGCTACTTGAGTCCATTAGAGGAAAATGTAGGCTTGATCCTGCATATTCCGAGATTTGGGAAGCCATAGAGAATGGGGATCGTGATATACGGGTTTCCAGTGAGGATGGAGTATCGACGAGTACTCAAGAAGGATTCAAATGGAAGAATTACAGTGTCCATGATGGATATCTCTTATATAAAGGTAAGGTGTGTGTCCCTAGAGATACCGAGATGAGACGGCATATTTTGTATGAGTGTCATGACACACCTAGTGCGGGACACCCAGGAGTTAACAAGACTTATGATCTTGTTAAGAGGCAGTTTTATTGGCCTGCACTTCATAAGGACATCTTAGAGTATGTGCTTAAGTGCAATAAATGTCAGGTCAACAAAGCTGAGAGGTTGAGGATTGGAGGACTACTCCACCCATTGGATATTCCTAATGGGAAGTGGGAGAGTATCTCCATGGACTTTATAGTCGGATTACCCAAGACACAGAGAGGGCACGACTCGGTCTGGGTAATTGTGGATAGGTTAAACCAAAATGGCTAGGTTTATTCCAACACGTACTATAGTGAAGACACCAGAGTTGGCTAGACTTTTTGAGGAGAACCTATACCGGTTATATGGTCTTCCTTTAGACATAGTTTCTGATTGGGATAGGAAGTTTACTAGCCACTGTTGGAGAGCGGTCTTCAAAAGGTTGGATACGAGACTTAGCATGAGTACGGCCGAGCATCCATAGTCGGATGGGCAAACAGAGAGGGTTAACCAAATCCTAGAGGACATGCTTCGAGCATATGTGAATGAAAGGCAAACTAATTGGGAAGAGTACTTACCTATAGTAGAGTTTTCATATAATCGTACCAAGCACTCTTCCACCGGGCATAGTCCATTTATGCTTATGTATGGGTTTCAGCCAAGAGCTCCTTATGCAGTAGGCTTGCAGAATGAAAAAGTTCAAGCTGCAAAGGACTTCTTGGAAGAGATGAACGATATGCTTAGGCTTGCTAAGGACAGCATTAGGAGAGCTCAGGATAGAGCTAGAGCGAGCCTATGCTGACCCTCAAAGAAGAGATATCGACTTTGAGGTAGGAGAGCAGGTCTATCTTAGAGTTCCATCTAGGTCTGAAACCATGAAGACGGGACCTTGTCCAAAATTATCTCCTAGGTATTGTGGACCTTTCCAAATACTTAAGAGAATTGGAAAGATGGCTTACTAGCTCCAACTTCCAGAGAATAGTCAAATCCATCCAGTTTTTCATGTTAGCCGGCTTAAGAAAAGGCTGGGTGAATCTGACAACCTCATTCCAGATAGTGAGGTAGTAAAGCCTATTTCTATTCAATCTATTCCACATGATCCTAAAAGCATACTACGCACTCGAGAGAAACGGACGAGAAGTCACTTGTATAAAGAGTGCCTAGTAAAGTGGAAAGATAGTTCAGAAGATAGTGCCACATGGGAGCGGGTTAGCACCCTTCAGAGACGGTTTCCTAGTTTTAATTTACCTTCCCAAGAGTTTTCTTAAGGGGAAGGATATGGGGAAACAACACAGAGATGTGACCATGTATATTTATACATGGGGATTTAGTGGGAGCACTATTCCCTTGATTATCTCTTTCATTAGACCTTCCAGTACCATTTTTGAGGACAAAAATGGAGTTAAGGGGAAGGAAATGTTACATTGAGGACTTAGAAGGAGGTGTGAACCTCCCTTTAATTCATGGAAATGGGTTCACACATGAGTGCCATGTGGCACCCATGTGTAGAGCCAAGGATTATTTATATTAGTGGAAAGAGAGTAATTCGAGGATATAGTGCGTGGCTGGGCGGCAAAAGTTATCATAGTTCTCCGTGCGCACGCTGAGCTCTGGGAGCCGGTTATCGTGACTGAGTAACGTAGAGTTTAAACCCCAAAACTAGGGGGTTCACAGGAGTAATACCACATCAAGCAAGCCCCTTAGAGCATGGAAGCAAAGGTTGGTAGACTACTTGATCAATTGTGGATACAAACAAAGCAAGGCTGATCCTTCATTATTATACAAAAGAGAAGGTGAAGCATATGTCTACTTCTGTGTGTATGTAGATGACTTAATCGTTATAGGTGATCATGAAGAAGGAATCAAAGGCATCAAAGAATGACTAAGGAAGGAGTTCAAGATCTTAGACCTTTGGAGATTTAAGGAGCTTTCCAGGTATTGAAGTCATTTCCTTCCTACACTTAGGAGCCCTTAATCTTTCAGGGAATGGTGCTATGCCTGGCACAAACTCCTTGGTCACTGGTGGAAGAATCTCTATCTCTTCCCCATCCCCAAACTCTTGCTGCTCAACGAATCCTCCAACTTGGTTTTCTACAACTTGGTTTTCTACCTCTTCCTGTTCGGATATCTTCTCTTGGCTTGCTTTTCCGCTTTCACCTTTTGGATTTTTCTTCAAATACTCTTGAGTTCTTGTGACTACTACCACAGTGGGCTCTTTATGTCGTTTCTTGGCCCGATAAGCATCCACGAAGTGCATCGACGAGCTAGAGCCTTCTTGAGGGTTCGGTGTCTTGAACACTACTCCGATCGTAGGAACGTACTCTTGAGCTCTCGTTGTTGAATGCATCTGAGTATCAACATAATTCGAGGACCCTACTGGTCCCTTATCCTTGCCAGTGGAAGCTCTTCGTTTTGGACAATCTTCATCAAAGTGGCCCTCTCCACTACAGTACCTACATAGTGGGGTATAATCAATTGGTTTCTTTTCATTTGGACATCTAGATTGAGTATGGCCAAAGCCATGGCATCTCCAGCACTAGATTGGACCATCTCTCCTTTGATCACGTGCGACTCCTCTCGGATAGTCTCCTCCCTGACCCTGAGCACCATATCCATAAGTTTGTCTATTTTCGCAACGAGATGTAGGCGGGACACTTTGAGCAGGCGATCCCGTGTAGGATCTTTCTCTTGTATCTCCCGATTTCATGGTCCTCTCTTCATAGGCCCTCTTGTTGTAACATCGGTTCTCCGTGTGATTTGTCCTTCCACAAAAAGTGCAACGCATTCTAGGTGGTGATCTATCTGTGAATACTCTTGAGACTGTAGGGCATTCTGAAGCCAAATGGCCGTAACCATGGCACTTTCCACACCATGTGTTCGATCTAAACACTTGATTCGGGTTTGTAGCTACCTCTGGTTTTACTGTGTATGTTTCTTGGGTCATTGTGGTAGCTTTTATAGCTTGTGTGACCAACTCCAATATTCGTTCTTCAGTTAGCGCAGGCTTTACCTCGCCTGGCATGCTAGTGGCAGCTACAAAAGCTGGGGTCGTCAATGCGGGACTTTCTTGGCCATGATTTTTCATGGGTATGTTTCTTGGGCCTCCCATTGGCTCGTATAAGAGCTCCATCTTCCTTTGTTGACATAATTGTACTTCCTCCCAAAGCCTTGCTTGCTCCTTAGCATCTATTAAAGTTGCAGGTCTTGTCAGGCTGATATGTTATTGCGCTGTAGGATCTCTCAATCCCGCAATGAATCTTCTCTTCAATGTCTCATCGTTCGGGGCATTCGTGCCCATCTTCCTTACCAAGGTTTCCATTCTCTGAATGTAGTTATCGATGCTCTCATTGAATCTCTATCGCAGATAATCCATCTGTTGGGCCAATCTATCTTGGAAGCCTTGTCGTTGAAACTTTGCCAAGAAGGCTTCCTTTAGCATCTGATAAGTTCCACGCTCTTGTGGTGTCAAATTCCCATACCAATTGGCTGCCTCATCACGGAGAATAGCCGGAAAAATTCTCAACCTTTGACCCTGGTCAACTACCTCATTGGCCTCACAAGTAACTTCAAACAGTTGGATAAAACTATCAGGATCCTTGTCCCAAGCACCTGAGAACTTGGTAAAGTCCCCCAAATGAACCGAAATCTGTTGAGCCATTTCGAACAGAGGTGTGATGTCAATGTCACTTCAATACCAGAAATTTAGTGCACGCGGCTTCAGGATCCCTCCTTCAAACTTTTGCACTTGATTCGCAACTCTTCGACGGGAGTACACACTTTTGGCAGATTTCTTTGAGCTAGTCGAGGTTGACTCACCTTGCAACTCCCACCTCTTCCTTTCTCTTTCAAGGGCTCTTCTCTGAGCGCGTTCCTCTCTTTGCGTTTGTGTTGCTCCTGAGGATGAGCTCCCCTCGCTCATGTACTAGATCTGGAGTCCGCAAGCTCGGCCAACATGTGGTGCTAGGCGAACCTATGGCACTCTCTTATAGAGATGTGCCAAGCAAATTCCCGGCAGACGCACCAAAATCTTACCCTCTTAGTCCAAGGGAAAGTGCCTATACACAATGATGTTTTACCCAACTCTCCTGATACTAGGTCAATTTTGGTTTCCCCTAAGTCCACAATTTCACTCCAAAGTTTTGATGGAGGAGGTGAGAAAACGCATGCGCGATTGGATATCCACCTCCAGTGGTCACTTCTTGTAACCTCCCTTTCTTCACTCAACCCCCTCCTTTCACATGGGGTTCACCAGGTATGTCGTCGAGGTTCATGGAAAGGAGGATTTACTCAAGTGGCCGGTTTCTTGCGCACTTAAGGGTGCACACAGAGTGCCATGAAAATGCCTTGAATCTAAAACACAGTAGTCGAAGAAAAGAGGGTGACTAGGAATTTTGGTCTTGATTAGATTCTAGTCGTAAATCGGTTCTCGGTGTATATGACCATATTTAGTTGTGCATAGGGCACACGAAGCCATGCAATTTCATCCTTTTCAAAATCCGAAATCAATTGACTTGGATTTATTTTCTCCTATGTTACGTTCAAGTGGGTTTCAATGTTTACGTGCAACCTGTAATAACTATGTAACCGTTTTTGTCTTATACTTTAGTTTCACTTGGTTCTATCATTAAATCTCATCAAAAGTGTTCATCTATTTCTTCAAAACCTGTTGCATGAAACTTAATGGTGTGATGTATGCACGTAAAAACCAATCGAATGAACTATGTGGTGCTTTTGACTATTGCAAAAATGCATTTCAAAACAATTCAACTTTCCAGTCAATGGTTGGCATATAAAGTTTTGATAGTCACGTCCATTTCCCCTCAACCATCACTAGAATATTTTTCACAATATGGCACAATAATCGATACACATAGAGCATGGTAACTGTGCATTCTAAATCTTCATCCGAATACTTATGTTGAAATATCACAAGTCTGCATATGCATGCTCTGTTTTTAAGGCACTTTCGGAGTTGAAAGTAGCAAATTGCATTTCCATAAAAACACATGATGTACAAAGCATAAGCAGGCAGGTAAGAGACTATAAGCTGCATGAAATTTGTCAATATACTGCTTCAGAACATCATGCTAAACAATCTTAATGACATCATCCGAAGTAGCCATGATAACTTAGCACAAACGCACGCTTGTAAATCACAGAATTATGGCATGAGTTTACAACAAAACCTGATCTGACTTATTTCCATCCTATAAATTTTCGCTCATTCTGAATATTCTGAGTTTTCCTGTTGTCTTTCTGTGTTGTACAGACTAACATGAAATGGATTTTCCTTAGTATGTTCAGTTCTCCGAACTCTACTAGTGCTCTGTTCCCTACCTCCACAACCAAGACTTATGCAGATGCACAAATGCGATAGAAGAGGCCTTGATTGCTTCGTTGCAGAATCTGTTTCAATTCAAATGGATATTTTATAAAAGTTGAACATCATATTATTAAGCGTAGTATGCGTTTGACATATACATCTTCACCATTCTTCATATATATATTTTCACTTCAGAATTCACCTTGAGAAGTACAAATAAGCGAGCATATTAGAAGTCAAAGGTGTGTGCAGAAATTTAGAATGGGATCGAAGTGAAGACTTTTCACGCCTATGCTGACTCCTGAGCATGCTCCATTCCGACTACAATGATCATGTTTTCACGTGCACACAAATATAAAACTCTTAATTCTATAAGCGCAAATAGTTTTAAGTTTCAAAGAGCAGTGAACTATACAAAATCTCTGTAGAATTATAGACAAAAAGAAAACGTCTATCATACCCATCAGTTTGTTTATTGATATATACATATATATGTATAAATATACATGTACATAATCTTCATCTTTACGAATTCTTCACATCATCCATGAAAGCATATATTTCCTGTTTGTGATGAATGCTCGGCGTTTTTATGACGATGAAAAGTCGAGAAAAGATAAGTCTATAACAGAAGATACCTTCAAATAAAACTGAGGAAGAAATAAGCTACCTTCAGGGACTTTTGCTCTTCGAGAGTGCTGAGCTTTCGAGCTTTATTCGTCTCCAACAAGGTTATCTGAACATTTTGTTCTCGCACAAACATTCCAAGAAGATCCTTTGGTAATGGAATCACATCCGCATGGAAAATGACAACACCAAGATCTCCGCATCTGTGGCTATTGTGCCATGAACCCGTCTTTGGTAGCTTGTCATCTCCACGTGTTAACTTGTCAGTCTATTCCATTCCGTCTGATCAACATGCAAACAACACTACTCTCTTGCTTTTCCTCCTCTCTCGAAATCCCCTTTCTTCCTCGGTCACCTATCTGAAAGAGCCCTCAGAACACTCAATTTCTCTCCAGAGCGCTTCCTGCCTTGTCTAGATCCACCTCTAAAGGGAAGAAGCCTTGCAGTCCAGCCTTCTGTTTCTAGCTTGCGTTCACCTCCATCAGCTGCAATGTTCCTCCTTCCTCTCGTTCTGCCGGATCCCTCCCACTCTAAGAGAGCGCCCCTAAAAAAGCTCCATTAGCCTTCCTATCTTTCCACGATCATCCCCAAAGAGCTCTGCCATTTACCTCCCCCTTTTCTTCCTTGAGCAGAAGAAAAAACGCCCCCAAAGCTGCTGCCTTCATCTTTTTTCTCTCCTTCTCTGCGGATCAAACGAAAACGGTCAGAGATAAAGGTCTGCCGCCCTTGTCATACCTTTGCTACCACATAAATCAAAGAACTTCTCTTTTCTGCACACAAAACAGAAAGCTGACAATTTGGTTTTTTATTCTCTGACAATTAAAACAGCCAGCCTTTGGGATGAGAACAAAGAAATGGCTGAACACCTCCACATCTTTGAATTCTTTTTCGGTGAGGTGTCGAAGATCAAATTCTAGAAATCGGTCAAACGATTATATTTGATGTTTGATAAGAAAGCATCCCCCCTAAAACAAAGCCGCTTCTAATTTCCTCTGCACGTCAATATTTCCTATGTTCTTAGGAGGCTTCTCCATGCTCAATCCCTGCGAAGCAACTTCTCAGAACCCTTGATGATAAAATAGCCTCCAACTTCAAAAGCACAATGGCCTTTTTCAAGTGAAACCTTTTCTCCACATCCCTGCAATCTGCAATAAGAAGATCCCACCATCACCGGAATCCTCCAAATCGAAACATTCTTCACAGTTTCTTCTTGTTCGAGTTCTTGTCATTTCTCGTTCAAACAACCCATGCTTGACTTCTCATTATAATTCATAGTCGATAGCCCTGTTTTCCTTTACCAATATCTGTATATACATTGACCACCATGACAAAAAACCATGCCTCCAAGTATTGCCTCCCTTGACAGCCTCCCTTTTTGACCAAGAAGTTGTCGTGTTACCTCCAAATACTTCTCATCAATCATCAAATCCACTCTTCAAGTACCTGAAATCTAGAGTAGGAAGCTCAAGACTATTCACTTATTGGCGATAATCTATACAAACAAGGACGAGATGGATACCTAAGACAGTGTGTTCATGAAAGCGATTATTTGAGCGTACTAGAGACTCCACACCAAGGTGTTGCAAGAGGTCATTTTGGACCCGATGGGATAATCAAAGCCATCCTCTTTGCAGGATTATGGTGGCCCATTCTTCACATGGATGCACATACCTATGTAAAGAGATGTGATGTGTGCCAAAGAACTCAATTTCCTACTCGCAGAGATGAAATGCCATTGAAACCCATGATGGGAGGACGTGCATTCTCTAAGTGGGGTATAGACTTTGTAGGACCCATTAACCCCCCTACAAAAGGTACACATGCTGAATACATTATTGTTGCGACATATTATCTTAACAAATGGGTAGAGGCAAAAGCCACAAAAAAGAATGATGCACACACGACTGCAAAATTCTTATTTGAAAATGTCTTTATAAGATATGGATAGCCTATAGAGTTAGTGAGCAATTGAGGAACTCACTTTCTAAACCAGGTCATTGAAAATTTCTTACAGGACTTTATGGTGATTCACAAGAAATCTGCACCATATCATCCTTAGACCAATGGTCAAGCTGAAAGCACTAACAAGATCCTTTGTAACGTACTGACGAAACTCGTGAACAACAAACGTTCAGATTGGGACAAACAGTTACACCATGCTGTTTGGGCATATCGAGTGGCCTACAAGACCGTACTCAATGCAACTCCCTTTCAGATGGTTTTTGGTCAGAATTTTGTGCTTCCTTTGGACTTCTTGATACCGACCCTTAAGGTTGCACAAGAACATCAGTGGACGAGCCATGAATTATCAGCAAGAACAATGGACTTGGAACGATTAGGAAAAACCAGGCTGAAAGTAGCAGCAGGAATATACGCAGCAAAGAAGCGACAGAAAGCATATTTCGATGCACATGTGAAAGATAAAGGTTTAAAAGAAGGAGATTTAGTCCTAGTATATACGCTGAAACAACACGCACGAAAGTTAGAAAAGCGAGGATATGAACCTATGATCATTAACAGACTCTCGACAAGTGGAGCAGTACAATTAGCCACCTTAGAAGGAGACATCATGCCTAATTACATTAGTGGCTGTAGAGTCAAGCTTTACCAGGAACCTCTTACTGAGGATATGCTTAGACGACTGACGTTGGCAAAGAAGCGTAAGGAGGAAGAAAATAGAATACGAGCTGAAGCTCAGGCAGAAGCTATAGAACGCATTAAGCGCATGAAGTTAAGAAGATATGAAGTAGAAGAGAGAAAGGTAGCCATTCAAATGCCTAAACGAGAGGCTAGAGATGGAAAAGCATATGACAACAAAGAACAAACAAAAAAATTTGTAGTAACAGTGGAAGACGGAGAAGAGCGATGCACCTACATAGGCAAAGATGTATCAGAGGAGGAGGAAGAAGAACTCATACAACTGATCCAAGAATATCGAGACGTGTTCGCATGGACATATAAGGATCTTAAGGGTGTAGAACCCAATATTTGTTCTCATCGAATACCAATGAATGCAGATGCAAAACCATCGAAACAACGCCCTTATACGTATAATGAGGTGTATGCAGCAAAACTTAAGGAAGAAATTGACAAGCTACTAACTGTAGGATTCATATATGAGATAGAACAGACCGAGTGGGTATCGCCTTTAGTAGTGGTGCCTAAGAAAAATGGAAAATTGAGGGTGTGCATTAATTTGAAAAAAGTCAATGCAGCCACCATACGTGATAGCTACCCATTACCCATCAAGGACCATCTATTGGAAAGGGTAGCAGGAAAGGAAGTCTATAGCTTCTTAGATGGATTCTCCGGATACAACCAAGTAGCTATTGCTACTGAGGATCAACATAAGACTGCATTCGCGACCGAATGGGGAGTCTATGCTTTCAGGGTGATGCCTTTTGGACTCACTAATGCACCTGCTACATTCCAACGATTGATGTGTCATGTTTTCAAGGAATTCCTGAAAAAGAGCATGGAAGTGTATGTAGATGACCTATGTACATACTCAAATCAAAGACGATATCATATTCTCGAGTTGAGAAAAATATTTAATAAATGCCGCCAGTATCGAGTCTGCCTAAACCCAGAAAAATGTGTCTTCATGGTGAGACAAGGAAAGATCCTAGGACACATAGTCTCCAGAAATGGAATATCCATGGATGAGGACAAGATCAAGGTCATCTTAGAGCTTCCTAGACCAAAGAATGCGAAAGAGGTACAAGCCTTTATGGGACATTGTGGATATTACCGTCGGTTTATTCACATGTATGCCATAATAGCCAAACCCCTGTATGGTCTCTTAACTCAATTGACTTGGACGGAAGAGTGCGAGACAACATTCAATGAATTAAAAAGAGGCTTAGCACGGCCCCAATTCTAAAAATGCCCAATTGGAACAAGCCTTTTCATATTCATGTTGATGCTTCTAATTATGCAATCGGATGTACCTTTGCCCAACCGGCTGATGAAGGAAAGCTAGATCATCCAATTGCCTATGCAAGTAGACAACTGAATCAAGCTGAAAGGAATTATACCACTACCGAGCGAGAAGGATTAGGAATGGTCTATGCAGTTAAGAAATTTAGACACTATCTGTTAGCCAACAAATTCAAGTTCTTCATAGACCATCAGGCCTTACTGTACTTAGTCAATAAACCTTGTAACATGGGAAGATTAGTAAGATGGTTCTTACTATTAATGGAGTTTGACTTTGAAGTGGTAGTAAAAAAAGGAAATATGCATGTAAGAGCAAACCACCTTTCTAGGTTAACCCACGGAGAACCGCCAAGTGGAGTACCCAATGATCTGCCAGATACTTATTTGTTTAATCTGGAAGTTTGTCCGAAGTGGGCAGAGAAACTAATTCCTATACTCACCCATGGTCCACAACACTCAATCAATAAGGATAGCAAAAAGGAAATTTTCCAATCAAGAAATTTGCACATTATTGTTGGGAGTGTGTACTATAAGGAACCCAATGGAGTATTGCTAAGATGTGTCGAGGAGGATGAACAAAAGAAACTAATTGAGCAAGCACATGTGAACAAATGGAGAACACACCAAGGGACTCATGGAACCATCCGAGAATTAAAAAGACTAGGAGTGTACTGGCCTGACATGCCCAAGGATGTCCATGACTACGTGAGTAATTGTGCAGAATGCCAGGAGACAACCCCAGAGGATCATATGTCCATACCTTTTTCAACCATAGCACCCAATTGGAGTAAAACAGTGGTTAAATTCCTAAAGAGCAGAGAGCATGAGGAAGGAATAAGTTTAACTAAAAGACCATCCCTAGAAGAAATGAGCAAGGATTACGTACTTGTGGGAAAACAATTGTTTAGGAGAGGAAAAGATAACCAATTACGATTATGCGTGCATGAAGGAGAGTATCTACCCATATAAGAGATGGCACATGCAGGTGCTGCGGGAGGTCATTTTTCAGCTGAGAGAACTGTCAAAATGATCCTCTTTGCCGGCTTGTGGTGGCCAACTCTACATATGGACGCGGAGACGTATGTACGAAGCTGTGAAACGTGCCAAAGGGCTAAATACCCAATTCGGAGAGATGACATGCCATTAAGACCTATGGTGTGTGCGAGAGCATTCTCCAAATGGGGTATCGACTTCATAGGACCCATCAACCCACCAGCAAAAGGATCACATGCTGAGTACATCATAGTAGCCACAGATTATTTGACCAAATGGGTAGAAGCAAAAGCTACAAGAAAGAACGATGCTCAAACCACTGCTAAATTCCTTTTTGAGCATATATTCACTCGTTTCGGATTACCAATTGAGATTGTTTTAGTGATTCACAAAAAATCAGCCCCATACCATCCCCAAGACAATGGTCAAGCGGAAAGTTCTAACAAGGTATTATGTACAATATTGAAAAACATTGTCAATAATGGGAGATCTGATTGGGATAAACAATTGCATCATGCAATTTGGGCCTTCCGAGTAGCATACAAGACTGCCATTGGAACTACCCCATTCAATTTAGTGTACGGGCAGAATGCAATTTTGCCAATTGATTTTTTAATCCCAACATTGAGAGTAGCCCAACAGTATGAATGGAATGGACATGAATTATCCCAATAACTCGACCAAATCGAGAAGTTACATGAAACTAGGTTACAAGCAGTGGCAGGAATCTATGCAGCTAAAAGAAGACAAAAGGCATATTATGATGCACATATAAAAGACAAAGGACTTAAAGAGGGAGACTTAGTCTTGGTGTACACCTTAAAGCAGCATGCCAAGAAGTTACAAAAATGCGGATATGGATCTCTGATCATCAATAGAATCTCTACTAGTGGAGTAGTTAATCTAGCCACTCTAGATGGAGACATTCTTCCTAACTACATAAGTGGATGCAGAGTTAAACGGTTCATGGAGCCATTTTCGGATCAAATGTTAGCACGTCTAGTAGGTGCTCAAAATAGGAAGAAAGAGGAAGAACGGATTAGAGAGGAGGTCCGACAAGAAGCCCTAGAACGCATTAAGAAAAGGAAAGAATGGATAAGGCAACGAGATGAACGCTATCTCCAAGGAGAAGAGCCGGTACCTATGGCTAATTACCAAGTCCATAAATCTGACACGGCAAATTCGTATACGTCACAACCTTATTTAAACCTAGGAATTGGAAAGACAGAGTACAAATTGATAGATGCCTTGATAGATTCAGGAGTAGGACTTAGTTGCATACGTAATACGGTCATAAAAGATCTGCAAATGATTATGAGTCCCACAAAAGCCCAATTGAGAGGAATTGGAGGTCAAACCCTAGAATGCATTGGAACAACGATAGTGTCTCTCCACCTAGGAAATTCTTCCATGGAACAACGAGTATTAGTGTGCAGAGACGAGGATTTAATAGAGGATTTGATCCTAGGACAAGATTGGATCATTGAGAATGAAGTCAGTATCAACCTAGCTCAAGGATACATTTCAGCCAAGATAGGGCACAAGGAAATTTTTCGTCTATTAGGAGATAAGCCTTTATTCCAACCACCACCATCGAGAGTTTAGGGAGATGCACAGAAAGGCTACTGAAACATGATCCCTGTCCCACCATCTCAGAAACCAAGCTAGAAGAAGTAGAAAGCTCAAACCCCCAAATCTCCAAAGAAGAAGGAAAATCACTCCATTCAGTTGAAGAGCAGCCAGACACTAAGGAAACCAACTCTCATGCTGCTTCTCACCCAGACAAAGGACCAGCAATATGGAATCCAACACTCAGATACTTACGTCAAAGAACGACCAAATACCAATGGGTACACAAGGATCAGGAGGAGAAAGAGCAGACGTCATCATCAACTCATAAGGAGAAAATAGAAATGAAAAAGTCAGCTTCACCGAAGTCCAAACCAAAAGGACTCTTGCAAGTATGGCTACCCAAGCCTTTGATTGAAGCTCAGAGAGCACGACATCAGATATGGATCCCCAAGAAGATAATATAGGCAGCCAAGCTGGAGATAAGCACTCAGGAGGACACATTACATCGGAAAAGGCGAATGACAAAGCCAAAACACAGTCATCCGAGAAACAGGAAAGGAAACACCTCTATCACTAGGACGATAGAGGAAACAAAACAAACAAAGGAAGCCCGAGGAATCAAAGAAAGAAATCTACCTATCCAAGCGCCCATGAAATGGATTTGGAAACCCAAGCGACTGCAAGGGGTGGACCATCGGAACAAGGGATACGCCAATTGCACTCATGAAGCAACAGATGCACCTAAAGTATGCATAGTAGGGCCACAGTACAAGGCCAAGCATTCGGCACATGATGCACATGACAAAATTAATGGTGCACATTCTCCAATGGAGATTAGATCATAGCTTCAACTCTCTTAGGAATGGACATATTATGTACATAAATAAATGCTTCGGCTATACTAAAGTTTGTTTTCTTTCAGGATAAGAAATAAAAGGATGTGGTAAGAGATCTCACTTATAGAACCATGGGAAATGGAGTGATGGAATGACGACAAATCACTACAATGCACTACACATCGTCATGCTTTCCTTTGAAGCTAATGCACTTTTCCTTGCAAGTGGAGATGGCTTCTGAAGATTCTGAAGCAACAATACAAGAGGAAGTATTAGAATTTCCACTCCAGAGTATCACCAAGGCAAAGGGACACTGGTTTCGAGAAGATCAACCGGCTAGGGAGTATCTCTTCTTGGCAACTATCAAAATCATGGATACAGATCATCAATTTCTAATCATGTCCCAGGATTTCCGAGTACTACATGGACTCCCGTCTATCATAGACACCATGAAGAGAGCGGGCATACAAAAATATTTTGAACTGCCAATCTATAAGCCCGACTTTCAAAGATGCACTCAAGTCATGAATACCTTACAGCCAGCACTGCATGATCCAATGATACCTGAGGTTAGAATGATGGATAAAATAGGTGAATGGGTAGTCATCCAATTTAGGCATGACTTGATGAAAGAAGCCTTTGGATGGGAAAAGGATGGAACTACCGTGGTAAAAGAAGAGAGTCGTGGTGCAAAGACCAAAACATTCACAACCATTAACAGGGTGGACATAGAAGAGGAAGTAAGGCTTATTCACCAACACTTATGCCTCCCCAATATGCATCGGTACACGGCACCTCAAAAGAGTATTGTTCAACTGCTCTCACACGCCGTTAAGCAGATTGGCAATCAGATTAATCTGACTCCTTACATCCAATAAAGGTTATTCGAAGCAAAAAAGCAATGGAATAATAAAAAGTTCCTCAATGGCAGTGTGGCTCTGATGATATTGATCTACCACACTTTAGGTATTCGAGAGCACCTGCAAGAAATGCCATCATCAACTGCCATGGCAAGGTATGCCAAAGTTGCCACTGTTCCTAAAAAGAAAAGAGGAGTCAAGATTGTGGAAGAGGCAGAAACTAGCTCTCAACCCAGAATGAGAGGCACGAAGAGACTCAGGGAAGTCAAGCAAGCAGAAGAGGAAGTTCCAGCCACCAAAAGGACACACTTACTTCCGAATACAACAATTGAAGAGCAAAGAACAATTATAGTGGAAGACTTAAATAGGGCCCTGGAAGAAACACACCAATATACAGAAGGACAAGTCAATTTACCTGTACAAGGGCATCATTATCAGCAAACTCAACAAGAGATAGAGGCAAAAAGGAAGCTCACCAAAGTCCATCGCTATCGAGAGATAGGGTTGGACAATTCAAGCTCATCCTCAGATGCACAAGAAGAACCGGACACCTCATTATTAAATGTGGATATTCAAAGTGAATCAAAGGATGATGGACAATGGGTGGAATTAAATGCAGTAAATTACAATGAAGAAGAGGACCTAAAAGTGGAAAACAACTCTACCCACCAAGAGCTCAACACCGAGGGCATAGTCGCCAACAAAGACGATATGCATGTAATAAAAATTAATGAGACCTCCACTATTCATATCAAGGAGGCCACACCCCCGCGCGAGATATCCATAAAGATGTCAAAGAAAGAATCTCAAGACGAGACAGTCAAAGAAGACGAACCCTTCACACCTAAGGGTTGTGGCAGAACACTCCCCAATGGATGTCACATTTCAAGGGAGTGCCACAAAAGCTATTGATATGGATAAAGAAGAAAATGAACCACAAGTACACCTACAAGTTAGACAACCACACAACGAAACCATCCATGTGGAGCAGGGAAAAGATGTGCAAACCGGCGAAGTTCCGAGCATACCAAGGACTTGGTTGAATGTCGACATTGCCCAACTCAAGCCTATCGTACAAGATATGATCCGAACCGCACTAGACACACAACAACTAATGCTTGACGCTGATGAAGACTATGATCAAGCAATGCAGGACAAGCACGAGCTTCAAGAAAAGAGTAAGAATCTTTGGGCATAACTGAAATTAGAAAGAGAGCACATCAGAAACAAAGAAAAAGAAGTCCAAGAAGCAAAAAAGCAGTGCAATGATTTAATGTCAGAAAACGAAAGATTAAAAGCACAATTGCAAGAAGTACAAACAAAATATGAAGCTAGCGAGGCTTAGAAGGCACGAATGACTGCCAGGAGCAAAATACTGGAATCACAGATCAAGGTATACATGGAGGAAGCAGAAAACTTAAGAAATCGAAATAAAGAGCTCATGACCGCCCTTCTCAGTGATCAGCCAATGGACGTTCAAGAAAGACCAGAAAAAGATATCAAAGAATTGGAGACAAAGATAGCTAAGTATGAAAATCAGCTCAAGGAGCAACTCACACTTGCCGAATGGGAAAAGAGGTACATGGATGACACTGCCGCTCTTAGAACTAAATGGAAAAAAGCAGAGAATTGTTATCTCCTGCAATGTAAAGAAGACACAGATCATCTTGATATCGTTGCGAAAGAACTTCTCAAACACAAGGACAGGCTACTGAAGAAATAAAGCAGAAAGATGAATTGATTAAACAGCTTCAAGAGCAATTAGCGCAGCAAACAAGTGAGGGGACACCAATAGTTCCAAAATCCGCAGAAGCTACTGTGGAGACTGAGGTACGTCCTCTCTCTCCCCCCTCATATCATTCACCGATAAGGGAGGCACATGAGGTCCACATTGAAAATAACAATCGAAACATTGCAGAACTGAATCGACCGGAAAGGGCACTACTCGTGTCCGAGCTTACGGCTGAATTTGAAGATCAAATCATTCAAGTAATGAAGGAAGCTAAGATAGAAAGCAAAAACTTGGACCAGATTTTGAAGCCTTTCAGTGTACCCTATGGCCTGCTTAAAGAACAAACGCGACACTATATAAAGACTACGACAAATAAAGATCCGGACCACAATCTCCACTTCAGCCAAGATACATTCAAGTATACCCAAGAAGATTTGAGAATGCTGATCCCATTTGGAGACGCAAAGTTTTGGAAAAAAATCCAACACTGCAGGTACAGTGGGAAGCATCACCATATGTGCTTCAGATAAACCCATCTTTTTGCCCAGTACCCCGCAGACGCTCTTGGTCGCAATTTTGGGAAGGACAGCGCCAGGGAAGCATCAATAATCAATGACTGAATTACCCATTGTTACCTAGTCCGCCTCATAACTACCTACCAACGGAAGAGTATATGGTAAAAACAATGGAATTTTGGATTGCCAGATACGCTATGGTCCCGGACTTAGCAGTTAAAATGACCAATAAAATATTCAGTATGCTACTAACCGTAATCAAAGTCTTCCGGCACGCAAAATATACTTTTTTGAATTTCATCGACATTACGCAAGGATCCGAAGCACTCATTTTTTATCTATCTACTATTCCAAGCCGCTTAACACTTATGGCATATTATTCTCGAATTATGTTCTTGCCATCAACATATATGCAAACTTTCGAAGAAGCATTTTTCACTGGCTTCTTCGAAATAGATTCAAAATTTTTTGTCAAAATGACTTCGAACCTTAATGCACGTCTGGTCGCTTATGAGACGAGTTTTTTTTGCGGATCATAGACAAGCACTAGAGGATGGAGTGAAGTCAACACAGTGGAAGGAATTTATGATATGTCACGCTAATCTTCTAAACCAAAGAGAGCAAGAAGCCATTCAAACTTACACACGTCGCCATAAAAAGCCTGTCGGGGACGACAGAGTTCAGGAGGAGGGACGTGTGGAAGGGCAATCAAGTAAGAAAAGAAGAAGAAGAAGATCAAAGTTGAAAATGGCTCAATAAAGAATGAAGAGCATAATACAGAAGAACCAACCTCTACCCAAAGCCCCGCAGGGGCACGCATCAGGCAACAGCGCGAATCATCTAGGTCCTGAGAATTGGAATTAAAGATCAATCAGAACCAGGACATTTCATGGGAAGGACGGACCAGGGCTAGGAACCATACATGAAGAAGTGCAAGACAATATTTAGTAGGTAATAATCCTTCCGCTGATAGCATGCATTGCCAACATAGTAAACAGCCTCAGAACAATACAACCGGGTCAGATGTGTGCAACTAGGACAAATCAAAAGACCAAAATCTAGAAAGAGGTGACTAAGGACAGCACATTCCTAGTCACTGGTGGCGTGCATGGCAGCCCGACTGGATGCAGCAACCCAAATTTGTGATGTACGGGATATCAAGGGGAAAACAGAAGCAAAGGACTTACATCGGATAAAATAACAAATTCTCTGACAGTCCTTGTTGCCGCTTCGACCGCTGGGTGCGTGCATTCAGACCTCTTAAACAAGCTGAAGACAAGAAGTAAAGCCTGTCAAGGGACGACAGAGACAAAGAGGGGGAGAGTGTTGCAGAGCAAAGGAGCACAAGAGATGAGCCCCAAAATTTTCAAATTAATGGGCATAATTTTTCTTCTTCGAGGTCTTAGAGAATTCCCTCAAAGCCATGTAAATGCAATAGAGGAGTCCTCTAGATGCATAATCCCAACTTGTTGTGAAATATCCCTTGTAAATTAGTAGGAAATTCACTTTTTAGTAATAAAGTGCCGGTCTCTTGTGTGAAAGGACCAAACTTAGGGCACATGTATATAAGTCACTTTGTGACTCTTTGTAGAGACTTTTTGTCATTGTGAAGAAGGAGCTTTGCAAAATCTCGAATTTGCCTCTTTCTTGCAGATTTCCATATTCTCTTTGATCTTGTATGTGTATGTAATGCTTGGAATGTGTGTGTAGGACTGTTGTCTACCCCTCCCCACTGTTTTTGAGCTACTGTAGTGTGTGTGTGAGCTTGTAGGAGTTTTGGCGTGAGTGTGGGTGCTTCCTGCTATTCACTATTTTTGGCATAACTTGAAGCAAGGTTGTCAGAATCGAGTGAAACCACTTTGACTAGATGCATCTCATCGAGAGCTTCAAAAGGAGTACCCTATTGACTATATTTGGAGTTCAAAGTTGGGAGAAATCCTTGATTTTTTGAAAATTGCTGGAAGAGGTATCGCGACAGACACTTTCAGTTTTTCAGTGATTTTGAGAGGTGGATTAGTCTTTTCTCATGCATAGCAGCTGAGCCACTTCATTTTCCATCATGAGTGCACATGTCCTCATACACTTGGTTAGGTCGTTCGATCGGATTGACATTTAAATGTGTGTTAATTTCCCACTATACACACTTGTGTTGCAAACGAGGTACAATCTCATTGGCACAAGTCCTTGAGTCTTCTTGACTTGAGTACACACACCACAATGCCAATTCACCTTGATTCTTTCGACCACTCTTCTCCATCCGGCAACAAGAACAAAGTGTATCTACTGCTGATTCCGAAGCCAGTTCTTCTCGGGAGGATTCTCAACAGCAAACCCCAGAAGATGTGCAAGTTATTGTTGCAGAAATTCTCGATGAATTGATCGCTTTGGTGGATACGACAATTAACAGAATTGAAGCGACCACACAACCGAATCCCGGAATAGTGTTGGTATCCAACACTCTTATACCCACTCCTCCACCAATGCCTCCGGTCGAGCCCATTGTCCGCGTTCAACCTATTGTCCCTGAAGCACCGGATTCCTCATTCTCTTCGCCTAATTATTCTGCATCCCAACCACTTCCTCCTCCTTTCTTCCTCCGATTCCCATGTTTACAGAATTAGAATCGATGGGTCCTATGTTGATCCAATTCTCACAGCAGCTCCCGATGCAACTCAGAATGGTCACTGATAATATTCGCCACGTATTGCAGCATAAAGTCGATATCCTAGAAGCAGATATTACTCCATTGCAAGAAGAAGTGGATGCAGTTAAGGTAGAAAATCATGGCCTACACTTACAAATTGAACTGCTTCAAGATCAGCTAGCACAGAAAGATGCTTTGCTGTGTCAAAAGGATACAGAACTCAGCACGATGAAGCAAGAAATCCTTGATAAAACAGATGCAATGACTACCATAGGTAATGAACTACATAGCACGCGGAAAGCATACAACATTTTAGAAGAAGCCTCTCAATCTCTGGCCAACAATGTACTTAAAGCGGAGCCAGAGCTTCATAAAACTACCGAAACCCTATTCAAGCGTGATCAAGAGTTATAGGAAGAGCTTGGCAGGTATCTCCGTTTAAAGAAAGAATTTGAAGGAGTGCAGAAGGAAATCGTCGCTTATTACAAGACCATGCAGATCCAATCTGAAGAACTGGAGAGAAGAGAAAAGTAGCTCGGGTATCAAGCAGAACGTTTATCCAGAATAGATAAACAGATTGAAGACATGAAATTGAGTCGTGACGCAGCCCTTGCAAATGATTTCTACCTGCAAGAGGCATTTTTGCAGACATAGGCTGATATTTTAATGAGTCAAGTGATTGCTGCAAGCTCTGTTCGTACTGATGCACAGCTAGTCAAACCAGAAACCTTAAAACTGATGTTGGATTCTTTGAAGCAGAAGATTTCTAGAACTTTTAAATTAGCTCGTACCATGTACATACAAGGTATCGTAGATGAGCCCTAAATTTTTTTTCCGTTGCGGGTTCAAGTCCACCGTGCGTGCCAGTGTAAGCTGCCGGATTGGCATATTGTAATTCCCTATTTTTCATATACCGCGCGAATCGAAAGGTCGATTGCGAAGTGATGTATCTATTTATTAACTAATGAAAAGACATTGCGGTGACGCTTCGGCAATGACGAGCAGTATCGCCAGACTTTCTGTTTGGGCGATTACTGCGAAGTCGCCGTAGTGCAGTATTCGTGAACTCTGAGTATTGTTGTTCTTATCGCTGTGTAATTACATTTAATTTGTGATTGATATAGTAAGATTAAGTGTGGATAATAAGTTTGCGTAACGGAAAGGAATAACTCCTGCGTTATCTACGGTGAAAAGTATTAACCGGATATGAACAGTAAATCTGTGAGAGGCCTAACTAGAGTCTTGACAGTAATTCGTATGAAACATAGTTTGGAACATTAACGTATTGCGACTTGGATAAACTAATTGGGAAAATCAAGTTACAGGGCCTCTGATTTATCAGACCCCTACCACTCCCAAGAACCCGAAAGAACTTAAAATGCCTGTAGTGTAACTGCACATTTTAACAGGATGAACTATTACAAGGGTCTTGTTTAGTCGGGGTGGGAGTAATGTTAGATAAGGGGGTCGGAGAAGTCGTTTGGATACATTTCGGTATCCACTTCCTAAGAGTTTTTGGGCGGGTGGAATGTTTCTGCTGAGGGGCAAAAGGTGGTATCGGGTGTGGTGGTGGTGAGGGGTGAAGAGATTTCTGAAGGGTATATATTACATGGCTGGAGGGTTGAGCTATAATACACTGTTTGGGTACCCAAATCTGCGTGGGTGTGGGTCGATTTGTAAGGTACTTCTTGGCGATCCAAATTTGTCGAATGTTCGTACTCGTAGAAGAAGGTTGAAAAGGCTTTGGATATTGCTTCTGCTTCTGCTGAGACTTCTTCTGAGCTTCATCTGCGTTGTTGAAATCTGTTGGTGGTTTCTGTCCTTTTGGCACCCATATTTGTCTCGTGCCTCTTACTTTGTGATATTGCCACTGCTGCTTTCTTCCTTGTGTCGTCTGATATTGTCATCGGTCTGGGTTCCTTCGTCGTGGTTGACTCCTTTGTGGTTGAGGTTGAGAGGTCGGATGGACACTCTGCTTTGGAAAAGAAGGGAGGTCCAACACTTGCGAAACGTGCCCATTAGGAAGTGCTCCATTTTGTACTATTAATCTAGGCCAGTTTGCAGTAAGTGTGGAACGATGGGCACTGTAGGGTGTTTTGCCCATGTGGCTGCTGATGCAGTCCACCTGACCACTGATTGTCCCCATTTGTCCGCTAATGTAACCCACCTGACCACTGATTGTGTCCATTTGACCAAGCGGTTGGGTGGTTGCCCCTTCTAATTTGCAGGACGCCCAAGGGAAAATCTCCTGACGTTCTTTTGATTGACAATTGTCCATCGCCAAGCCCTCGTGGGTTGGTGTGAACGTAGCGTGACTTATCTGACCAAAGATCTTCCGGTCTTCCGTCGCATGCATTTCATATGGTCTAGGGTTACATACCTCAGGTGGAATGCCATTAGGGAAGTCAAGCGGTATCACTCACTTTTGATCTAAGGTTCCAATCTGCAAGGAGCCTTGTATAAGATTTAGGTCCACTGAGTGATCGTATAGCCAATCTTGGCCAAGGATTAGGGGTTCTATCAGGTTGTCATCATGGCACACTAGTAGCTTGATTGTCAAGGTCACTTCGTTTATGAGGATAGGAAGGTCCACCTCACCCATGCAAGGGGTTTCCATGCCTCCTAGCCCTATGAGGTATGACTCAATTGGTCGCATTTCTATTCCTGAGTCCTTATAGTGGGACCATCTAATCACACTAGTCGCAACACCTGAGTCAATTAAAGCCCTGAGCTCTTGGCAAGGATTGCCATGCTCTAGCCGGACTGTAATGAATGGTCTCCTGTCCACTATGCTAGGATGTGTACTTGACTTTGCTTGACACATGGCCATGGAGTATCTGGGTGTTGTTTCCAGATGGTTATAATGTTCTCTCCCTAGTCCCTGTTCAGGAACTTCAAACGAATCTGGATCAGGTCCTATTTCACTCATGTCTTCTGCTTGCTTTTGTACCATGGGAGTAGCTTCGATTGCTAAGATCTTGGTAGGTTCCTGTTTCTCTCTGTTTCAAATGGTGTCCAGGTAGATTTCTTCGGAATCGAATTCTAGTTCCATTTCTATACTCTCATATTCCTCTTTCCATTCTTTCTCCACGATTTCCCCTTCATCTACTTCTTGAAGGACAACCATATAAATATTTACATCATAACCTTCCTCATCTATGCACTCGTTCATTGTCAAAACTTCCTCATTCACGCACACATCTAAGGTTGCTAGAATTTCCATCCATCCATGCGGTTCAAAGGTCTCATCTGGAAAGATTTGAGGCATGTACCTTGGGTCCTCTACTGGTCGGTAGTTAGGATGTCCTATCAGACACATTTGCCTTTTACTCTCCTCCTTCTTGGCTTCTTTGCACATCCATAACTGGGCATCCTCGTGCATCCAAGATTGATCACTCGATCCATCACTATGCATGGATAGGTCATCTTCCTCTTTGTGTATGGGATTCCACTGCAGCGGAGGGACATCTCGATAAGCAAACGTATGCAAGTTTATCTTGGTTGTATTTCGTTGATGTTGTAGGTACAATGAATCTCTTCCCCAGTCTTGCACTACCCGCATTTGTCTCATAAAGGGTCGTCCTAATATCATCTCGTAATTGTTAGCCTTTTCGAATTTACAAATGGCTAGTGTGTGCTCAAATTCAACTCCACAGGTCGTTAATTTGATTCCTTCTAGTATTCCTAGAGGTTTCTCCACATGACCATCTACTAATTGGAGCTTCATGCGTGTGGGTTGTAAGGCAGGTTTTCCCCATTTCTCCCGAATTTCCTTGGTGGCAATACCTACTCCGGCTCCTGTGTATAGTATAGCCTTGATCATGTACCCATTGTAAGTGACAGGTAGACATGTATTACCTTCATCTTCTTCACTAAACTCTCCCACTTTATCAACTGGAATTTGTATTTTAGAAGTGTTTTCTTTTCCCCTTCCTTCCTTTTCTTCCTTCTTTGGCTCTAATTCTAATTGACTCGCTAATTGTCTCCATAATTGTGGCTTAAGTTGAAGTAACTCTTCCACAGTCAATTTGCATTGTACTTTTGTTTTCTTTAGTTTCGTTAGATTGTGTGAACTTTTTCTGAGTTTCCTTTTCCTTTTCCATGTACTGTGGGGGCTCGTATTATTATAGACTCCTTTTCGTATTCTCCCATGTAATTAGGTAAGGTTGAAACACTCAGGGTTTCTTTTCTATTTCTATCAAGTCTTGATACTTCCTCATATACTTCCTCCAAGTTGGTATTCGGTTGATAAACTTCCACATCTATTTCCTCAAAAGGAGGCTTTGATACTCCATTTTTCTTCCATTGTTCTTCTTGAAGTCTATTCCATAATTCCTTTGGCCATTCTGCCTCTAAGTCCGGTATTATTGACACAGGTTCATCTTGAATTTTCATTTGTTCACCTTTGTCATCCTTCCTTCTAACTCCTTTACCTTTGGATTTGACACATTCTTCGTATTGATCATCAGTTATCCTTGTCTCTGGCAGAGCTGGGATAGTCTTTTCTAGGGTTGCTTGTGCCACCTCTATAAGCTTTCTACATATCGCTAGTCTTTCTTTTTCCAACTTCCCTTGTGGGTAAAGTTTTTTGTGTTGTTCTACATTCGGTCCAGTCTTAATTCTAGCTTGGTAATCTTTCAGCCACATGTCTAAGTTGCCTGGTTTTGGGTCAGCTAGAATTGATCCTGATTTCTCTATCTCTTGGATAAGTGGTTGCACTAGAATCTCCTCCCGGATCCTTTGTTCTTTATGCTCTCTCTTGTTTCGGATTTGTTTTTTATTTTTTTGACTCTCGTTTTTCGCCCATTTATCTTTGAGTTTTTCTCTTCTTTCCTTCCATTTTTGTGCTTTGGTGTTCTGGGTACTCTCGCGTGGATCCTCAGAATCTTCAACTACCTGATTTTTAGGGCTTACCGTTTTATCGCTCTCTTGTTCCTGTTCTGGTTGTTTCCCTTTTTGTTGCCTTGTCTGAGCTCTTGTAATGGCTTTCAATGGCACAGTATATTCCTTATCACTTCCAGATCCTTCTATTACTTCAATTACATTGATTGGTGCAGTATCTTGGACTTTGGTTGGATTCTTAGGACAGTCCCTGAAAAGATGTTCCTTTTCGCAATCGTTGCAATATCCTTCCCAAGCCCTAGGTGGTGGTGGATTGTAAGGTCGAGGGCACTCTCTAATAAAATGGTCTCCTCCGCATCTATAACACGGTCCTCTTGGTACAGGTGGTCTAATGGGTGGTCTCATGGATGGTTGTGCTTTAGGAGCAGTATACATTAGAGTTGCGACCTCTGTTCCATAGCTCTGGTCATAGTTTTCATATCCATAATAAGCCGAATCATAGGTTGGTTCGTAATCTAACATATTGACTTCATATGGGTAGTAATCTCCTGGTGGCAGCTCATATCCAGTGTTCGCTGATTCCACATTGATTGTCGATGATGCTGACACTATGGCTCTCTCCAAATTTTCCTCTGGTTGTGCATACTTCACAGGTACTACCTGTTGAGGTTGAGACAGTTGTGGCCCTAACACTGGTTGTGGTGGTGGATACGGTGCCTGTTCATATGGTCTTGGTATTCTTGCTGGTGTTGGATAGGGATTGTATCTAGGCATCTCTCTGCCTTGCTCTCTAGGTGGATATCCATATGGTCGATACGGTGGTGGTTGGAATGGTCGTGCCTGCCTATTGAATGGACAATTTTCAGTGGTGTGATTAGTGTACTTTTGTTCTATGTGGCAGTACAAAGCAGTTCCTGGTTGGTGCTGTCTGTTGTATGGGTAGGTTTGATGTGCACCTGTCCCTCCTCGCACACACATGTGTGTGGGGTGATCTCCTCCACATAGACTACATCTTCGTAGCATAGGCACTCTTTGTGCTGGGTGTTGGTAAGTTCTTTGTCCCTGGACTCCTAGTTTTTGCTAATAGTTTCGCTAATTCTTCCATATTACTGGAGTTGGAAGTAATGGTACTTCGCGAGTCTTCTGATTTAGTGGGGCTGGGTGTACTCTTGAGGTCCTCAACTAGGTTATCTTACAGATCAATGCATTCTTGCAGGCATTCACTCAGAGTTTGTAGCCTCTTCACGTACACTAGCGTTCTTAGGGTTCCGTTTGTGAGTCCATCCAAAAACAATGAAATCATTTTTTGTTGAGTGGGTCTCTCTGCAATTGGGCATCTATCCACATAGTGATTGAATCTCCTAGCTGCTGTTTTCACTATTTCATTAGGGTTCTGTTTAAAACTATGGATTAGGGTCTAATGGCTGGAACCAAGTTAGAGCCGTTCCTGTGAGGGTGAGTCCAAAAGACTCATACTGCACAAAGAAGTCGTCTACTTGTTCTGCCCTTAGAACTTGTTTAAATTCAGCAATGTGATTGTAGGGTTCTCCTACTCCATCATAATGATTTCTTACACACTTGGCCACTTGGATAGGTCTCAGTCTTCTCATTGGTTCTAGCGGTCTCGGCATTACAGGGAAGACAGGAACTGCTGGTCTGACTGGGGGCATTCCCGGCTGCCCTCCTACTGGTGGTCGTGGTCTTACAGGTGGTCGGTACTAATTATCTACCCCTGCGGGGGCCTGATTGTGTGTTTGCACTCCTGGAGTCGCAAATTGTACATGGGTACGGTGTGGCACACTTCATTGGCTTGTTTGTCCTGACGTGGTGTGTTCTGTCTCTTGTTGATTTCCAAAGGGGTTCTGCGAAGTAGTTGCCTGATCTCTCTGAGGGAATACAAGCACACCCATGTATCTCAGTCGAGCCCTGTCTAAGGCACTAACAGACCAATATCTCCTCTGATTTTTGTCCAAGTATGTGAGTCTAGTTTCATCTTCTGGATCCTTCAGCTCATAAAATGTCATAGGGCTTTCTTCTCTCCCTGGAGCCGGTAAGTCTGTTTGAAGCAATAAATATGATCCATGGATCATATAGACTTCCAATAAGTAGTCGTCTTGAGGTATCAAGTCTCCTCTCAAGACTCGTGTTACTTGGGATCTGCCTCTAGGGGTAGTCACAAGCTCCTCAGGGTTTGTTCTTCCTGAGTTTTCTGGTTCCACTAACTCTCCCCTTTCATTGATCATCTCAGGAAATTCCGTCACTATGTAGATGTGACCAATCTTGTCTATGTATGCTCCTCCCTCGTACTTGACAGCTGGTCTGGGCACGATTGTGGCATTCATGGAACTTACCATCCTAGCCACAGATCTATTTAAGCCATCGAGGTAGATGGGGATCTCCTGGGCATTGGTAGACACATATTGCAAGGAAGTGCGATAATCTCCCTCTACAGCAGTCATGAAATTTCCACTTGGAGTTGGACCCTGCATGTCAGTCTCAGAGACTCTGCTTGAGTGGCTCTCCCAATGCCTCAAGTTGCCTGACAAAATGCTTCAACCACTCTGGACGATACCACTTCCAGGCGATACTGCACTGGACGAAACCGAGCTAGCCACGATACGATACCTGAAATCTACACGATACGATACTTGTAGTGTAGACGATACGATAGTGTTGTTGGTCGCGATACGATACGAGCTATCCTGACGATACGATACCTTCAGAATAGACGATACGATACCTGGGATTCTCTCGATACGATACCAAACTACCAGACGATACCAGGCACTCCGCCGATACGATACTAGAATATAAACGGATACGATACCAACTTGGTATCGCGATACGACTCCAGACAATGAGACGATACGATACCAAGACAAGTGGCGATACAATACCACCAACTTGCACGATACGATACTAGTATCATATCGCGATACTACACTAGGAAGTGGGCGATACGATACTTCAAGGGTTGAGGATACGATACCTGGATCAGGGGTGATACGATACCAAGGTCCTTGCGATACGATATCTGAGAATCGAGGCAATACAATACTGAAAAGGAGTATCGTGATGCGACACTGGCAGGTGGACGATACGATACCACAGTAGGTAACGATACGATACCACAGTAGGTAACGATACGATACCACTGGGATAAAGTGTGATCGCGATACCAACTTGGCGACACAATACCAAAGTGGTATCGCAATACCAAGACTGGTACCCAACGATACGATACTTCAGTGAGTATCGCAATACTAGGGAATTTTTGCTATCGCGATACCCAAAACTCAACCGATCGCAATACTCAAGCCAAAATACCTCAAAAATAAAAAATTTTTGCACCCCCTTGCCCTTCTCTCACCCCTCTTCACTCCTAGCCAACTGTCTCTTTCAATGAAGTTCAAAAAACAAATTGTTTCCCCCCCGCGATACCGAATGTGCAGTTAATCACATGTTGGTGCACTTTTAGTGTGTTTTTTACTAGGAATTCTTGTCGAAACTTACCTTTGTGGTGTCCTGATTGCAAAGTGAGCTCGATATCTAGCCTTGTCAACCTGTAGCACACAATACCACACTCACGATACCGATCGCTGCTCGCACACAATACCAGAATGCAGGAAACTATCAAATGAGTCAAATTTTTTGGTTTTTATACCTTTTGTGATAGAAACTGAACTTCTCTAATTTTGGCAAATTTCTTGGGCTTTTCTTTTTCTTTTTTTTTTGGTGATCTTGAACTACTCCTACTTCACTTCTCTTCTCCTCTCCTTCTAACCTAACCCTCTTTCCTCTTACTCTCCCTTCCTTCTAACCCTAGACCTAAAAACTCATTACACACACCTCCGCGATGTGAAGTAACAAGTGCTGAAGTGATTGACTACTTGCCACGGAATGAATTCATTTCTACAAGTACGATTCCATCACACTCGATCTATAACCATCACGAAGGCACCTTGGCTGAGTGTTCCCCGACAACGGTGCCAAAAACGTGTGTACTCAAGTCAAGAAGACTCAAGGACTTGTGCCAATGAGATTGTACCTCGTTTGCAACACAAGTGCGTATAGTGGGAAATTAACACACATTTAAATGTCAATCCGATCGAACGACCTAACCAAGTGTATGAGGACATGTGCACTCATGATGGAAAATGAAGTGGCTCAGCTGCTATGCATGAGAAAAGACTAATCCACCTCTCAAACTCACAGAAAAATTGAAAGTGTCTGCCGCGATACCTCTTGCAGCAGTTTTCAGAAAATCAAGGATTTCTCCCAGCTCCGAACTCCGAATATAGTCAATAGGGTACTCGTTTCGAAGCTCTCGATGAGACGCATCTACTGGAAGTGTGAAACTCGATTCTGACAACCATGCTTCAAGTTATGCCCAAAATAGTGAATAGCGAGAAACACCCACACTCACGCCACAACTCCTACAAGCTCACACACACACTACAGTAGCTCAAAAACAGTGGGGAGGGATAGACAATAGTCCTACACACACATTCCAAGCATTACACACACATACAAGATCAAAGAGAATATGGAAATCTGCAAGAAAGAGGCAAATTCGAAATTTTGCAAAGCTCCTTCTTCACAATGACAAAAAGTCTCTACAAAGAGTCACAAAGTGACTTATATACATGTGCCCTAAGTTTGGTCTTTTCACACAAGAGACCGGCACTTTATTACTAAAAAGTGAATTTCCTACTAATTTACAAGGGATATTTCACAACAAGTTGGGATTATGCATCTAGAGGACTCCTCTATTGCATTTACATGGCTTTGAGGGAATTCTCTAAGACCTGGAAGAAAAAAATTATGCCCATTAATTTGAAAATTTTGGGGCTCTTCTCTTGTGCTCCTTTGCTCTGCAACACGGTGCCATGGAAGACCTCTTCTTCATTGGCTGTGGTGGAACCTTGCACTTTACTTTCAAACGGGCTTATGCGGGTACATTTTCGGTGAAGGAGTTGGAAGGGATCTTCATCCTCATCCTCATCGTCATCTTCAAGCATCCGAGTGGATTCTTCATGCAGTAAGAACGGTGCATTAGGTGGAGGTTGCGTGGCTTGAATGGTGGGAAAAAGGAACGTAAGGATGTGAGGAAGGCATGATCGTGGAAGATCACCCTTTTTAACATGTTTAATAACCGTAACACATTCACGGTGAATGCGTCGGAAATAATAAGAGGCAAAATTAACAGGCTCTCGAGAAGCCATGTCAAACATCCAATAAAATGGGCATGAAATCCCGTAAAGACGTTTCTGTATATTAAGGATAGCTACTAAGAATTGTAATGCAGTGCGTTCAGGGTAAGGGCGACACAAAATGGCATACTCATTCGATGAGTGCCGAGGAAATAATTCTACCATA
The DNA here is from genome assembly GCA_020310875.1 of Ceratopteris richardii. Taxonomy (NCBI): domain Eukaryota; kingdom Viridiplantae; phylum Streptophyta; class Polypodiopsida; order Polypodiales; family Pteridaceae; genus Ceratopteris; species Ceratopteris richardii. Next base: position 1,046,999 of record CM035422.1, on the reverse strand, counting down.
GTAGCAAGAGGAAGGAGAGGACCATTCTCCACTCCTTCTATGGGCAGACGAAATGCTTCAGTGAACGACGCTAAGGTGATGATGACACGGTTTGTTAAACATGTGATCGGCCAACTCTGCTCGGTGGCAGGTGTGGAAGCAATGGCAGCAATAATCTGCGCGTAAAAGGGTTGACACTCCACTGAATGCCAAGGCAATTCAGCGAAGTTCAATAGGCCGCGAATACGCAAGAACTCACTCACGTCCTGAGGGAGTCCGTCAAGGAAGGTAGCGAAATTGGATAATGCTTCCATGATGCGCACGCGAAGTCACAAGAACACGAAGACACAGAACACAAAAAAACACAGTGCACTGATCACACAGACACAATAACGATTAACAGGGAAAAGAAAAAGATTAAGTAGACACTTGGCAACGGGAGGCGATCGCAAACCCTAATCATCGCGCGGTGTTGAGATGATAACCTTCATAATTACGGCGTGCATGCATGTGCAAAATCAATAACACAGGGCGGCGATTAATCATAATTAGATAGCAAAACGAGGAAGTTTACGATTTATATTCAGCCAAAATACGGAAATAAAAAGAAGATAAGTTACACGCGAAAAAACGAAGAACACGTCAGCGAGAATCAGGCGCTTGGTGATACAGCTGCAACTTTGAACCATTGATTACTTTAGGAAGAGGAACTCCGGTCAAGGTAGTCAACCGAAAAGTAGCTGATTCCACTTGTTCACTAATTTGGTAAGGACCGAACCACCGTAATTTAAATTTCCCAGCAGCACGATTTGACTTAGCATTATAAAACAACACAAGTTGGCCCACCGAAAAAACTAGAGTCTTGAGAAACCGATCATGGGTACAGGCTTGCCGTAACTGCACTTCTTGAAGAACCAGCAAACTTTCCGAGTGATGTTCATCCAAAGCTCTGAGGGCGTCCAACCGAAATGGAAAAGAGTCTTCGGGTAACAATTTCTGAGTGATGGCCACACGTAAGCTGGGCACTACAATTTCTATTGGCGCGATTGCTTCCAATCCATAAGCAAGCTTGAAAGGAGTCAGTCCGGTTGCAACTTTGTATGTAGTCCAGTATGCCCATAAGACTGCAGGTAGTAACTGATCCCATCTTTCTGGTGATTCCACAATCAATTTGCGAAGTATACTCAACAGCGTCTTGTTGGTACTTTCTGCCAAGCCATTAGCACGAGGATAGTATGGTGAACTGAATTTATGCAGAATTTGAAAAGTGTGCGTTAGTACTCGCATTAAATTGTTAGCAAAGTGTGTTCATTGATCTGTCACAAGTTCCAGAGGTAATCCATAATGTGGGAATACGTCCTTCATCAGGCATTTTGCCACCGAAACAGCTATAGCGGACCGTAAGGCCCAAGCTTCTACACACCTAGTAGTGTAATCTGTGTAGGTCAGAATGTAGCGATTGTTGCTAAGGGTCACTGGAGGTGTGATTGGTCCAATAAAATCAAGACCCCACTTCTGGAAAGGTTCCAAAGGTAATACAGGTTGCAAAGGAAAGAAGTGGCGTTGTAATGGCTGGCCAGATCGCTGACAAGTATCATACTACTGCACAAACTGAACTACATCTTTGTACATGGTAGGCAACCAAAGCCCACTTTGCAGAATTTTTCAGTGTGTAAGATCTGCTGCAAAATGTCCACCGGAGGATATTGAATGTGCCATAGCCATAACCGAGTGTACTTCATGGGGTGGAATACAACGAAGTAAGACACCAGTATGATCTATGTAGTACAACTGTCCGACAATCAACCGGAATCTGCGATTGTAAACCAATTTTCCGCTGCATAGCAGGAGTGTGAGGGGGAAGACATCCGTCAGTAAGGAAGGTTAATAACTGATCATAGTAGGTAGGTGGCCCAAGAGGGTCTGCAGATTCGTCACGAGCCATTTCACTAACGTAAAGTGCTGGTGTGGTGTCATCAACACCCACCGGAGCTTCAACGGAATCCAATCGAGAGAGAAAATCTGCTAATGCATGTGCGGTGTCGGGTTGATGAATCACTTCATAATCGAACTCCTGTAGTAATAAAATCCAACGAGCCAAGCGACCTCCTAAATGTTGCTGCCGGACCAGATATACAAGTGCGGCATGATCCACGTGAAAGGTGAATTTTTGGCCTAGCAAATAATGCCGGAATTTCTTCACAGAGTACACCAATCCGAGACATTCTCTTTCGGTCACTAAATAATTCTTTTCAACCGAAGCTAGTCGATGACTAGCGTAAAAGACAGGCTGGAACCACTTATCAGTTTGCTGCATTAAAACACTTCCAATGGCTATATCCGATGCATCGACAAAGACATAGAACGGGCGTTCCCAATCCGGGGGTTGCAAAATAGGGGCCTGAATCAATAATCCTTTTAAATGATCAAAGGCAGTTTGGCATTCTGGAGTCCATTCGAACTTGCCTGGAGTACTCGTCATTAGCCGATTAAGTGGGGTTGCCAAATGGGCTAACCACCATAAATGGCGACCATGCCACCGAATCTGTCCCAAGAATCGCATAACTTCTTTTGGTGTGGTGGGTACTGGTGCCTGCAACACGGCTGCAACTTTGTCTGGGTCAACTTGTATGCCTTGCTCAGAAATAATGTGGCCAAGGAGTTTGCCACAAGAAACCGCAAATACAGATTTTATCGAATTCAAGCATAACCGGTAGTCACGGCATTTCTCAAAGCAGCACTGTAAATGATACAGGTGCGTTGCAATCTTGCCAAATAAGGAGAAGTCGTCCAAATATACTTGCATGAAAGTAGTTAAATAAGGTGAAAAAAATTCTTGCATACACCGTTGAAATGTGCTTGGAGCATTCCTTAAGCCAAACCACATGACTGTACAAGCATACACACCCCAATTCGTAATGAAAGCTGTTTTTGGTATGTCTTGTTCGGCCATTCTGACCTGGTTTAACCACTGTAGCCGTCCAAAAAGGAATACATCTCGTGTCCAGCTACCCTCTCAAGCATTGTGTCAAGAAAGGGGAGAGGAAATGGATCAGGTACTATAGCGGCATTCAATTTCCGGTAATCCACACAGATTCAAAGCTATTTATTTTTCTTTGGAACAATCATGATCGGAGAGATCCATTCAGTGTGTTCGATTGGTACAATGAATCCCACCTTCAACAACTGATCGAGTTCTGCTTTGACCTGTGCTGCATAACTGGGGTTCATTCGGTAACTGGATTGTTTGATTGGCTTTGCCTCTGGTTTGAGCACGACCCGATGTTGATAGATCTGCGGGTCCAGACCTTTCATATCCCGATAGTCCCACACAAAAACATCAGAAAACTCACGCAGGAGTCGGATCAAATCTTCTTGAAATGCCTCGGACAACCCCGCCTTAATCTTAACAGGATGCGGGTTGCCTATCGTGTTCCCTGATCCAATTCCGGTGACACAGGTTCCCCTGCCAAAGGTGAGAGCGCATGAACAAGACTGTACTCCAGTAATAGGAGAATCAGCATCAGAATCGGTGAAAAGTACAATTCAAACAGATCAGGTATGGGATATTCTCTCTAAGGCTACAATTACACTCCCCTTGGGGCAGCTACTCGCCTTGGTGCCCGGAGTTACGCAGCAGTTAGGAAGAAAGAACAGAAACCGATGAAGATGATGGAGATGATGAAGCCAGCCAGGGCACTCATGAATCCCAAGAAAATGTACAGACAGATGAACAAGGACAGCAAACCGACACCCAAGGTGACACCAGTACGCACGAAGACAAAACATTTGAAGCAGCGGCATACACCTTGGCCATCAAAAAGCTATATCGCACCATGGAAAAAGTTTGGGCGCGTAAGAAGTTAACTGAGGAAGAGAGCCAAGCACTCATAGAGAAAGAACTTATCTCAGGCGGTTTTGAAGAAGTATACATCAAAGGCTTCAGGGAACTAGTCAAATCAGTGGGATCTAACGAAGCATTAAGATACTTGCAGAGGAAGCCGTTACCACAATATGACCCCCGACGAGTACGTTTACTCTCAAAACCAGGTCAGTACATTTGTGTACCCACAGGTGGCCAATCTTCAGATCAGGCAAGGGAACACGTCTCATCCCCGAAGGCTCTGTAGCAGAAGACACCATTGTCATCGACTCCCCACCCCACACTACTACTGTACATACCACCACTGTAACCAAAGTACCCGCCACCCCAACCGCTCCTCTTTCACCTCCCGTCTCTCCAATCTCCCCTGTACATCCGATCTCTCCCCGACCATCCACATCTTTGGATAGCATTGTAGCAGAAGCCTTCCTTACTTCCATTCATCCGACAATTCCCCCACCCACCCAACCCAGTCTACCCCCTCGGACATCCACCTTTCTATCTAGTCCAATTTTCCCTCCATCCTTCTCATCCTTCCCCGCACCTCCAAGACCCCTTTTCCCATTCCCACCCCCATTAACCTTCTCCCCAGTCTCTCCCTCTCGACCCATCGTAATTCCGCTTTCCCCTTTCCACCAAGGAGTACAAGAGAACCCCTCTGTAAATTACTCTTAAACCTTTGTAAACCCTGTATTTACACCCACTCTCACGCCATTATTCACAGTCACCGCACTTGATACCACATCCAATGACATGGATATATCACAGCCCACCGCACCACCACTCACATCTTCCATTGTACCACCATATTTAGGCACATCAAAATTTTCCACTGTCACCACTGCATCCACATTCCCATCCCCATTTCCCTTACCCCTTGCATCCACACCCATACACACCGCAACTGCATTCACTCCGTCACTAATATTATCACCCACCATAGACACAGCATTTTGACAGATGTTCACGTGTATGACACAAGTAAGAGATGAGTTTGCATCTCTTGGAAATAATTATCAGACGTTGCAAAAGACAACCAACGACTTACAGTCGCAGCTCAATTCACTGTTACACTTATGTGTTCCTCGAGTAGCTTTGATGTGAACCTTTTCTCTATACATGGGCACTTTTTACTCTAGTGCTGGCTAGAGGTTTTTTCCCCATGTTACCACATACTTGATACTCTCATATGTGGTGGTACTTTGTACTTAGGGATATTATTCAACTCCTACTTCAGTTCAGTTCATCGATCAATAGAGAGAGCTATTCCAGCCATCGTCTTCTCTGTGTGTCTTGCTGCGTTTGTGCTCTTTGTGTGTGCTTCTCGTGTGTCTCTCGCACTTCTACACACAGCCAACAGTGGTATCAGAGCAGGTTCAGCTTCTTCTCAAGTTTCGGTTTTTCGCGTCGCGGCGCGCGCGCACTTTAACAGTGCAAATCGACTTCAGAGCATAGAAGTGTGAATTTCAGCAGCCCAGAAACATTTCCACCAGGTGTGCTGGAGTTTTACCCCCATTTCGAAGCCATTCGTGCAGTCAGAATCGCCATCAGAGTGATGGTTTGTAAGCTGAAATTTCAGCACTCATTTCAGTTTTCGTCGAAGTGAAGATTTTGTCACATTCTTGTTCCTTAGTGAAATGGCGGGCAGCAATGACTTGTTTGGCATGCTTCAAGCTGAAGATAAGCTTGATGGGACCAACTATCCGATGTGGTCTTACATGATGAAGCACGTTCTTATTGCAAAAAAACTTTGGAACATAGTGGCAGATGTAGATCGAAGACCGGCAGGTGCTTCTACTTCACAGTCTACTGTCACAGATGGAGCTTCTTCTTCGAGTACAGTGGTTTCTCCTTCTCCACCTACATAATAGCAGCTTAGATGGGATGGAAAAGATGCTCAAGCTCATGCTTTGATTGCGCTTTCAGTGAAGCGTCATATAGTTCCACACATTCGGTCATGTTCTACATCACGACAGGCATGGGACACTCTTGCTTCTTTGTATGCCGTGCGTAATGAAGCACGTGTTGCATACTTGAGGAAGCAACTTGAGGATGTATGTATGGCTGAAAATGAGTCAGTGGATGTGTATGTGACACGCATCAAGGAGTTGAAAGAGCAATTGGCAAACATAGATGAGATCATTCCGGATGCATCACTCATTTCTACATTGTTGAAAGGATTACCGAAATCTTTTCAAAGCTTTGCTACTACACTTCGTTTGGTTGCAAAAGGAAATCCTAATATGTATGCATTTGATGAGGTTGTGTCTCTTCTTTTGCAAGAAGAGCAATCTAGAGTGAATAGGAGTGGTTTGATTGAGGGAACGCAAGCACTTGCTATCTCACAAAAGGGGAAAAGCAAGTATGGTTCAGCTTTTGGTTCATCAAAACCAAAGCCTCAAGCTTCCTCTTCCACTCATTCCTCTAATGATGGTGATTTGCAATAAAAGAAGAGATGCAAATATTGCCGGAAGGCTGGTCATACTATTGATGAGTGTAGAAAGCTTGTTAAACACAATGAAAAGAAGAAGGAATCCGGCATGTCTATTGCTGAAAATTCAGCAAATGCAAAGAATGATGAAGCTAACATGGCTCAAGATTTTTGGGCATGTGTTGTTACATGTCATTATGATGCTTCTTTACATCCTAAATGCATGGTTGTGAGTGAGGCTGATTCGGATTGGTTCTTTGATAGTGGTGCTTCAAAGCACATAACATCATGCAAAAGATTTTTTGCCTCTTTGAAAGATGCACCTAAAGGAGGACATGTGGTGTGTGCAAACAATGCCTCTTATCCTATCATTGGAGTAGGAGAAATTGAGCTTACGGCTGCAAATGGAGGTGTGATTCTCTTGAAAAATGCATTGTATGTGCCCGGTATCAAGAAGAACTTAATTTCAGTTCCGTTGATTGCCAAAGCTGGACTTCATGTACACTTTGTTGATGATAAGTGTATGGTTCATGATTTCAGCAATGGCGATGTTATCGTGATGTCCGGTACATTATGTAATGGTTTGTATCGCATGGATACATACAAGAGGGCTGCCTCGAATGCCTTAGTTGCTCATACTTCTTCCATGGCTGAAATGGAGCTTTGGCATGCTCGTTTTGGTCATTTGAACTTCAATAGTTTGCTCTACTTGCAAAAGAAGGACATGGTTATTGGCTTGCCTACACTTGAGTCCATTGAAAAGCATGCATGTGAAGCTTGCATTCTTGGAAAAATGCATCGTGCTTCTTTTCCAAAAGATAGTCACACACACATTACAAGTAAATTGCAACTTGTTCATAGTGATGTATGTGGTCCAATCAAGACTCCATCTTTTGGGAAGCATGTATATTTTGTTACCTTCATTGATGATGCTACTCGCACAAAAGCTTTTGACTCTACGCACAGATTGTGGTGGTGAGTACATGTCACATGAGTTTAATGCTTTTCTTCGTGAAAGAGGTATTTCACACCAATGTACGGTGCCATATACACCTTAACAAAATGGTGTTGCCGAGCGTAAAAATAGAACTTTACTTGAAATGGCACGATGTATGGTTAAAGGAAAGCATCTTCCTCATAAGTTTTGGATGGAAGCGGTCATGTGTGCAAATTATGTGTTGAATCGCTACCCTACAAAAGCATTGAGAGTCATCACTCCTTATGAGGCTTGGAATGGTCATAAGCCTATGGTTAGTCATATGCGTGTGTTTGGTTCTTTGGCATATGCTCTTGTGCCATCACAACAACGTCATAAACTTGATGACAAGGCAAAGAAATGTATATTTGTTGGTTATAGTGCTGAAAGTAAGGGATATCGGTTATACCATCCATTGACGAACACATTTATTGTGAGTCGAGATGTGGTATTTGTTAAAAATTCAGTTTTCCCTCTACTTGAATGCAAAAAACTGCCAACAGTTAGCTCACAAGATGTGTTCGATACACTCATGCCTTTGTTCCAAAATGGTGCGCTTGACTATGGCCATGTAGACCAGCCAACTGAGGTTCAAAGGGCTGAAAAATTCCAGCCAAATAGGGCTGAAAATGTGGATAATTTTCAGCCAAACATGGCTGAAAAAATTCAGCCAAAAAATGTCAAAACTGTTGGAAATTTCCAGCCACATATGGCTGAACATATGCGACAAAATATGGCTGAAACTGAGCATGAAATTCAGCCCACGCATGATGTACATATTGAAGATGTTTTACATAATGAACGCATGTCTATCAAGAGTGCACAATCTATGCCAAAGTGGCTGAAACAAACTTTGCAAGACAGCAAATTGAGTGCACCTTTACTTGGTAGAACAAGGTCAAGCTCTCACCATGCATCAAGTAATTTTGTGGATTATTCTCTTATTGCTACAACATGTAATGAAGAGCCACTTTCTTTTGAAGATGCATGTGACGATCCACAATGGATGAGTCCTATGCAATCAGAAATGGATTCCATACATAGGAATGGTACTTGGGAGTTATGTGAATTGCCAAAAGGAAAGAATGCCATTGGTACAAAGTGGGTTTACAAGATTAAGAGAAAATCTGATGGTAGCATTGATCGCTACAAAGCTAGATTGGTTGCCAAAGGATATGCGTAACAATATGGCATTGACTATGAGGAAACTTTTGCACCTACTTCACGCATGACTACCATTCGTACCGTGGTTGCATTGGCTGCCCATCGAGGTTGGAAGGCATCAATTGGACATAAAAATAGCCTTCTTGAATGGAGATTTGCAAGAAGAGGTTTATGTGAAGCAACCTCCTGGATTTGCTATGAAAGGGAAAGAGCATATGGTTTGTCGCTTGCATAAAGCCTTGTATGGTCTCAAGCAAGCTCCATGTGCATGGTATGACAAAATACATAAGCACTTGACTGCTCTTGGCTTCACATGTAGTCCGATTGAAAGCACACTCTATGTACGCAAAAATGGGGCTGATCTTATAGTGCTTGTTCTTTATGTTGATGACATACTCTTGACTGGGTCATGTGATGCAATACTTGACATTCTTATGGCTGATTTGCAGCATACTTTTGATGTCACTTATCTTGGTCTTTTGAGGTACTATCTTGGCATCCAGTTTGTATCCGTTGAGGGGGGGAATCGTTATGCATCAAGCAAAGTATGTTGAAAAACTACTTCAGCGTTTTGACTTTGAGGATTGCAAGCCAGTTTCCACACCAGTTGAGACAGGATTTAGATTCTCAGTTGAGGATTCCAGTGATGCATTTGACACTTCTCTTTATCAGCAGGTTGTGGGATGTCTTATATATGCATGCAACACAAGGCCGGATATACAGTATGCAGTTTCCCAGTTGAGTCGATTCATGCATAGCCCTGGCACTAAGCATTGGCAAGCGGTGAAACGTGTGTTTAGATATCTTCGAGGCACTTTGAGCTTAGGTCTCTTTTATGGCAGAGATGTTCAGCCATGCTTGCATGCTTTTACAGATAGTGATTGGCCTGGTTGTTATGATACTCGCGTGTCTACTAGTGGTAATTGCTTTTTCCTTGGAGACTCATGCATATCTGTGTTCCTCGATGTTGGCATACAAAGCAACAGAGGAGTCATGCACAATACGGCAACAAGGCCAGATCATTTTTTCCCATGGATTATGTACAACTCAAGTGATTTTAATCACTACACAAACATTGTAAATCCTGTTTTTGGTAGATTAGACTCCATTTTGTGCAAGCCGAGGAGTCCTCGAGCTTGAGGAGTATTAGAAGTACCACCGTACCAATTTTCATAATTTTTAGACTTCGTTTGAGCCCTCAAATAAGCCCTGGAACCTAATTTTTAACTAGGCCGGACACTAGGTCTGGACAGGGTCAAAGCTAGTCAAAAACTATAAAAGGAGCTAGAGAGCTCATTTTTGAGGCTGGATTGTAATTGAAACGAACTTGTAAGAGCATTTTGAAAGTAATTGAAGAACTCCATTGATTCTCACTCTTTGTCTTGCCGTGTGTGCGCGTGTGTGTGTATGTGTGTGCATGCTAGTGTGCTTCTCACTCACGCACTTGTGCCGCCACTTGCTCGAGGTCTTCATACCATCCTCACGTCTTCCCGGATTGACATTAAAGGAGGTGCTACTCATCATTGAGCTACACCAAATTTTGGCGCCGTTGCCGGGGATCGAGCTTTGAGGACGAGCGTGTGATGGTAAGACGTAGAGTTGAAGCGTTGGAGTTGTAGGTATTTTCTTCACTCTCATCGATTTTCTTTTACTTTCTTCACCATCTTCATCACCATCATCATCATCACCATCTTCCACCTCCATCTCCATCATCGCGAAAAATTTCAGTTTTTTGACTATATCCCCATCTCCACCTCATTTCCCTCATTTCATTTGTGAGAGAGAGCGAGAGAGCGAAATTGCGTGTGCTGTTTTTGCTTGTTTCTTGAGTTATCTTGCAGGTTCTTGCTGTATCATCATCCCTAGCAGTGTGCGCAGGTCTATTGAGAAGCAATTGAGAGTATCCAAGCAAGGGTGCTGTGCAAGCTTGAGAATCAACTTCTCGAGCATTAAAGAGCAAGGTTCGGCAAGAAAGGTCGGAATATTCTCAACTCCTCTTCGTCAATTCCTAGCTTAGGCTAAGAACGATTAGAAGTAGGAGTAAGTCAGGGCGACGATAGGTAGGTATCAAGTTGAAGACTACCTAAAAACTCAAGTTCAAGCTAAAAACCTAATCTCTGTATTGTCGATAACATAAAGGAAAAGAACCTAACGTGGAACGATCAACCTGAAAGTACGAAGAACATTCAAGTATTCCTGACGACGTAATAGCAGACAAGACTTTAAACACGAGGAATAACTAAAAAGAATCAAGTGACTGGTACCAATTGATCGGCAACGAGGTTGTACTCTGGGAAAAATTGGGCTAATTAGTTAGGCATATGAACCTTAGATCAGGACGACACCTAGTAAGAGAGAGACAAAGCCTTAGGTCTTCAGAGGCTAGTGTCAATCACACTGCAAGGTCTTGGGCCCAGCAGTTGAGTCACCACTCTCATTACCCTAGCTCTGATACCAGTGAATCAGGGATGTCTCAAGGTATGGACAGACCTACGGGAAGTTCAGGTGTGCCTTACCTGTACAGGGTAGAAGGCCCTTACAAAACGCAGCTAGAGTACCTTAGGACCAACCGATTAGGTGCTAGCATCTATGAGGACGGCCTAGGAAGATCCGTGGTACAGATTAAAAATCATGATCAATCCATTGGACTAGAGCACCCAGTTGTTAAGTTTGAAAACGGTGCATACCTGGATAAAGAAGGAACCATATATGTAGTCACCAGTCACCCAGATAGGACGGATGAATTTGGAAACGTAATCTCAGAGGCGGACTTAGGTGACTTAGAGCAAGGAAACATGGGTACGGAACCTAGAACCCCTCGAGGTAAGTCAGTTCTCACTAGGATTATCACACCTGAGTGGGTACCCCAGGACAACAAGAGCATAGAGTTGCTCCTCAATCGAGAAACCGACGAAGCCTTCTGGAGGTATAAATCTAATCAGCCAACTGATATAGGAAATATCATGATCTATGAGTTTAAGGATCCGGATAGCCCAGGTAGAGTGACCTACTTAGATCACACTTCGGAACGGATCTTTGTGGTGACAGAAAATGATAGGCATGCTTACACTTGGAAGGGTGAATTTATTTTCCCCCAACCAAGATCAAATGTATCCTATGGTCACCCTGGGGCTGGGACATCCCAAGCTCATGGAATGCAAAGAGACAGAAGTAGAGATAGACCAGAAGTAAGTTTTGCCAACCCAGGAGGCAGAGAAAGAACGAGGACAGAGACGAATAGGGTAGAACCTGAGATGCTTAGAGTTCACAGGAACCAAAGAAATGTGGATGGATTTCCTCTGCCGAGACCTAGAGAGCATACAAGAACGTTGAGACCAACCCAGCTAGTGAAGTCCATGAAGAATTACTTTGATGGCACAGGAGATCCCTATGATCATGTGGCGGAGTTCAAGCAAGTCTTGAGAGCTGAACAAGTGGAGGATCTATTCACGCAGTACAATGCCTTCGGTCTAACCCTTAGGAACACCGCACTTACATGGTTTCAGCCATTGGATGAGCGCCAGTTCAGGAGCATAGACCAAATCCTAGAAGCATTTATTATTGAGTTCTCCAAGAGTGGCATAAGACACAACACCTCCTCACTGATTCACAGCTTCAAGCAAACCCCTCAAGAGACTGTGAGACTTGCAGGAAGAAGATTTAGGCAATACCTCGAAAGATGTCCTGTTTCGGAGCTACCCACATCTGCCAAACAAGTAGCCTTATTCCTTGACGGATTACTGAGTACGAAATTGAGATCCTATGTGTATCTGAAAGACCCTAGGACTATAGAAGAGTGTGTACGTATGTGCATTGACATTGAAGATAACCTAGGGGAAGAACTAGAGCTTTCCAAAATCTACAAAGATTCAGATAGTGCATCTAGTCACTCTTCCACGCAATCCACATCAATTGAGGAACTCGCAGAGAAAGTAGCTCAAAAATTAGGGGTAACTAGTAAACAAATCCCAAGGTTTGCTCCTGTGAAAAGGTGCTATACATGCGGTGGCGACCATATGGCGAATGTCTGCCCCATTATGGCTCAGCCCCAAGTAAATCCTAGTAGCCAATATTGCACCATAGAACGGAGATACACCAATCACACCGCACAAGATTGCCCATACAACAAGTAGGCGGTTAGGCAACCCTACCCCCAGCCCTACCAACAAGGCAGATACCAGAACCAGTACCCTCCACAACCATATGGCAGGCCACAACAAAATTATCAACCACAATATCAAAACCAACCAAGACCTCAACCGGTGCTAGCACAACAACCCCCAGCCCCAGCTAATGTGATTCAGGTAAAGTATACTGCTGCAGAAGAGAACCTGAATAGAGCTATAGTCCCTGTAACATCCTTGCTTTCTGAAAGTGACCCGAGTGACCATAGCTTTGATTCCACACATGTTGATAGCCCCCAGGCCTACTACATGCAGTCTCCTGAGCATGGTGAGTCCTATTATAGCGAAGAGACAAACGAACCTAGTTGGGAGTCAGATTACACGAACGTCATGTATGCAAACCCCAATCCTAGGCCTCAATCTAGGCAAGTAAGACCTCCATTCCCAAGAGGACCGTGCTACAGATGCCAAGGAGATCACTTCATTCGTGATTGCCCCTTACCTCCACTTACACAAAACCAGTCAGTGACGATCCAAGGCTTCTGCCAAGATTGTGGAAAAGAGCATCTCTTACGAGATTGCCCAAAGAACCCCAATAATATGCCAAAAATCACGCCCATCAATGTTATTGAGTTAGTGGTAGATTCCAGTGGAAGTGTTACTCCCACTGCACCTGTACAGGTAGTCACGAGAGCTCAAGCAGTGCAGCAAACCCAAGGGGTAGGCAAGGAAAAGAGCCCAGACGCTAGCGATACTGAGAGCCAAAATAAAAAGAGAACAAGAGCTTGGAGAGATATCCGCGAACGCATGAAAAGGCAATGGGCAAAGAAGATGAGTGAACTTGAGGAAAGTCTACGAGAAACCAAGGCTAAAATCATAGAGATCACATCTCAACCGCACTCTCACACATTCCCACCGCTACCATCCCCATCACCCTCCATCCCTCCACCCTCTAAGACACCCCACGTAACCCACCCACCACCCCAAACAGGATCAGTATTAGCTGATCCCACTCCTGAAGACATAGACATGATGCTTAAGGCATATCAGGCCAGAATCCAAGAAGGGCCAAACGTCACGGATCATGACAAATGCTATCCTAGAGCTGACCTAGAGATAGAAAGAACCAAACTGTGCGCGAAAATGGTCGCATTGGCTCAGACTATGTTTGAAGCCAGTCGTCTTTTCAATTACTCGGGCTCAGCCAAAACGCAATTACACTTGGATGGACTCCTAGAGAAGTTAGAGGGAATAATTGCAAGATCTGCCAAGGAAGAAGAAAATCAAGAAGAAGATAAAGCAAGCAGAAACATGAACCATCCCCCATCGGAAGTTTATGTGGCCAATTCCACTAAACCAGACAACTTCCCCTCCTTAGAAAGAATAGAGAGGCTAATTGCACAATCAGAAAAGGAACCTACCCCTCAAAGAAAGGAAAGGGCAAGAGAACGGATAAGCCAGCCTCTTCAGGAAGCCCATGTGCCTCCTCAAGAAGCTTATCTCCCCCCCCAAAAAGCACATGAGCCTCCCTCGAAAGCTTGCGTACCTCCACAGGTTGCCTACGTTCCTTCTCAGGGAGCGTATGAGCCTGCTCGGAAGAGTAATAGAATAAGTAATCCTCCCCAAGAAGCTTGTGCTCCAGCCATTTACGAGAGCAAGGAGAGAGCCAACGATAGAACAAGCCCTCCTTCCCAGGTTGCTTATGTACCTAATTCTACGGAGCCAGACACTTCTTCTTCTATGAATCGGTTTGCACCAGACTTCCTACGAGAGATTCAAGAAGACAAATGGGATAATGAAAGTGAAGTCGCCCCTCCATTTGAACTTGTGGACGATGCACACGACCAATTCCCACAAGACATCCCATCCATTTACGGGGAACATGAGAGTATTCAGTCTCATGAGAGATTGGACTTTGAGTCTAATTCCATACAGGAGCTACCCCACTTCACAGGCCCATGGGAAGCAAAGTCCACATGTATGAGAGCACCCACAGTCATGGTAAGGAACGACGACTCAGTCATATCAAGGAACATGGAGGTAGTAAAGAACACCAAGGCGCAGTGCGATCTCACTTTGGAAGAACTGCCTAAGAATAGACCAAAAGCGCGGAAAGGTGTAGCCAGTCAAGTGACTAAAGTTGCAGAACCACGTTCCCGAATAGGATCCCATAGGACAGTGCCAGAAATTCCCTTGGACAAGATAGGAGATATGTGTGAAGGTGAAGAAGGGAACACCTATCTTCCCATCACCTACCAGGACTACACCACCAAGGCAATTTTGGAATCAGGTGCAGGAGTTGCAATTGCCACTACTTTCCTATGGAAGCGTTGGGGCAAGCCAGCACTCAGGCCAACGAGGATGAAATTGCAAATGGCCGATGGTCACATAGAGAGACCCTTAGGATTGCTAGAAGGAATAACTCTCACCACTTGTGGTGTCGAGTTCGAGCATACATTTGCTATATGTGATTTTAGCAAAAATCATGCCTATGAGATGATTTTGGGAAGACCATTTATGCGACAGTTGCAAGTGGTGCAGGATTGGGGGACCAATTCTTTGTACCTGCAACACTTAGGTGTTACGACCAAAGTCAATCTCAAAGATTACTCTCATAGAGATGTACCTCCTATCCAGTGGAATCCCATCCATAGAGCCAAAGATGATACGGAATCGGTGCATTCCATAGGGTCTGGATCCTCGTGGATGCATGAAGACACTCACTTATGGATGTGCAAAGTAGCGGTAGAGGAAGAGAAGAGAGAAAAGGCCAGAGAAATAGGTGCAAAAGAAACACATAGAGCAATTAAAGACCCAGCCTATGCACCTGTAGTTTTTCCAGACGAGGAATTTGAACCCCATGGCTGGGCCGAAATTTTAGCAACCATGGACGTAGCCATCAATGAAGAACAATGGACACCTCACTGTGATGAGGATGGTTATGACATTTCAGTCTTCTCCATAGAGCCAATCATGGGAGAGGCAGTTCTAGAAGAATGCGAACCTAGCCCTGATGCATTTGAGGATGCAAGTGACTCCGATCTCGAGTCTATCATTATGGACCCACCATTTGCATCAGATGAAGAATACTGCCATGAAGTAGAATTTCAACCCCAGAGGCATGGAGAGGTTACAAATGATGTAAGATTAGCAACGCATATGACCCCGAAGGAAGAAGGAAAGAAACGAAAGAAGAAAGAAGTCTCACCAGAGGAGGAAGAATCTTTGTTTGAGGTTCCAGAAAATTTTAAGAAGTATGAGATAGATGACAGGAGAGTCATGATAAGAATGCCTAAACGAGAGGCGCAATCAGGAGAGGCCTATGATAACAAAGAAACCACCAAGAAAATAGTAGTGGCCATAGAAGAAGGAGAGGAGAGATGTACGTATATAGGCCATGACCTGACAGAAGAAGAAGAGCACGAATTGATTGCCTTGCTAAGAGAATACAGAGATGTATTCGCTTGGAGTTACAAAGATTTGAAAGGTGTTGACCCGGACATATGCTCACACACTATCCCCATGACTTCAGACGCTAAACCCTCTAAGCAAAAGCCTTATACATATAACGATAATTATGCTGCTAAGATCAAAGAAGAGATAGATAGATTAGTTGAAGCTAGATTTATCTACGAAATTGAGCACACTGAATGGGTATCCCCCATCGTAGTGGTGCCCAAGAAGAATGGCAAGCTGCGTGTGTGCATTAACTTGAAGAAGGTTAATGCAGCCACAATTCGAGATAACTATCCGCTTCCCATCACAGAACATCTCTTAGAAAGAGTGGCAGGCAAGGAAGTGTACAGCTTCCTTGATGGATTTTTCGAGCTACAATCAAGTAGCCATAGCTCCAGAGGATCAGCATAAGACAGCCTTTGCCACAGAATGGGGCATTTTTGCCTTTAGAGTAATGCCATTTGGGCTTACCAATGCACCAGCCACCTTCCAGAGGCTGATGTGCCATGTGTTTAAGGAGTTCCTGAGGAAGAGTTTAGAAGTCTATGTTGATGATCTTTGTGCTCATTCCAATATTAGACAAACCCATATTCCTGAACTCAGACAAATCTTTGACAAATGTAGAGAATATCAAGTCTGCCTGAACCCAGAAAAGTGCGTTTTTATGGTCAGGCAAGGCAAGATTCTAGGACACATAGTGTCAAAGAATGGCATATCTACCGACGAAGAAAAAGTGAGAGCCATAGCAGAGCTACCTAGGCCAAAGAATGTCAAGGAAGTACAAGCTTTCATGGGGCATTGTGGTTATTATCGACGATTTATACACATGTATGCTGTCATAGCAAAACCCATGTACGGGCTTCTGACTAACTTTGAGTGGACTGATGAATGTGAGAATTCCTTCCAGGAGCTTAAACGAAGATTATGTTCAGCACCAATCTTGACCACACCAGATTGGAATAAGCCATTCCATGTTCACGTGGATGCATCCAATTATGCTATTGGATGTGTGCTTGCACAACCTACTGGTGAAGGTAATATGGATCTTCCAATTGCCTATGCCAGTAGACAATTGAATGCGGCTGAACGGAATTACACCACTACGGAGAGAGAAGGATTAGGCATGGTATACGCAGTTAAGAAATTTAGACACTATTTGCTTGCAAATAAGTTTAAATTTTTTACTGATCATCAGGCATTGCTATACCTCGTAAACAAGCCATGCAATACAGGACGATTAGTGAGATAGTTTCTCTTGCTAATGGAATATGATTTTGAAGTTGTGGTAAGGAAAGGTAGAACCCATTTGAGAGCTGATCATCTTTCTAGGCTCACATCGGGAGAAGCCCCACAAGGAGTATCGGATGATCTTCCTGATGCTTACTTGTTTAATTTGGAAGTTGTACCGCAGTGGGCCAAGCCATTGGTACCAGTATTGACATACGGGCCTAACCATCCTGTAGTAAACACACGAAATAGAGAGGTTGTAAAAGCCCAAAAGTACCACATCATGGCAGGAAGCATGTACAAGCACACAGATCAAGGGATCTTGGCTTGTTGCGTAGAAGAGGATGAGTACGCTAAATGGTTGCAATTAGCACATGTGGGTACACTAGAGCAACACCATTCAAAGCAACGAACTTTACAGACTCTAAAGAGATTCGGAGTGCATTGGCCAACTATGGAAGCGGATGTCCAAAAGTTGTGCAAGGAATGCCCAATCTGTTGCACTAAACCACCAGTGGAACACGCCACTCTTTATCAAGTATCCATTATGCCAGATTGGAGCGAACCACTAGTATCATTCCTGCGGACAAACACATTTCCTCCAGACATGACTCTAGCTAGGAAAAGGAGTTTAGAACAAGAAGCCCAGGATTATTCACTCATTGGTGATAATCTATATAAGCGTGGTAAAGATGGTTACCTGAGGCTATGTGTCCATGAAAGTGAGTATCTTAAGATCTTAGAAACTGCTCACCAAGGTGTAGCAGGAGGACATTTTGGACCGGATCGGGTGATCAAGGCAATCCTATTTGCGGGCTTCTGGTGACCTACCCTTCACATGGATGCACATACCTATGTGAAACGGTGCGATGTCTGTCAAAGGACTCAGTATCCTATACGCAAAGATGAGATGCCACTGAAACCTATGATGGGTGGACGTGCATTCTCTAAGTGGGGAATAGACTTCGTGGGTCCTATTAATCCCCCAGCTAAGGGTTCTCATGCGGAATACATCATTGTTGCGACAGATTATCTCACCAAGTGGGTAGAGGTAAAGGCCACAACAAAGAACGATGCTCAAACAACTGCCAAATTCTTGTTTGAGAATGTATTCACAAGATACGGGCTACCTATAGAGCTTGTAAGTGATAGAGGCACTCATTTCTTGAATGAAGTGATTGAAAATCTACTCCAAGAATTCTTGGTAATACACAAGAAGTCTGCCCCTTATCACCCTCAAGCTAATGGACAAGCTGAGAGCACTAATAAGATCCTATGCAATGTACTGACGAAATTAGTGAACACTAAACGCTCTGACTGGGACAAACAGCTACACCATGCTGTTTGGGCATATCGAGTTGCCTACAAAACGGTACTCCAAGCCACCCCCTTTCAGATGGTATTTGGCCAAAACGCTGTGCTACCCTTGGACTTCTTGATCCCTACATTGAGAGTAGCACAAGAGTATGAATGGACAGGTCATGAGCTCTCCTCTAGGATCTTTGACCTTGAACGATTAGGAGAAACAAGACTGAGAGCCGCCGCAGGAATATATGCAGCCAAGAAGAGGCAGAAGGCATATTTCGATGCCCATGTGAAGGATAAAGGCTTGAAAGCAGGAGATCTAGTCTTAGTCTATACACTAAAACAACACGCGAGGAAGCTAGAAAAGAGAGGCTACGGACCTATGATCATCAATAGGATCTCCACGAGTGGAGCAGTACAATTGGCCACATTAGAGGGTGATGTTCTCCCAAATTATATTAGCGGTTGTAGAGTCAAGTTGTATCAGGAACCCCTCACGGAGGAAATACTCAGCCGACTCAACACTGCTAAGAAACGCAAAGAGGAAGAAAAGCGCATTCGAGACGAGGCTCAAGCAAAAGCTTTAGAACGCATCAGAAGGATGAAGTTACGAAGGCAAGGCCGAGATCAGACTAGAACAGATGACTATGCAGATCAAGGACACCCCATGGCCATGTGTGAAGTTGCAGGAACAAGCTCGCATAGAATAATTGATAGACGTCCTTTCATAACCATAGATATAGGACAAGGAAAGAGTGCAAGGACCGTAAGAGCCTTGATTGACTCAGGTGCTGCCACTAGTGCTGTTAAGTTGTCTTACTGTCAAGAGTTGCAGTTACTTGTCAATCCTGTGGAAGCATATCTCATAGGATTGGGAGGCGTGGAAACCCCTTGCATGGGCGAGGCGGAACTTCCCCTCTACATTCACAATGAGGCAATGACCGTTAAAGTACTAGTGTGCCAAGATGAGGATCTCATTGAACCTCTCGTCTTGGGTCAAGATTGGATCTATGACCAAGCAGTCAATCTAAACCTAAGAAGTGGACTTCTCCAGGTTTGGGTCAATCATAGTCGAGTTACAGTAGAATTAAACAATGGAGCACTCAAGGAACTAGGAAAGGCACAGACTCCTGGTCCTTCCAGGGGTACACATGAAGATGACCATGCTGTTCTTGTTCAAAGCCATGTGTTGCAGAGGAATGATATTTGCGAAAAAGGAGTCAGGGATGCAATGGAACTCCCTTCTTTTCCAAAGGTCAGAAGGAGGCAGCAACCAAAGGTGGATCAAAGGAAGAAGAAGCAGAGTACTACCTATGTCCGAGATCAAAAGTACCTGCGCAGCAGAATGTCCCAGAGAGTAAATCAAGTGTGGGTGCGGAAAGGCGAACACCCGGTTGCACTCACGACAACCACATGGGCAAAGCTTCTTACTAGTAACCAACGACATGACGCTAATAAGAAGTCTTTCAGAAATTCTTCTGCTAAAGTAAAATCTATTTGGGTGCCCAAGAAGTCGATGAAGGCAAGCCCACAATCAAGACAAATTTGGGTGCCTAAGGCTTGCTTGAGGGCACAAGTAGCTACGCCAAGGCCACAACCTATGCAGCATAACCCAACTACGAGTACAACCAGTATTCACTCGTTCTCAACACTTAGGAACACACCAAGAACCAAGAGCACGCATGTAATCACTTATAAATGGGTCCCTAAAAGGCCCCATTCCCAAACCGCGACACCGAGACAGCTCTCTAGAGTCTCTACGAAACCGAAAGCAAAGCCCATCCACTGCATTTGGCAGCCTAAGACCTATAATAAACCCCCGACCCTAATTTGTAAATTCACCCCACTTACTAACGGCATTAGTCTCCTAGGAATACACAAACATTAACTACACACACTGTCTTCGTGCACTTACTAACCACTAACTCACCATCTACCTCATGTTAATGTTGTAACGGGGACACCAACGGATTTATTCTGTCCATCACGATGTTAACACATGATTCTATATTCTCACAGAATCAAAAGGCAAGAAGTAAAATGGCAGAAGCGACAGGTTCGGGCTCACAAGTAGGGATACTTACTGCAGGAATTGATGTGGATAGTCTACCTTTGGATGTGCCACCAACTGAACGACCAGTGGAGATGCAGCACCTTCAGCAAATCCCGGTGCCAGATCCACCTACAGGGATCACGGAAAGAGTCCATGCCAATTCTCATTGGTTCAATGGCATGCCAGGTCCATTAGGTGAGGCCAAGTATATCTGGGAGTCTAAGTGCGAGTATGACAGATCATGGGTGCGATTCCAATTTTTCTCCAAGGAGTTCGAGACTTTACAGATCACCGAGGATCTCCAGACCATATGGCAACGTGCAGGGTTGGCAGAATATTTTGAAGCCTCACTACCTAAACCCGACCTCCTCCGATGTTACTATTTGGTCTCCACATTACAAGCTAATGAAGACAAGGACAAACCCGGATCATTTGTTCTCCCCTCATTGCTGGGCAACAACGAGTTGAAGAGGTTTGAACTTACTGTGGAATTGGTAAGCGACGCTTTAAATATGCATGGCACGCATGTACCCTCAGAAAAGGATGCTCTCGTTCCCACCAACATGAAGGATAGGAAACTATTGAAGCTGAAAGACATGGCAGCACTCACCCCAAATGTGTCCATCCCTCTCCGCATGTTCATGCAACATTTCGCCTTTCCCGGCCAAGACCGATTCACACAACCACACAAGAAGATCTGGTTCGCTCTCTACTTAGCGGAAGCAGGTGCGTTACCCATTAAGCTACCAGTATGGATTATAGATCAGTTGTATGAAGCGAACAAACGGGCTTCTAGGAAATTAGTGGTGAATGGATGCTGTGCAATCACACGCATTATTTACCGATGCCTAGCATATGATGTCCCCATTGAACGTGCCTTAACTTGGGCACAATTACAAATGTTTAAAAGGCTCAAGACGTCCACACATCAGTCCAAGCGCATGAGGGGCGCGATCCCTTGTGTCCAGACAAGGGAAGTCCTGACTACTCCTGAGGCATCACCACTAAGAGAGGCCACCGTACCTCCCTTTACCATTAGGATACCCAGGTCAGAATCTGACACTACGACACAAGCTACCCCATCGGCTCCTCCTGTTACACCTGAATTCGAATTTGCTGCCACTGGAGAGGCTGAAGGACTGGACCCCCAGGATTTCGAAGCATTCCTACAAAGCACACAATTCTCTGATGTGGAGTTTTATTCAGAAGCAGAGGAGCAGGGCACATCCTCACGTAGAAGAAGAAAGTCTACAGACGGTCGACATGTACATTGGAGCGACGCTCAGCAAAGTCAACAACACGGACACCCGGAAGAAGAAGAAGCGTATGAAGAAGAGACCACTGAAGCCCCAGCCTATACAGCAGAACTCCGAAGGCTGTATCAGATTATGGAAAGAGTGCGATCGCAGCAACTACTCACTAAACAGAGCAGCAGAGTACTTATGACTCAGTTGTTGGAAGAAGCGGGAGTTGATTCAGAGTACAGGGAAGGTCTCTTATTGATGGCAGAAACATATGGAGTAGTAGAAGCAGTGCGCACTGCCATTCAGAGGCCTCCAGCTCAATATGACCCACGACGGTTCCAGACACGACCTCGCTCAGGTAAAAATATCCAAATTCCCATTACAGTTGCAGAAGAGCCAACTCCTACACCTGAAACTATCAGGACAACCTCCCAAACAGCTAGCCAACAGCACCCAGCCACCCATGAGGAGTCCACCGAACCACTACCACCTACTCCCCCACCATCACCTCCTAGAAGAGAAACAGTGGAAACCACATCGACTACTCAACCCACTGACCCCACCTTCATCTTCCGTACTCCCATCTCCAGTGCCACCCTATTCTCTACCACTGATAACCCGACCTTTGAAGCAAACCCCATCACTACACAATCCACCGAACCCCTCCTAGAGCCTGCCCTAGGGCAACCATCCCCAATGCCTTCAGCCACGGGTCATCCTGACCCTAGATCCACATTCATGGGCTTCCCTGCTACCACGCAACCCTTTCAACCCTTCTCAAATTTACGACCCCAACCCCCGATATCCCTCTCTCCATTTCTACAATCCCTCCATGACATCTTTGCTAGGGCTTTTCAACCAGGCTCTCAACCATTCCCTGCCTTTTCAGCTCCCCACCCCACTTCGCATCTATTCACTACTTCCACACACACACCACCTACCATACCAATGTATATGGCAGACCCCACACTCACACCCACTCCTGAAGGTATGGACATTTCACCACCCACGGCACCTCCACCCACGGTTTCACCTCCTCCCATTCCCCCTCCACCAATTTCACCCACACACACAACTTCCGTAGACACATCATTCACTGTCTCCCTTCCCCAATTCCCTTCCCATGCATCTCCCCCGGTAAACACCACACACTCATCTATAGGAAATGCATTGGACACCATGTTGGCTTGTATCTCAAATTTAAGAACAGATTACATTCAGCTCCAGCAACAAAACGAACGCCTGCACGAGCACTCAGCAACACTACAGCACCGCCTTGCGGCACTAGAAGAGGAGAACGCTCGCCTCCACACACAGTTCCAAACCCTCCAAGAAGCCCATAACATATTGGAGGTACAGCTACAGAACGTAGATCAGGAAGCGGTGCATGTGGTAGAAGGTCACCTACGGACACAGCTGGAACGCAACTCAAAACTTCAGCGAAATATGGCACTACTCAAACGCCACCTTGCGGCTGCTCAGGAAGAGAATAGACGCCTGCAAATACAAAATCAAGAGAACCTGGAGGCAGCTATTGAGAGCACACCGGGGGCACCCATCAGCCCATCCAAGTTTCAAGCAGTGACCCCCGATAATATCAAGATTATATTGGAAGATTATGCCATGCTGCTCGAAGCACATGATAAGCTATCGGAGGAGCTGGGACAACTGAAGCAGGAACACCAACAAGGACCAACAGCAGCCCCTCCAACCACCCCCTCTGCGGCTTCGCTTCTCACAGACGCAGAGGCCATAAAAGATCTCCAGAAACAGATCACTGAATTGCAAACACGCCTACTGCAATATGAGAGACCATCTTCCCCTCCAGAGGCTCCCACGGACGAAGAAGTTGTGCAAATTCCTGTGGAACAAACGTTTGACGAAGAATACGATCCGCAACCATTCCCAGGAGGCCAACAAACAGAAGAAGCGCAGGACACATTCGAGGCACCCAGGCCCCCATGGTTACGTCAAGTGGAGGAAATCGGGAGTTCGCACGAAGAGCGCACCGTAGTGCAAAATCAGGCCATGAGGGTCATAGAGGAGACTGTGTTACAATCAGCTTACTTTAAGAACCTGTCATCGAGACGCCTGATTCTCTCATCGGAACTCCAATACAGGCCGTATTATATTATTTTGGCTGATTATAATGCAGAAATACAAAGAGTCACGGGTCAGATTCCTACTTTTGCGACCCAATTTCAACCCGAGGACCTTCCTCCAGAGGTGCAAAAAGGCAAAATTCGTCAACCAACATGGCGGCAGAAACTTTTAGAGACATATCCAGAAATGCTACGCACATGGAACAACGCGCCTTTGCACCTCCTGTACAACCCATGCTACGGTCCAGTCCCCCGCCGCAGGTCGTGGAAGGCATTCAATATCAAGGTACAGAACAACGCGCAATGCAAGGAATGGCTGAACTACCCGTACATTGCGCCACCACAGGGACCACCATCGGTAGCATATATGATGGGGACCATTCGCCACTAGATGCCGCGCTTGAAGCCCATGCAAGATGTAGTAGCGCAAATGATGCTTAAAATCTTAGATATGATGCAAGTAGTCCTGAAGACCTTTAGAAATGCAGCCGCACCACAGGTACGTCTACCGGGGTTTAGCAATGGAAATTACGACTTGGTGTATGACATGAGCACCACCCCCAGTATTCGTGTGGCTTACGCTTGGCATGCACGCATCAAATACCTCCCCGCCTGCTACAAACAGACCTTCGAAGAAATGTTCAGATCAGGTTTCTGGGAGTATCACTCGGAGATTTTCGCACCAAAGCCAACACATCTGCTCCAACTTTTTGCTTGTGAACAAGCAATGTACTCAGAGTACTACACCACCCCACAACCAGAGACCCCTGGTGCAATCAATTGGGATGCATTGGAAGCTGATCTAGCAAGAGGCTTACGGATAGGAGAACATGAACTGGCCACCAATGTCATCCAATATTATATCGACCACCCGAGAGAACAAAGGTCTGTCAGGGGCGACAGACGCTAGGAAGGGGGGAGTGTTGGCATACAAAGCAACAGAGGAGTCATGCACAATACGGCAACAAGGCCAGATCATTTTTTCCCATGGATTATGTACAACTCAAGTGATTTTAATCACTACACAAACATTGTAAATCCCGTTTTTGGTAGATTAGACTCCATTTTGTGCAAGCCGAGGAGTCCTCGAGCTTGAGGAGTATTAGAAGTACCACCGTACCAATTTTCATAATTTTTAGACTTCGTTTGAGCCCTCAAATAAGCCCTGGAACCTAATTTTTAACTAGGCCGGACACTAGGTCTGGACAGGGCCAAAGCTAGTCAAAAACTATAAAAGGAGCTAGAGAGCTCATTTTTGAGGCTGGATTGTAATTGAAACGAACTTGTAAGAGCATTTTGAAAGTAATTGAAGAACTCCATTGATTCTCACTCTTTGTCTTGCCGTGTGTGCGCGTGTGTGTGTATGTGTGTGCATGCTAGTGTGCTTCTCACTCACGCACTTGTGCCGCCACTTGCTCGAGGTCTTCATACCATCCTCACGTCTTCCCGGATTGACATTAAAGGAGGTGCTACTCATCATTGAGCTACACTCGAGTAGCTTTGATGTGAACCTTTTCCCTATACATGGGCACTTTTTACTCTAGTGCTGGCTAGAGGTTTTTTCCCCATGTTACCACATACTTGATACTCTCATATGTGGTGGTACTTTGTACTTAGGGATATTATTCAACTCCTACTTCAGTTCAGTTCATCGATCAATAGAGAGAGCTATTCCAGCCATCGTCTTCTCCGTGTGTCTTGTTGCGTTTGTGCTCTTTGTGTGTGCTTCTCGTGTGTCTCTCGCACTTCTACACACACCCAACATTCACGGATCATCGAGAACGCCTCACTGAACACCTGCTACCAAGAGCTACGAGAGGCATATCATAAACTTGAACTAGAAAGTGAAGAAAAGACGAAAGAGGTTGTCACAGATATCGATAACTTGTTAAGGGCACAGACTATTCGCAATGCAACATTAACGAGAAACATGGGCTTACTCAAACGATACTTGGCAGTATCGAAAGAGGAGAACCAGCGTTTACAAGAACAAAACAGAGAGAATTTAGAAGCTGCCCTGGATCAACCCGACCAACCATTAAGCCCCAGTCGTTTCAAGGATGTGCCCTCAGAATCTATGAAAATGTTGCTCGATGATCATGTCAGATTGTTAGATGAGTATGACAACATGAATGAGGAGTTCCAGAAACTCAAAGATGAACACAAGTTATTACAACTAAGAGCACCAATACCACAAGCACTACCAGCCCCTGGGGACCCATCTCCTGGCATCCTAGAGGAACTCGACGCATTGCGGGCCCACGTATCAACTCTTCAATCACGGATAGCAGTATATGAAGCACCCCCCAGGCCAGACTCCCCACGGGAACTACCAGTAGAGGAAGAAATAGTGACTATTCCGGTGGAAGAAACTTTTGAAGAAGCGTATGAACCCCAACCCATCCCAGGCGGACGCGTCACGGCCGAAGGCCAGACGACTTTCGAACTTCCAACTCCCGGATGGATGAAGATGATTGAAGAACTGGGAAGAACCCACTCAGCACGGGTAGAGGCGCAGTTACACGCCATGGCAATGATTGAAGAAAGAATTTTAGAGTCTCCTTATTTTGCTCATTTGGCCCCTCGCAGATACATATCAGGGCATGAGCTATAGTATAAACCTTATTTTATGTTAATGGCGGAATATCAGTTGGCCATAGAGAAAGAAATAGGCAAGAAACCCTCTCACGCTACTCAGTTTGAGCCTGATGATTTGCCAACAGACGCGCAGCAAGCAAAAATCTATCAACCAGATTGGCACAAGGATCTCTTACAGAATTATCTAGAGATGATGAGCAATTGGGTTAAGGCACCTCTACACTTAAAGTATAACCCATGTTGGGGACCATTGCCACGTCGCCGCTCCTGGAAGGCATTTGCCATTAAAGTACAAAACAACAAGCAATGCCAGGATTGGTTAAATTACCCATACTTCACTCCACCCACAGGACTACCTACATTCAGATACATGATGGCAACGATTCGCCATTGGCTCCCACGCTTAAAACATATGGACAATATAGCAGCGCACATGACTGTCAAAATATTTGACATGATGCAGATGGTTTTCAAAGTCTTCCGTCGCGTCAAGCCACCCCATGTGAACACCCCGGGTTTCAAGCATGGCAACCTAGATCTTGCATATGATATGAGTACAACGCCATCACTCCGAGTGTGTTATGCCTGGCATTGTAGAATCAAGTACTTACCAGCGCGCTATAAGCAGACTTTCAAAGAAATGTTCACAACCGGTCTCTGGGAATACCATTCGGAAGTGTTCATCAGCAGGCCTACACATTTACTTCAATTATTTGCCTGTGAACAAATGGTATATTCCACGCATTATCGACTCCCACCATCAGATGAACCGCAGACCATTGATTGGGAGAAACTCGAGGCAGATTTTGCCCGAGGCATTCGAATATCAGAACACACCCTCGCTCAGGAACTACTCCAGAATTACACCCGACAGACCTCACAACAAGGTTCTGTCGAGGACGACAGAAGCGAGAGGGAGGGGGGTGTTGGTAGTAGCGAGAGGCATAGAAGATGTGGAAGCATGTAAAGACAGAGCATAATGAAGTAGAAGGGAGTCAGTCGAATCATTTTTTCAAACACTTATAATTTATAAATACTTTTCAAAACCTCCAACAGTGATTTTCATCACTTTTGTACCATATGTAACATAGAAAAACCCTTTTTGTAGTTTATAGCTCTATTTTGTTCAAGCCGAGGAGTCCTTGAGCTTGAGGAGCTTAGGTAGAATGAGCGTACCAATTTTGGTTATTTTTAGACACCGTTTACCCTTTCAAATAGCACCTAGAACCTATTTTATAACTATGCCGGTCACTAGATGTGAAACCGGTCAAAACTAGTCTAGAATCTATAAAAAGAGCTAGAGAGCTCATTTTTGAGGTTAGCTAGTGTAGACTTGTATGAGCTAGAGTGAGCTTGAGCTTGTAAGAGTGTTCTTGAGTAATAGAGTTGATTTCCTACCTTCCATTGTGTCTTGCTTGTCTCTTCGTTGTGTGTGTGTATGTGTGTGTGCATCTCTATGCTTCTCACCTTCACTCTCACTTCATCTCACATTCACGATCTTCATATCACTCATATCTCTTCCGCGGATTGACATTAAGGAGTTGGAGCTTCTTAACGTGGTTCTCACCATTGTGCTAGAGCAACATGATCCTACTTGGGTAGCTACTTCTGACACTTGATTGGCTAAGTGTTTCCACAATTTCGGCTTAACCTTGAATAGCTCCTCTAAAGTGAGATTGCACTGCACTTTAGTGTTCTTCACTACTTTTGTATTCCTAGGAAGGATTGAGTCTTTGTTTCTTACCATGAATGTGGGTACTCTCATACAAGTAAACTTTGCTTCCCATGGACCTGTGAAATGAGGCAATTCTTGTAGGGAGTTAGAGTCAAAGTCTAATCACTCATTGGACTGGATATCTTCTTGTTCTCCATAAATAGAAGAATATCTTATGGGAATTGATCATGTAGGCCATCCACAATTTCAATGGGAGGTGGATTTTCACTTTCTTTTGCCCATTTCTCTTCTTGAATCCCTCTTAGAAATTCTTGTGAGTATTGATTTACAGAAGTAGAGGTACCTGAATCAGTGGAGTTGGAAACATAAGCATCCTTGAGAGGAAGACTCGTCCTTTCACTTCTGATGTTAATTATTTGTGATGTAACTTGCTTTTTTGACTTAGCTATCATCCTTTCCAATCTTTCTAATAATCTTTCAAAGTGTAATTGTGTTTTTGCTGACGTTGTGCAGTTGCATAAATGGCTGGTCTCAAACATAGTTTGAGCCAATTCTACCATCTTTTCATAAAGCTTTGATCTTTCAATTTCTATGTCAACTCTACGGTAACATTTTTCATGTTCTCTCACATTTTGCCCTTCTTGGATTCTAGCATGATATGCTTTAAGCATCATGTCTAAGTCCTCGCGAGTAGGATCCACTAAGACTCATCCTTCTTTAGGTGGTGATGAATTAATAAGAAGGTTTGGGGTGGATGGGGATGGTGGATTTTGTGAGTGTATATGAGATGCGATTTCAATTATATTGGGTTTCGTTTCTCTTAAGCTTTCCTCAAGTTTGCTCATCTTTTTTTACCATTGTCGTCTCATTCATTCACGGCTACCCTTCCAAGCTATTGTCCTTTTCTTAGTTAGACTCTCAGTCTCACTAAGCTCAGAACTCTTTTCCTAGCCTAAACCTTGGCCTTGATGTAATACTTGAGCTCTGGTGGCTATTTGCACTGGGGTAGTGGAATTCAAACTTCGATTAGAATCTACGACTAACCCAATGACATTAATAGGAGTGACCTTTGGCACATTGTTTGGTGCTTAGGAAAATCTCGTAAAAGGTGCTCCTTCTCACAATCTAGACAAAACCTTTAATTATCATTGATTTTGGTTGCATAGGTGCAGGTATAGGGCAAGCACAAATGAAGTGATCTCCTTGGCATACATAGCTTGTTCCTCTAGGTGCTGGGGATCTTATCTGTCTCGGTTGGGGCCTAGAGTTAGGATTTGTATACATGACATTCAAGTATTCTGGCTCCCAACTAGGTTCACTAGGATTTTCATAACCACAAGTCTCATTATACTCTGGTAACTCCATATAGTAGTCCAGTGGACGATCCATATGGGTTGAGTCAAAACTGTGATCGTTCAGATCACTTTTTGAAATTAATGGTGATGTTGGCACTAAGGCCCTATTCAAATTTTCTTCAATAGCTACATACTTCATCAGTATCACGTTGGTTGGAGGTGGAGGTTGTTGAACTAACACTAGTTGAGTCCTTTGCTGATCTTGATAGGGTGGTTGGGAGGGTTATTGAGGCCTAAAGTATTGTTGTGGTGGATACTGATTTGGATTTCTTCTTTGTCGTTGATATGGCTAAGGACAGTGTTGCCTAACCACTTGCTTGTTATATGGGCAATCTTGTGTGGTATGGTTAGTATACCTCCTTTCTATTGTGCAGTACTAGCTATTAGGGTTCACTTGAGGTTGATCCATGATTGGGTACACATTAGCCATATGGTCTCTTCCACAAGTATAGCATCGTTTCACTGAGACAAATCTATGCATCTACTTGCTAGAGACACCTAACTTCTGAGCTACCTTCTCTGCAAGCTTATCAATAGATGTAGATGGTTTAGAAGTGATACTAGTAGAGTTATTTGAATCTTTATAGATTTTTGAAAGCTCTAATTCATCATCCAAATTATCCTCAATGTCTATGCACATGCATATGCACTATTCTATGGATCTATGTTCCTTCAAGTACACATAAGATCTCAATTTGGTACTTAACAAACCATCTAGGAATAAAGCCACTTGCTTGGTTGTTGTGGGTAACTCTAGAATAAGGCATTAAGTACTATCTAAATCGTCTTCTTGCAACTCGAACTATTTCTTGAGGTGTTTGTTTGAAGCTATGTATTAGTGATGAGATGTTGTGTCTAATGCCACTCTTAGAAAATCCACTGATGAAGGCTTCCAATAGTTGATCAATGTTTCTGAATTGCCTTTGATCAAGTGGTTGAAACCAAGTCAAGGCAATGTTCTTGAGAGTTAGTTCAAAAGCATTGTATTGAGTGAACAAGTCTTCAACTTGTTCGGCTCTCAAAACTTACCTAAACTCTGTTACATGACTGTGAGGGTCTCTTGTGCCATTGAAGCAATTCTTCCTGGACTTAACTAACTATGTAGGCCTAAAGATCCTAAGATGTTCTTTGGGCCTTGGAAAGGGAAACTCATCCATGCCTCTTTGAAGTCTTGGGCCTCTATGCCTCTCATCATCCATTCTACCCGTTTCGGCTCCAGTTCTTTCTCTTCTAAGTGCAAAATTGACTTCAAGTTTGTCTCTACTCTTATCCTTATGAGTTCCATGAGCTTGGGATTTTCCAGCTCTTTGTTGGCCAAAAGAGACATTTGATCTTGGTTGGGGAAAGACAAATTCACCCTTCCAAGTGTAGGCATGTATGCCATGTTCCAATAACACAAACTTCGTTTTCCAAGTAGACCACCTTTCTTGGTGTATCGGGATCTTTAAATTCATATATGGTGGCTGTCCCAACTCTGTTAGGCTTGTTGGGTTTATATCTCCAATATGCCTCGTGGATTTCTTTGTTCAAGAACAACTCTATGCTCTTATTATCTTAGGGGATCCAGCCTGGGGTAATCACTCTGGTCAAGATTTATTTGGCTCTAGAGGTCCTAAGCTCTCCTCCTAAGATTCCTTGTTCTATGTCTTCAAGTTTCATTTCTGGAATCGAAATTCCAAATTCATGAGTTCTATCAGGAAAGCTCATGACCATGTACATGGTTCCCTCTTTATCAATGTATGAGCCTTTTTCTGGATCTGTAAATGTCCAAAGTTTAGATCAAACTTTAACTTTAATTGACAAACAGACAAACAGAAGCTCTCAAGATATTTGTGTGTCAGTTTAAGGCCTCTGTAATTGTGTAGGTAAAAGAGCTTGAAAAAAAATACCAAAATTATCCCTAATTTCCAAGAATTACAACCTTCATTTTTTGGCCAAAGTCGGTTATCTATCGCGATAGACCATATCTGTCGTGATAGACATGTCTGTCGTGATAGACATGTCTGTCATGATAGATGATGTCTATTGCGATAGACAGTCTCTATCGTGATAGACAGGTGTCTTTCATGGTTGTCTGTCGTGATAGACGGGTGTCTTTCGTGATAGACCTATTTGTCGTGATAGATAGTGTTTGTCGCGATAGATAGTGTTTGTCACGATAGACAGTATCTATCGTGATAGACAGCGTTTGTCATATGTCCTTGCCTTCTCTTTGTCGCAATAAATGGTGTCTATCATGTGATCTTGTTTGTGCTGATAGACGGGTGTCTATCGTCTTTCACAGATTTCCGTCTACCATGATAGATAGTGTCTATCACGATAGGAGGTGTCTATCTTGGATTTCAGTCTATCGCGATGACGAATGTCTATTATGGATTTCAGTCTATTGCCATAGACGGGTGTCTCGTGGATTTCCGTCTATCGTGGATTTCAATCTATCACGGTTTTCAGTCTATTGCGATTGACGAGTGTCTATCGTGGATTTCAATTTGTCACGATAGAGGAAAAAAACACAAATTTTTAGGATGACTAGTGATTTGGGATGTTCTCGCGGTCTGGTTTATCATGCAAAGCATGAAAACAAGAAATATCAACTTTCTCTATCTGACAGACAGAGTTATCATCTCACAAATTGTGCAGAGATTTATCATACGTGCGAAAGTTGTTGGAGATGATGATACAGCCAAAACCTACAAGAAATGCTCACAAATGACATGAAAACTGAATGCACAATAGCTCTCTCTTGTTCTCTCTCAAGAATGGAATGAAGAGACTAAGGTAGGAAAGGGAATATGAACAAAGAACTCAGAATTCAACGAAAGAGATAGAGGTGGGAGATGATGAGGATAAGGATGATAATGATGATGATCATGATGATGGTGACAATGGTGATGAAGTAAGAAAAAATAATGAAAAGTGAGGAAATTACCTATGAATCCAATGTCACAACCCTACATCTTACCATCACACGTTCATCCTCGAAGCTCGTTCCTCGACAACGGTGCCAAATTTGGTGTCACTCTAGCACAATGGCAAGTACCAACGTGACGAGATCCACCTCATAATTGTCAATCGGTGGAGATGTGAGGGTGGTATGATGAACATGACCAAGTGAAGTGCACAAGTGAGTGAGTGAGAAGCACACAAGCATGCATACACATACACACACGCACACAAAGCAAGAACAAAGAGTGCAATAATGGAATGCCTTCAATTACAAAAGAACTATGTTACAAAAGCTTCAATCTCTATCAAGACAACCTCAAAAATGAGCTCTCTAGCTCTTTTTATAGTCTTTCATTAGCTTTGGCTTTGTCCAGACCTATTGCCTGACCTAGTTAAAAATTAGGTTCCAGGGCTTATTTAAGGGCTCAAACAAAATCTAAAAAATATGAAAATTGGTACAAAGATACTTTTAATACTCCTCAAGCTCAAGCACTCCTCCGCTTGAAAAAAATGAAGTCTAATATGCCAAAAACAGTATTCAAATTTTGATTGTAGTGATAATAATCATTGTTTGATATAAAAGTTAGATTCTTGTGAAAAATTGGTAAGGCCCTATTACCAGATTATGCTTGATTACTCTTCTCTTTGTTCTTATCTTCTAGGGCTCTCTTCTCCACCAATCCTGTTGGCCAACACCTACTCTCCCTCAATCCATTCTCACCTTTGGACACACTTATGTCACAGATCAACACCATCCTACATGACTCAACTCTATAGAGCTTTCCACGTCGCACACATAAACACCCTCCACACACAGGATCCATGCCCCAGAACTGTTGGTATGATGCAATTTGTCGAGAGCTAAAGAAGCATCTATGGGTATTAGAGCATAGAGAGGATATTACACACATAGACATGCACAGCGCCGTATGCAAAGCCTTACTGGCAACAATCAAGGAGAATGGAAGGAGAGATGATATTGGGATATCTACCACTTGCTTATGAGGCAAGGCAGTACAATGGCATGGCGACTATACCACTTGCTCATGAGTCGAGGCAGTATGGTGGCATAGCTATGTAGAGAGCCTATACTAGATCCCACATCAGCCCCCATTCCCAGGCCACAAAGCTTACACAGGGCTCACTCTCCAACAAGCAGCAGCACAGAGAGTGTGACGTCAACCACATATGGTTGGATACCGATGACCTAGACTACACCAAGAGGATATCTCACACATTAGGGTAGTCCATGACCACATGATGGAGCAGAGGTGCACCACCACCACTTGGGAAGCCTTCCTTCAAGAGGCACTCAGACCGCCACCAATGTACCACATACTCCATGCACCTCCACCCATCAGTAGTTAGGATATACATATTCACTCCCCCCCATGGTTCTCCCCTTGAATTAGGTGGCCATCATCTGTACAATCAAAGCCATGCTTCCCCATGCACCACTACATCATCCCCACTAACCCCTCATCATCACCGATACACTATCATTTGTTTGTTTCCAACCTTTTTCAGCCTACACAGTTCTGTGTAATGAGTATTTTTCCCTTTTATTTCTACACGAGTTACGACAATTGTTCATGGTTCCTATCTCATAGGCTGACTTTGGCCTGTCATAGACGTAAAAAACACTTTCTTTCTTCTTTCTTTCTTTCTCTCTCTCTCTCTGGTAGGCAAAGCTCTATGGAAGAAATGTGTGAGTAGCTTCAAACAAGCAAATGGATCTGATCTTGAACCTCCAATTTTTTGAGGTGTTGGAAAAATATGGCCCACGACAATTTTGGACCATACCATTTTTCACAAATGCCCAAACCATTTATTGCACCCAAAAGCGCCGTTTCTGGGCACTATGATAGCACACTAGTATGGATATTCACAAATCTTGGGATATGATGGACCCTAACACTTACCCGACTATTATGATTGACCCCATCCTAGCCAAACTCTATGGAGCGATTCTTGAGGAGGAGCTAAGCACTCTTGCTGAGCAAGAGAGTCTTCGAGCCCGAGAACAAGCATGCTTTCGACATGCCTTTTCCACCATTTACCACATCTTCACTCTCAGATGTCTGATTGATCAAGCACGAGTGAGCAAGAGGAGATTGCATTGCTGCTTTGTGGACTTCCGCAAATCATTTGGTATAATACCTAGAGAGAGACACTCTTTAGACGGCTCCTTGATCTTGGGGTTACAGATGATCTTATTTGGGGGAGCTATGCTCTATACAAGCAGGTATCTAGTAGGGTCTCATGTCCACAAGCACTTTCTGGTCCCCTTATTAGCATTACAGGTGTGAAACAAGGGTGCCCATTATCCCCTACTTTATTTGGGATATACATTCATGAGATTGTTGACTTTATCCTACAATGTTCAGGAGTGGAGTTGGGGCGGGGGAGGGGGGGGGGGGGGGGGGGGGGGGGGGGGGGGGGGGGGCACTATCCAAATTTTATTATATGCTAACGACATTGTCTTGATCTCGGAGTCAAATGAGGGATTATAGAGTCACTTACATGTGTTGGATGATTTTTGCTCACAAGGTCCTTATTTTTGGCACCTCAGCACATATACAGAGAAAAGAGTATATTCACAGTGGCCGGTGGTCATATTGAGGTCATTGATTCATATGTTTATCTTGGGGCTACCTTTACATCGAGGTTAGGTACATTTTTGATGGCTCAGGCAGCCTATGATTGGGTCACTCGTGGATATGCACCACTAGCATTGATGGAGAGGCAATGTCATCAGGCACACTTTCAAGAGCCTCGCACGAAGGGCTTGCTTTCTGACACACTAATCACACCCTCACTAATGTATGGATCATCTGTTTAGGGACCACAACTTGCAAGCTATATATAGACACTGATGGAGACACCCCAAATACTCGATTTTTAGACTTATACATAGCAAGCCATCAGTACCACATGACATCTTTCGAGTAGACTTGCTACACCCCCGATGATAGTCGAGGCTTTGTTCAAGTATCTTTGCTCCATAGACTCCACGATATGGATAGTGGCTGCACCACACACGGCTTTTCAAGCATCACGTGATCTTGCCCTAATATGGGATACTTCATGCAAGCTTCGTGATCTTGTCCTAATAGGGGATACTTCATGCAGACTAGAGATTGGTTGGCCACTTATGGATTTGACATGGACCAACTATCGCCCCTAGAGTATGATACACATGCTCCCACCTATTCACTCTCTCTACATGAGAAGAATAGGATCATACGTAAGGAGCTATGGCATACACACACACACACACACACACACACATATATATATATATATATATATATATATATATATATATATATATATATATATATATATATATATATATATATATATATATATATATATATATATATATATATATATATATATATATATATATATATGTGTGTGTGTGTGTGTGTGTGTGTGTGTGTGTGTGTGTGTGTGTGTGTGTGTGTGTGTGTGTATGTGTGTGTGTGCGCGCGCGCACGGGGGCGCATATGCATATGGATATGGCTATGGCTATGGCTATGGGTCTGGCTATGGATCTCGATCTCGATATGGATATGGATATCTATATGTATATGTGTATATGTGTATGTGTGTCTATATATATATATATATATATATATATATATATATATATATATATATATATATATATATATATATATATATATATATATATATATATATATATATATATATATATATATATATATATATATATATATATATATATATATATATATATATATATATATATATATATATATATATATATATATATATATATATATATATATATATATATATATATATATATATATATATATATATATATATATATATATAGAGAGAGAGAGAGAGAGAGAGAGAAGAAAGAAAGTCATATTAACGTCTTCTGGAGGCCAAACTTGGCCTATGAGACAAAACCATGTACAAGTGTAGTAACCCTTTGTAGAAGATGAAATGAAATAAAAAGTATAGAGAGAGAGAGAGGACGTGGATCCTACCTGGGGAGATGCTACCCGTGAGAAAGCTCCATTATCAGAAGATTTTTCTACAAATTTCAGACCAGAGGTTTATTGAGATGCCTCAGTACATCCACGTCACATACGAGTTGCTATCGGGCAGCTTCAAGTATCTTCACTAGTTCTAGATTGAGAAAGGTCGGGTTAATAGGACACCCAGAGAGGATCGCATATGCCCGATTTGTCAGACAGAGGTGGAGAGTGAGGAGCAATTTGTTATGCCCTGCATATGCTGAGATTAGCGTACAGTTCCATATATAGGGATCCTTGCAGCAATGCATGATGAGAGAGGATCAGTGTCATTTTAAACGATTTCTCATTGCTGCATGTCATAGATGCACGACTCTGATTCAGCCTACACAGGCAGTGGGTAAGGGTGTCCAGCAGAGGATTAC
Organism: Ceratopteris richardii; assembly: GCA_020310875.1. Classification (NCBI taxonomy): domain Eukaryota; kingdom Viridiplantae; phylum Streptophyta; class Polypodiopsida; order Polypodiales; family Pteridaceae; genus Ceratopteris; species Ceratopteris richardii. Next base: position 1,010,040 of record CM035422.1, on the reverse strand, counting down.
TGATTTCTTTCAGAGGATCAAGCCACCGCCGATCCCCTATAGTCAAAGGCTCACTCTTGAGGAGGCAAAGACTCAAAGAGCTAGGAGACGGCCGCATGTCCATGTGTATAGGAGACCCTGTCTCTACCAGCATGAGATATTGAGAATACGATTACTTCAAGACCAGCAGAAGCAGCGGAGACAACTATCCACACTTTGGCAAGTCATTTTCCATAGGTTACTTCATCTGACACCCATGTATCAGATCCTTAATCCACTCCACCCCATACTACATTCTTGGGTCTATTCATTTTAGGTGATTCCTTTGCAGCCCACACACATGGTATCATGGTAGTCCTTTCTTGTGCTATGTGGTCATTTTCTGCGGTGCCAGAACCACATCATATTCAGCACATTGTTAGGCTTTGATTTCAGTTCACTTTAGATGTTTTCTTTCTTATTATTATTATTTTGTCTACAGATACTTATCACAGTTGTGTATGGTTTTGTCTCATGGGCCGATTTCAGCCTTTAGAAGACGTTAATATAACTTCCCTTTCCTTTCTCTCTTGCAAGTAGGCCACATAGGGATAGAACTCCATTTATCCCTCCTCTCTCATGTTTTCTCCACACATGCACATTATGGAGACTCAGGTTTTCCTTGTATTAGCATCAGTGTTTATTTTTCAGCACATTTTGTCTTTCCGATTGATCGGAGACATCACATATGTACATTGATTCTGTCTCATAGGCCGAGTTATGCCTTCTAATAGATGTTAAGTATCTTTCTTTCTTTCTTTCTCTATGTGTGTGTGTGTACGTGCATGCGTGCACACAGAGAGAGAGAGAGAGAGAGAGAGAGAGAGAGAGAGAGAGAGTGTGTGTGTGTGTGTGTGTGTGTGTGTGTGTGTGTATAAAATCAAGCCACGTGAACATAAAATTACCGTGACTAATTTAGAGCCTCGCCCAACTACTAATATTCTCTCTTTATAACAAGAGGTTGAATTCTTTGTAAAAGTGAAAAAGCACATCATAACCACCAGCCCCGTTCAGATGCAAAATTGACATCAAATCTTCTAATTATAAGCTGCCACAAAGTGGTCTATTGGTTTAAAGAACACATTAATATGAACTAGATCCAGATACTTGGAAGGGACGGATTCACAAAATGCAGCCGCAGGTAGATAATCTGTAGAAGCGAGTACATGAACACAGGATAAGAAAGAACAGAGAAGAAAGAAAAGTAAGGGTGGCAAAATGGGCAAGCTGTGTGAAGAGACTAATATGAGAATCAGATACATGTATTCGGTCTTACATCTTAGATCAGACTCCAAAGGTTATCAAAAGGCTTCAAGTGATAGTGTTTTCCTTTCCCTTTCTTCTGTTCAATCAATCTGATCCAACAATCAAGGACACATAGTCAGTCTTGATGATATAGATCACAGCAGAAAGTTTCTTGTTAGGCATTGAGTTCTAGTGTTTCTGATCCCCTTTCTCCTAGTGAAAGTCTTTTTGAATGATAGCTTGTTTCATACTTTGACTTTATGCAGGAAAGGGAAAATCTTGGTTTATGTTTGGCCAATTGTATGTGAATGCACTCGGCAGAAATGAATGACTGAAATGATTCTGCATAAACCAGAACATGTCCATGCTTCGCACTCTCATCAGCAATCCAAGCACACCTTTCACTTGCCATGATTGCTACCCCAGCATCATCAGCATTCTTGTTGTTCTTGTTCTTGTTCTTGTTCTTGTTGTTGATGATGATGCTGATTCTCAGTTCCTTGCTGACTTTCATTTTGCATCATACCATCAGCACTATCAGGTTCTACTTTGGGCTCAGGATCTGGAAACGTCAACAGTACCTGCCATATACAAACGAAAATTGTCAAACTTCTTTGAAGACCAAAAGAATGTTTACATCCACCAAGTTTCTCAAATTCTACTTTTCTGTATCTAGATTTCAAAGAAAATGTTTCAAGAGAAAAGAAAACACATATAACTATTAGGAAGGATATCCAAGATATTAAGAAGAATATCCAACCAACTCCAACCAACCCAAGACCACTAGAGACAATGCAGAAATTCAATAAGGACAGAATGGAAATATAAGATAATGAATTACCCTGCATACTTTTGGCCCTTGCATTTCATTTGTTTGAATGCAGGGTGCAAAAGTGCAACACAAACCAACAAACCTAGAGGTGCACGTGTGCATGTGTGTGTGTGCACATAATGCACGGGTCTGCACATATGTGCAACCCACAGGTGTGCACATGTATGCATGCACAGGTTCGCACATTTGTGCATGCACATACATGCATGTACACAAGTTTGTATCTTGTGAAAAGCTTACTGTTACACTCACTCATATTGAGTACAAGGGTGTATGTCAATTATGCTCTACCAAGTGTTGGAAGTGTGGTAGGTCCAAACAATACTCACAGGTTAATCAAGATGTTTCCAACACTTGAACCTTAGGAAATAACACACCTTGACTTAATCAAAAGAGATGAATAAGAATAGATAGAGAGAAAATTACAAAGATCGAGCAGCTTAATGCTATCACACACTAGTTAAATGCAAAATGTCAATATACAATGTGTTTAATGATACAAAACTGAATTTAGACCCAATGTAAAGGGCTCTAGATACAAGATGTTGTGAGAGAGTATCCAAGAGGTATTATGTGAGTGAATTATGTGCAATAAGAGAAACCCTAAATTGGAAGCTTCTCTCTACTCACAAAATCAGCATGCACACCAAGAGATAGGTTGAAACTCCTTCCAATCTACATATACTCCTTCCAAGAGTCCTAGCTCTTAACCCTAGAGTTTAAGCTTGTAGATAGCTTACGACTTGGTGCTCAAAGTGTGTTGCAAGCCTCTCTTTAAATAGCCTAGGCCCTAGAGCAGCGATCAAAAAAGCTTAACAAAAAAGCTCTGAAAAGCATCCATATTCGAAAAGTTGCTGCAAATTCTCGCAAAAGCCCTATATGTGGTTTTGGTAAGTTCAATTTTGCTTTTCATGATTGCCTTAATATCGATTAATCATATACACAAGATTGATGGTTGTGATCTCGAAAATGTCATATGTCTGGCAAAGAACACCATACTCCATGCTTGGAAAAAGCATATTGACGTGAGATGCCACTTCATCAAAGAGGTGTTAGAGGATGGCATTATCACTTCGATCAAGGCCAATACTTCACCCTATAATGATCTCACTAAAGGTCTACCTAGGGCACAACATCAGTTATGTATACAGATGGTGGGAGTTACTTAGCATAAACGAGCCTCCTTGGCCCATCAAATGGGAAGTTGATGGGGATAAAGGCCCCAAGGACTCTCTTTTTATACATTTTGACAGTCCTAGCTTATCACTCTCTTCGATAGCTTTCGAGCTTTATTTTTACTATATTTTTTGGAGCACAAATTGGGGACTTATAAACATTTACATGAATTTTATGACTTTTGGTCATTGTGAAAGAGGTCGCGGAGAGCTACGTCGTGGTGTGCTCAGTTGCTCCAAACGCAAAGGGAGTGGGCTGCTGCATGAGGAGAGAGAAAGTAGAGAGAGAGAGACCTGCGCAAAAATTTGGAGAAGAAGATGGAGAAGCTGAAGTTGAAGAAGTCCCAATCAAGTTATGAGAGATTTGGGACCAAGTCTTATTGATAAGTGACTTTTAGGTCATTTGGGCATGTTCACACATGGCCAATGACCAAAAGTCATAAAAATAATGTGAATGCCTATAACTCCCCGATTTGGGGTCCAAAAAATACAACAAAAATATGTCTGAAAAGCTCTCGAAGAGAGCTTTCACATGGAAGGGTCAAAATATACAAAAGGAGAGTCCTTGGGGCCTTTATCCCCAACACATTGGACATATTTGAACATGGTTAAATGACATAAAAATCACATATCAATAAAACTTGCTCCCAAAAATCACATAAGTTAAAAGGAGTTCTACAACTTCATCTTCTCCTTCAGATTTATGCGTAAGTTTCACTCCCTACTTTCTCTCTCCTCACACAACAGCTCACTCCTTAAGTGTTTGGTATCACTGTGTTGTTCATCGACTTTCCTTTACCATGGTGATATAGTACTCTACTTTGATGATGTTCTTGAAGTGGTTGTATGACTGATCTTCATGCTTTGTTCTTGCTCATCAAACTTCTTCTATGCTTCATATGCAACTTCTACCTATAACACAACTTTGCTACCATACAAGGTGGCAACTCCTCAAAATGACATCCCTAGATACTTTACGTTCCTTGATGTCAAGGTTATAACATAAAACTACTTTGTTCAAAAAAATAACCAAGGAATATACATGTGTCTTCCTTTGGGTTTGGCTTATCTCTATTCTTAAGGCATATGAACTAAGATTGTTATCAATGTTTTCGCAACGTCCAAAGCAACATGTTGCTAATGCGTTAGCGACATAGCAACATTTTTCCCTAGACGACGTGAAAACGTTGCTAATGTTTTCCTTTTTTTTTCAAATTTTGGCGCGTGCGTGTGCGCACACCATAGTTGCATCGCAACGCGTTGCGAACGGTCCGCAACTTCGCCACCGCAACTTCGCAACGTTGCGACGTTCGCAACGCGTTGCTTATCATTCTTTTTTTTTCTATCCAAAAAATACCAAAAAAGATATTTCTCTTAGGAGGGATAAGAAATTATCTAGAATCTTATCCAAAATCTTCAATACATGCAATCCAAAAAATGTGGAGAATGAGGAAGATATAGAAAGCTTTAGAAGAGTAGAGATTCATTTATGTACAATTTTCTTTTTGGGTCTTTTCATCTTGCAATAGATTGATATTTTGGATTTCCCATGTTCTTCTTGTAATGCACTTTCACATCTTGGACAAACGTTTCATCTTTGGCTTTCAAAGCCAAGGGTACTCTTCTGTAATGATTGATCTCACTATTGACATAATTGTAAATGATAAATCATGTAATGACTAGTCTAGATTCAATAATCTATGTTATGTATGTCTTATACTACAATTTATGGTATATCTAGTCATATCCCACCTTACATATGCCAGAATATTCAAAATATTAGAAAAAATGTATATGTAAATTTTGAAAAATAAATCACTTTATCGCAACGCCTAGCTCCAAACGTTGCCCTCGTTGCTAACCCGTTGCTAACCTGTTGCCGTTGCTGTTGCTAAAACGTTGCTTTCCACTATGGCGCGCGCACACACACACACACACTATATATATATATATATATATATATATATATATATATATATATATATATATATATATATATATATATATATATATATATATATATATATATATATATATATATATATATATATATATATATATAGAGAGAGAGAGAGAGAGAGAGAGAGAGAGAGAGTCATGAGTCACGACTGAGTGCTCACTTTAATTTTTAAACTAGGAACTACTAACTAGTTACTTATAAGTTTGTAACTTTATTCACAAATCACAAATCACAATCCACATTGCACATTGCACAAGTGACAATCATCAATGAGTCATGACATTTGACTCAATAATCAAAATCATCTATAAAATATGTCAAGGAGTCAACTCAAAAGGAGTAACTACTAACTAGTTACTTGTAAGTTTGTAACTTTATTCACGAATCACAAATTACAAATTGCACATTGCACAAGTGATAATCATCAATGAGTCGTGACATTTAACTCAAAAAGCTAAACTCACAATCCAATCATTAATGTCCATCAAGATTCAAGATTCAAAGCATGACAAATACAATGAATTGTGACAAGGCAGTGAGTCACAAAAAATATATAAAATATGTGAAAGGGTCAAGTCAAAACTAGTAGCTACTAACTAGTTACTCGTAAGTTTGTAACTTTATGCACGAATCACAAATCACAAATTACAATCCACATTGCACATTGCACAAGTGACAATCATCAATGAGTCATGATATTTTACTCAAAAATCTAAACTCACGATCCAATCATCAATGTCCATCAAGATTCAAGATTCAAAGCATGACAAATACAATGAACTATGACAAGTCAATGAGTCAAAAATCATAAATGATACATCATAACATAGTCACAAGGGGATGCTTCCCCCGCCCTTAGGGATGGTGGGACACCGTCCCCAACCGTCAAAATCCATGGGATTGCCAAGGACGGAAGCCGGTCCCCTGACGGTACCGTCATAACAAGGAGCCTTTCTCGGGACGACATCTTGGATGGGCGTCCCGGTTTGGGGACTCGGGGGACGGTTGACAATGGGCTCAAAAGTGATTTCTGGTTGATTTTCTACTTTGAAAAAAGCCTACCTTCTAGATCCTTCCACTTACATCTATGTAAAGAAGCCTTAGGCTTGTAAAAGACAACATTTAAGGTTCATTCCAAAAGCTCCCCTCTCTTGAAAAACATTTTTAGAAGCATTTTTTTGAATCTTCTCCTCCAAGCTCAAGTATTTATACTCTAGGCTCTAGCCCCTCCTCCTTTTCCCTTTGGAATAGAGGAGCAGCCGTCTCAATTCTCCCATGGTCTATAATCTACCATTATGGCTTCTTAATCAACCACATATACGAGAAGGAAGGCCTTAGTAAAATGTTCATACTTTATGATGGGAAAGAGGCAATCTCCCATGTTCTCCAGAGGAGGAGGGAGTCTTTGTTAGTGCAAACTTAAGGATGCTCCATAAGACTCAACACATGCCTTCAAATTTCAGATCCGTTTAGAGAATGGGAGATGGAAGACAACAAAGTGGAGGGTGGAGAATATGAAGAGATACAAGACATTGACTACGTTGAGCATGTGGAGATTCGAATGAAGCACGAGCTACTATCTCCATTTGGCATTAGTATAGCAGAACTCTCCACTTGGATTCTCCTTGACACTTAAGTGATCTTTCATCTATGTTAAATGGGCCATGGCTATAGTTTTTCCTTTATTCATGATATGTATTGAGTACTCTTTCTTATATGTAATAGGAATCTCAATGATACGATGATTGGTCATCAATCATCCTAAATTTATGTAATACTTTTTTACGAGATCATGATAATGTGAATGTGCTTCATTGCTTTAAGGTTTGACCTTTAAAGTTTTGTCTTTCGTGTATGATGTGGTAGATGTCTCTCATATAAGCAGATCTAACTTTTGAGTTTTCACTTTTTAAACGATAGTTCCTTGTTTTTTACACTGCAATATCGACATACCACATGTTTTAGTATATTTCAGTTACAAAGATTTGTTTTTAGTCATTTCTTGTTTATTTGTGTTCTTATAGATAAAGTTTTAGTAATTTCTTTTTTATTTGTGTTTTTATAATCTAAAAACTCATCATGTACAACTTTCATTCATAACTGGCTATGGTGTATGTACTACGTTTTGGTTTGTTCCATGGTGTCTCCCATATAACGGATAGCTTGATCAGTGATAAGATCATATGACATAAGTCAGTGCTGAGTGTATATCTACTATTTGGCAACGGCACACCACATGTTTTCACATATTTCACTTTAAAAGACCTATTTTTACTATTTTCTTGTTTATTTGTGTTCTTATAAGTTAACAAAATCATTATGAATGGTTTTCATTCAAAATTCATCTTAAAATCAACATATTTTGAGTGTCATCCGGGATTGGAGTCTCGAGGATGGTCCAGGTCTCGTTCCCGACCCCAGGATGTCACTATCCCCTAGTGACTATGCATCATACTACTAAATAGTCAAACAGTAAACTGTCAATAATACAATCAATATCAAATAAATCATGAACCATGATCAATCATCGAGCCTCAAAATCCTCTGAGTCACTATCATCATCATCATCATCATCATCATCATCATCATCATCATCATCATCATCATCATCATCATCATCATCATCATCATCATCAAAATCATCATCATCATTGTCATGATGTGGTGCCCGATTAGTAGATTCCTCAATTCGACTAGTAGACGGGTCTCATACACTACATGCACTATGACTAGCACAAGTCCAAGATTCCTTCGTATCATGTTGAAGCAAAGTCAAGTCATGATAAAGCATGTGGTTATGTGTCGGAATGGTAGGCATATCATGGACCCTCTCAATGTCAAGGTCATCGGCATTGGCATGCCACACCTCCGCTGAGTGGCCACCGCGCTCCAATAAATGCAAGTTGTAGTGGCAATATACAAGCCGCTCCGACTGTAGTGTAGATAGCCTATTCCTCTTCTTTGTATGGAAGAAGGCCGATATACTCTAATTCCTTTCATAGGGTCTAGCACTACAGTCCTGTGAAAGTATGCGAATGGCTAAGTGTCTCTGCATAATAAAAAAGAAAAAAGAGAAATCTTTAATCAATTCAACAATTCATTAAAAAAATAAACTCAAGAGAAATGAGTTATTAGTTAATAGTGAGTATGAAGTCATGACTTACTAGCTCACGCATACCAACGCCGTATCTCTTCCACCATGTCATATGCATCAATTGCATGCTTCTCAAGCATGCAATGTCTACCTCTTTTGATGTCAAAAGCTTATTTGAGATCAAGAGATTTGAAGGTAGCAGTTTTGATTTGTGAAAAGAGAGAATGTTGGACATCCTCTTTCTTAAAGATTGTGAATGGGGTCTTGAGGAAGTCAAGCTTGAAGATATGACAGATGCAGCATAGATGAACCCCAAACAAAAAGGCCATCACTTACATCAAGATGGATGTATCAAATGAAATCTTAGTGGATTTGAAAGGCCTTACAACTTCTTTTGAGGTATGGGAGAAGCTAAATGCCACCTATGAAAATACCGCGCTTGTAAATCAAGTGCATCTTATGCATAAGCTAGTGTGTATGAAGCTTGATGAGTCAAAAAAGTGCAGTTGAGCACTTGTCTTCTTTTACAAGTACTCTTTCATAATTGCACGACTCCGGATTACATGAATTTGATGATAAGCTTAAGGCCATCTTCTTGTTGATGACCTTATTTGATTCATGGGAAACATTGGTTGTTTCACTTTCGAATAGCACCAATCTTACCTTTGATGGTGTAAGGGGTTCTATTTTGAATGAGGATATCAGGAGAGGAAATTAGGAGGAAGCTAATGGAGAGGGCAATGGTTCAGCCAATATGACTAGAGGAAGAACAGAAAAGAAAAATGGAAACGTACACAGGAACAGGAGAAAAAACAAAGGCAAGGTTGAAGTGACTTGTTACCAATGTGGTCGGAACGGTCACAAGAAGCTTGATTGCAAATACTGCAAAGTTGAACTAGAAAGAAAGAAGAACACACGTGACAAGAAGAAAAAGAACACCAAGAATGAAGCACATGACAACTCAAAGAACAAGGATAAAGAGAAGGCCAATGTGGCATCTAGTATCGTAATTGAGGAGCTATTAGATGCAAAAGATATACTTTGTGCTATGGAAGCAGATCATGCCGAAGTTATTGATGCTTCTATTAATATTCATGCACAAGATATGTAGATCACAAAGAGGGAACTGATTGATGCCTTGTTTACTGTGAATGATGCTTTGTCACAAACATTGATTGTGGATTCAAGTGCATCGTTCCATGTTACTCCTATTAAGGAGTGTTTTACTACCTCTCATGCAGGCAGCCATGGACATGTATATCTTGGAAATACCCATGCTTGTTTTATTGAAGGTATTGGCAAAGTGCATCTCACAGTGGACGGTAATAATGAGTTCGTTTTGCATGATGTGAGATATGCACCAAACATCAAGAAAAGCTTATTGTTTGTTGGGTAAATGGATATGCATGGATATAGTATCCTCTTTGAGAAGGGGTCATGGAAGCTTATCAAAGGCTCTAGGCTTATTGTTAAAGGTACAAAGAAAGGGACTCTGTAATTCAGTCAAGTTTGATGCTAAACGATCAAAACTTGATTTTTGTAATGAATGCCAATATGGTAAGCAAGTAAAGAATTCCTACTACTATGGTGTCTCTCGTAAGTCTAATGTGCTTGATCTTGTTCATTCTGATGTTTGTAGCATGCTCTTTATTTTGTTTCTTTTGTTGATGACTACTCTAGGAAGCTTTGGGTATACTTGTTAAAATCTAAAGATTGTGATGCTTTTGTGCATATAAGACCTGAGTTGAGAAGCAAGTTAGATGCAAAGTCCATGAAACTAATCTTCATGGGTTATGGAGATAAGATGAAATGGGTTACAGGATTTGGCTATCTAAACTCAAGAAGGTAATATGCAGCCGAGCTGTTGTATTTAATGAGGGCTATCTCAACTCAAGAAGGCAATATGCAGCCGAGATATTGTATTTAATGAGGCAAGGCTGCTCAAAAATAATTGTGCCTCTAAAGATGACCATAAAAGAGTCAAATTTCAGCATGTACAGCCACCAGTTAAATCTGACATGAACCCTCGGGATGCACCACATATGGCTGGAAATGACAATGACCCCGTGGTTATTGAGCCACATGACACTAGAAAGCAAAATGACACTCCTGATGGCATATGCAGCCACCTATTCATGCTGAAAACAGGGCTGGAAATGATGTACAACAGCCCATTAACAATGAAGAAGTTGATGTACCTCCTGATGTTGATCCATTGCCGGATAATGTGGATCATTGGGTAAGAAGATCTAAACGTCGTAGGGGGGCCAGTGAATAGATATGACCCTTCTATACATTACATTATGTTATCAGATAAGGGTGAGCCTCTCACTTATAAAGAGGCAAAGCTATGTGAGCACAAGAAGAAGTGGGAGTTAGCCATGCAGGAAGAGATAAAGGCCTTGCATGCAAATGATACTTGGGATTTGGTTGAGTTGCCCAAAGGTAGGAAGGCCATTCCCAACAAGTGGATGTACAAAATCAAAACTGTTGATGGCAAACGCAAGTATAAGGCAAGGCTGGTTGCTAAAGGATATGCCCAAAAAGAGGGCATTGATTCCCAAGAGGTGTTCTTTCCAGTGGTTAAAATGACCACATTACGTGTGTTGTTTGCTCTCTCAGCTTCCTTGGATTTGGAGTTATTCCAAATGGATGTTTGGTGATTTAGACAAAGAGCTGTACATGAAACAGCCACAGGATATGCCATTCCTAGAAAAGAGCATCTGGTACGCAAGCTGAAAAGGAGCTTATATGGGCTGAAACAGACCCCCAGACAATGGTATGAGAAGTTTGATGCATTTATGCTCAAACATGGGTTCAAAAGAAGCCATGCAGACCACTGTTTCTACACTAAAAAAGATGAAGATGGCAGCCCAATCATTCTTGTGCTGTATGTTCATGATATGCTGCTGGCTGGGAAGAAAAAGAACACTCTGAACGCTTTAAAACAGTAGCTGAACTCTGCATTCTCAATAAAAGACCTTGGGGAAGCTGAGCATATTCTTGGTATGCAAATAAAAAGGGATAGGCAGCAGCATACTTTGCATTTATCCCAAGAAAAGTACATTGAAAAAGTGTTGGACAGATTTAATGTGGCTGATGCTAAACCTCTTGGAGTGCCATTGCAGGCACATATTAAGCTTTCCAAGGATGACTCTCCCAAAGATGATGATGCAGCCAATTACATGAAGAGTGTTCCATATGCATCAGCTTGTGGTTCACTTATGTATGCTATATGGTTGCCACTCGGCCAAACATTGCTCATGCAATGGGAGTTGTTAGCAGATTCATGGTTAATTCTGGTAGAGTTCATTGGGAGGCAGTCAAATCTATCTTGAGATATTTGAAAGGTACCAAAGGTAAATGCCTATGTTACCATTGGAGTTAAAAGGATTTTGTGACTCAAACATGGCAAGTGATGTGAACACACGCAAGTCCACGAGTGGCTATGTATGCACCCTTGCAAGTGGAGCTATTTCATGGTGCTCTAGACTTCAGAGGATAGTTGCACTATCTACTACAGAGGCGGAATATATTTCAGCCACAGAGGCTTCCAAAGAAGCCATTTGGTTAGCCCACTTGTGCAGTGAGTTTGGGATGCCTGAAAAGGCACCTCTTCTTGGATGCAATAGCCAGAGTGCCATATGTTTGGCAAAGAATGCCATGTTTCATGCTAACACAAAGCATATTGATGTGAGATACCACTTCATCAAAAAGGTGTTAGAGGATGGCCCGATCACTTCGATCAAGGTCAATACTTCAAAGAATCCTGTAGATGCTCTCACGAAGTGTCTACCCAAGGCACAACTTCAGCTATGTATATAGATTGTGGGAGTCACTTACCTTAAAGGAACCTCCTCGGTTCTTTAAGTGGAAGGTTGTTGGGGATAAAAGCGCCAAGAACTCTCCTTTTGTATATTTTGACATTCCATGTGAAAGCTCTCTTCGAGAGCTTTCCAAACATAATTTTTGTTATATTTTTTGGACCCAAATTGGGGAGTTATAGGCATTTACATTATTTTTATGACTTTCGAACATGTGTGAACATACCCAAATGACCTAAAAGTCACTTATCAATAAGATTTAGTCCCAAATCTCTCATAATTTGATTGGGACTTCTTCAACTTCAGCTTCTCCATCTTCTTCTCCAAATTTCTATGCAGGTTTCTCTCTCTTCTTTCTCTCTCCTCATGCAAAAGCTCACTCGCTTGGCATTTGGAGCGACCGAGCACACCAAGATGTAGCTCTCCGCGGTCTCTTTCATTGTCCTTCAACAAAACAAAACGTGTGCCTTTAAATCTCTTTATCCTAAAGATATTGATGCATATTCTTTGCATCAGAGAGGCCTTTGGCCATTATACCTTCGCTCTTAAAAAATTACACAAATTCTTTATTTTTTCTTCTTTCTTTTTTCTTATTGCATTTCAACTTAAACAATTAATCTTAAAAAAAACTTCCTGAGATTTTAAAAGGTTCTGAAATTTCCTGCAGGAATTTACAGCAAGTAAATTTTGGTTTCTGTCATGAAAGCCTCAAGCAATGAGATCCCCAAAATATATTGCTGGAGTTAGCTGGATAGTTGAGATTTCTGACCAAAAATTGAAAAGTACACAAGACTATCATCCATAAATCTTCGATTCTAGACTATGATGTGTTCATGCACATGAATATTCTATTCTCCCACCTAATTTTAGGAAGGAATTTAAATGCTCAGCAGAATATGCACTTTTCTCACAGAACGTAACTCATAAACAAAGGACGTATAATAAACACCTTTAAAGCCAGTTTTTGCAATGAAACACTACAAAAATATGTGACTGGCTTGAGAAGGTGTGGGCAGCAAACGGTTTCTGCTCATAACATTCTTGTAGCAAGACATCTCAAAAGGGCTCTGAAAATCTTGACATTATGTGGCAAATGCAATTCAGTATTCATCATTAAATTTTGTAACAAGAAATTTGTGCATGTAAGTACAAATCAGTAGTTCATTGATAATAAACCCTTACTATGTGCAATATAATGCTTAGTGCTTTCTATTGGTGCATTACCTTGCATCCTTTTGAAAGCCAAACTATTCTCAAAGACATGGAAAAAGAGTTTCAAGGAATGAAAAGGAGAAAAATGTTGGAAGTGGGGTGGGCCTCAATAATAATATTCACACGTTTATAGAATCTTCCAACAGATGAACCTTAGCATACACACCTTAAGACTCAAAAATGGATGAGTGAAAGATAGAGAAAGAATAGACAATTTTTCAAAGTGTAACAGTAAGTTGAATGCTTACCTACACTATCTTATATTGAATGTCAATTTACAATGTGTGTAATGATTATAAAACTGAATATGTGCTGAATGTAGATACAAAATCTGAATCTAGGCAGAATTTAGAGTTTTAAATACAAGAATTTGTTCATAAAGTACCCAAGAGGTATGAAGTGTGTGTGCACATCAGTTTGAAATGAATAAAAACAGTTCAGAACTGTTTTACAGCAAGCCTTAATTCTAAATAGCAAGAAAGATGACTCCTTGTGTTGAAATAGATGGCTTGAAGCGTAGGAACAGTAACAACAAAAGAAGGACTGAATATAGGCTTGCTACTTACAAAACTCAGCTATAAGCTGATGGTTGGCTACCAAAATCTCCTCCAAATCTGCACTAAAGGTAGAGCACACCTCCTCCAAGTAAAGAGCATTCCTCTTGTCTTGAGTAGACCTTGAATTAATGTAGAAGTGACCCCCTAGGGTCCCTTAAATAGTATTATGCTGCCTATGCAATAGCAACTTCGCAAAAGCTGAAAAGCATGCAAAAAGCTTTAAAAAGCTTACGTTAAACTTTAATTAGCGATAGTACTTTTTGGATCTCTAAAAGTTGCTTTTCAGGATATTATGGCTGCAATCTCATCAATGGGCTATCAGCTGAAAGTAGGAGTTTGCTTTCCTAAATACTCATGATGTGAGGGATCCTAATACGCAAAAGAAGTTTTTAGCAGAAATTTGGGTTAGGGTTTTCTTGCATTTCTGAACCTGTGATGACATAATGTTATATACCAAATGAGAGCTCTCCTCAAGTACTATCTTATGAGCTAATAAAAATTTTTTACCTTATGTGACCAAAATTTGGTTTACCAAAAATTAGGGTTGCTCAAAATTAGGGTTTGTTGCTATTTTGACATTGTTTCCAACAAAAAAAGCCTCAGACAAGAAACTACTATAAGCTTCAAATACATCAACGTGTGGTATCATAACAACAGACTGTTTGAGAATGGCTTATGGATCAAGGTCACAAGCAGGGTGGTATAGAGGAAAGCATCAAGAAGAACAAAAGGAATCTATATGATCCATGGACATTTACGGAACAAGCTAGACCATTAGAAGGCAACCAACCTTCTCAAAACCCATTTATAAGTGACGAAATCAATTGAGTTTAAGCAGAAAGCAAAAGACTGAAATATAAAAGTGAATTTTCTATGACTAACCTGGAAAAGATAAAGTGAAGCAAAGGCAACCAACCTTCTCAAAACCCATTTATAAGTGACGAAATCAATTGAGTTTAAGCAGAAAGCAAAAGATTGAAATATAAAGGTGAATCTTCTATGACTAACCTGGAAAAGATAAAGTGAAGCAAAGGCATCTGTTGCAGCATATTGAAGTTGTGCCTCTGACAATTTATTGACTTCCCAATCACCCATGCGAATATGTCCATTTTTGTCGATCTACAATCCATTTAAAGCATTCAATATCGTCAATTATAAAACACTTTCCTCCTTCACATTGAATAGCCACATTGAATGACATGCATCAATTATTTAAAGAGATGTGACTGATTTGTGTTTTCTATTACAATTTTAAATACTAATAATAACAATAGACAACCAGTGAAAAATCAGAATCAACATGTGCACAGAAAACAGAAGAGAAGAAGAAGGGGGGAACGGGGGACAGAAATTAGAATAAGAGCAATACAAAATTCTCAATAAATGCCTTTTCTTATGATACAAACTATTACAATGGATACATTTGCCATTAACAAATTGAAGTTCTCCATTGAGCACATATCAAAGTGTACATGTCTCAAGTAGTACAAATGTGTATACCTTGACTGGAGGGCTTTCATTGGGATTTGTGTCCAGCACATCCACAGTAGTGTACCACCATAAGGTCAAGAGTGACGATTATTCATGTAATGAAGACCAATATGTGTTATTCACCAAATGTTACTCCCTCCTTGAGGGATTCCTATAAGCTAAAAAAGAGGACCATACAACGAAAGATCATGGATGGTCTCACACAAGGATTTGTCCATCAAAACCATTCCATACTCAATCATTGACAAAGTCTTCTTGTTAGAAGATATCAACACCCATACCCAAATGAGTCAATGTGTAGCATTCGACTACGGCAAAATATCAAGGAAATTGTTGAAACTCTAGGAGGATAAAGTATGTATTTTCTCGTCTAGTGAGGGCAAATTACTTAACAAGCTAACTATTAAGACATTAGATATAAACAAATGTATTGAAAACAAGATTATGTATACCTCTTACAATTATAATTATCTTTAATTAGATGTTACATATGATGACGATCTTGAACAAGGAAAATTTGAACAACAAAGAGCACTGTGCACACTCACATGCAACACTCAATGAAAGCATGCAAAGAAAAATCATCTAGCATGCAACACTCAAGAAAAGCATTCCAAAATAACCTTATCTCTCATGCAATAGATGCTACAAAGCATGCAATACAAGAAGATAGAGCATGCATAGAGAGGAGAAGGGTGAAAATCAACTTCACCAATCCAAAAGGTGAAAAGATTTGTAACTTTGCCTCCCTAGACTTGCGAAAGTGCCAAAAAATACTCTACACGATTTATTTTCTGGCTTTTTAACACCATGCAATTAACACCCCAAAAAGTTGGAAATATATACTTTTTTGATGCATAATTTGAAAGAGGCTACACAGAGCTACGTCATGGTGTGCTCGGTTGCTCTAAACACCAAGCGAGTGGGCTGCTGCGTGAGGAGAGAGAAACCTGCGCAAAAATATGGAGAAGAAGATGGAGAAGCTGAAGTTGAAGAAGTTCCACTCAAGTTATGAGAGATTTGAGACCAAGTCTTATTGATACGTGACTTTTAGGTCATTTGGGCATGTTCACACGTGGCCAATGACCAAAAGTCATAAAAATAATGTAAATGCCTATAACTCCCCAATTTGGGGTCCAAAAAATATAACAAAAATTATGTTTGGAAAGCTCTCGAAGAGAGCTTTCATATGAAAGGGTCAAAATATACAAAAGGAGAGTCCTTGGGGCCTTTATCCCAAACAACCTCCCACTTAAAGGACCAAGGAGGCTCCTTTAAGCTAAGTAACTCCCACCATCTGTATACATAGTTGATGTTGTGCCTTGGGTAGACACTTTGTGAGAGCATCTGCAGGATTTTCTGAAGTATTGACCTTGATCAAAGTGATGAGGCCATCCTCTAACATCTCTCTAATGAAGTGGTATCTCACATCAATATGCTTTGTGCGAGCATGAGACATGGCATTCTTTGCCAAACATATGGCACTCTAGCTATCGCATCCAAGAACAGGTGCCTTTTCAAGCATCTCGAACTCACTGCACAAGCAGGCTAACCAAAAGGCTTCTTTGGAAGCCTATGTGACTGAAATATATTCAGCCTCTGTAGTAGATAGTGCAACTATCCTCTAAAGTCTAGAGCACCATGAAATAGCTCCATAGCTCCATCTGCAAGGATGTATACATAGCCACTTGTGGACTTGCGTGTGTCCACATCACCTTCCATGTCTGAATCACAAAATCCTTTTAACTCCAATGGACCCTTTCCATAACATAGGCATTTACTTTTGGCCCCTTTCAAATATCTCAAGATAGATGTGATTGCCTCCCAATGAGCTCTACCAGGATTAGCCATGAACCTGCTAACAACTCCCACTGCATGAGCAATGTCTGGCCGAGTGGCAACCATAGCATACATAAGCAAACCACAAGCTGATGCATATGGAACACTTTTCATGTAATTGGTTGCATCATCATCTTTGGGACAGTCATCCTTGGAAAGCTTAACATGTGGCTGCAAGAGGCTTAGCATCAGCCACATTAAATCTGTCCAGCACTTTTTCAATGTACTTTTCTTGGGATAAATGCAAAGTATGCTGCTGCCTATCCCTTTTAAGTCGCATACCAAGAATATGTTGAGCTTCCCCACGGTCTTTCATTGAGAATGCAGAGTTCAGCTACTGTTTTAAAGCATTAAGAGTGCTCTTTTTCTTCCCAGCCAACAGCATATCATCTACATACAGTACAAGAATGATTGGGCTGCCATCTTCATCCGTTTTTATGTACAAACAATGGTCTGCATGGCTTCTTTTGAACCCATGTTTGAGCATAAATGCATCAAACTTCTTATACCATTGTCTGGGGGCTGTTTCAGCCCATATAAGCTCCTTTTCAGCATGCATACCAGATGCTCTTTTCCAGGAATGGCATATCCTATTGGTTGTTTCATGTACAGCTCTTCATCTAAATCACCATGGAAAAAGGCTGTTTTAACATCCATTTGGAATAACTCCAAATCCACGGAAGCTGTGAGAGCAAACAACACACGTAACGTGGTCATTTTAACCACTGGAGAGAACACCTCTTGGAAATCAATGCCCTCTTTTTGGGCATATCCTTTAGCAACCAGCCTTGCCTTATACTTGGGTTTGCCATCAACAATTTTGATTTTGTACACCCACTTGTTGGGAATGGCTTTCCTACCTTTGGGCAACTCAACCAAATCCCAAGTATCATTTGCATGCAAGGCCTTTATCTCTTCCTGCATGGCTAACTCCCACTTCTTCTTGTGCTCACATAGCTTTGCCTCTTTATAAGTAAGAGGCTCACCCTCATCTGATAACATAATGTAAGTATAGAGGGGTCATATCTATTCACTGGCCTCCTAGGACCTGTAGATCTTCTTACCCAATGATCCACATTACCTGGTAATGGATCTACATCAGGAGGTACATCAACTTCTTCATTGTTAATGGGCTGTTGTACATCATTTCCAGCCCTGTTTTCAGCATGAATAGGTGGCTGCATATGCCCATCAGGAGCATCATTTTGCTGCCAAGCATCATCTGGCTCAATAACCACGGCCTCATTGTCATTTCCAGCCATATGTGGTGCATCCCGAGGGTTCATATCAGATTTAACAAGCTGTACATGCTGAAATTTGACTCTTTTATGGTCATCTTTAGAGGCACAATTGTTTTTGAGCAGCTTGCCTCATTAAATACAACATCTCCGCTGCATATTACCTTCTTGAGTTGAGGTAGCCAAATCCTGTAGCCCATTTCACCTTCATCTCCATAACCCATGAAGATTCCTTTCATGGACTTTGCATCTAACTTGCTTCTCAACTCCGGCCTTATATGCACAAAAGCATCACAACCAGAGATGCGTAGGCGATCGTATGAAGCTGGTTTGCCAAAACAAACCTCTTTTGGAATGCCACATTTTAAGGACATATGAGGGGATGGATTGCAAACATGAATTGCAGTTTTCAAAGCCTCTCCCCAAAATCCATGAGGGAGATTAGCTGTGGACAGCATGCATCTCACCCTCTCACATAAAGTCCTATTATACCTTTCAGCCACACTGTTTGAAGAGGGGCTGTATGGGATTGTTAGCTCCCTCTTAATACCAAGATTTTCACAAAATCTATTGAATTCAGCACTTGTAAACTCACCCCTATTATCTGCACGTAAGCATTTCAGCTTTCTACCTATTTGGGTGGTCACAAATGCATGAAATTTCTTAAATGCAGCAAAGGCTTCATCTTTGTATTTTAACAAATATACCCAATGATTCCTAGAGAAGTCATCAACAAAAGAAACAAAGTAAAGAGCACCCCCATAGATTTTGTGGGCATGCTACAAACATCAGAATGAACAAGATCAAGCACATTACACTTACGAGAGACACTAGAGTAGTAGGAATTCTTTACTTGCTTACCATATTGGCATTCATTACAAAAATCAAGTTTTGAGCATCAAACTTGTCCAAATTACATTGTTTATCAAGGCCTTTTTGGCTCATGTGGCCAAGCCTTTTATCCCATAATTCCATATGTGAATGGATTTCAGCCAAAGCAATAAACTTGCCCAACAAGGCTTTACCATGCAAGCAATAAAGAGTCCCTTTCTTTGTACCTTTAACAATCAGCCTAGAGCCTTTGATAAGCTTCCATGACCCCTTCTCAAAGAGGGTACTATATCCATGCATATCCATTTGCCTAACAGATAATAAGCTTGTCTTGATGCTTGGTACATACCTTACATCATGCATTACCAACTCATTAGTACCATCCACTGTGAGATGCATTGTGCCAATACCTTCAATAGAACAAGCATGGTTATTTCCAAGATAAACATGTCCATGGCTTGCCGCTTCCTGCATGAAAGGTAGTAAAACACTCCTTAATAGGAGTAACATGAAACGATGCACCTGAATCCACAATCCATGTTTGTGACAAAGCATCATTCACAGTAAGCAAGGCATCAATCAGATCCTTCTTTGTGATTTGCATATCTTGTGCAATTATATTAATAGAAGCATCAATAATTTCGGCATGATCTGTTGCCATAGTAGCACAAAGTATATCTTCTTCATCTGATAGCTCCTCAATGACGACACTCGAGGCCACATTGGCCTTCTCTCTGTCCTTGTCCTTTGAGTTGTCATGTGCTTCATTCTTGGTGTCCTTTTTCTTCTTGTCACCTGTATTCTTCTTTCTTTCTAGTTCAGCTTTATAGTATCTACAATCAGGCTTCTTGTGACCTTTCCTACCACATTGATAACACGTCACTTCAGCCTTGCCTTTGCTTTTGCTCTTGTTCCTATGTACATTTCCACTTTTATTTTTTGTTCTTCCTCTAGCCCCATTGGCTGAACCACTACCCTCTCCACTAGCTTTCCTCCTCATTTCCTCATTCAAAATAGAACCCCTTACACCATCAAAGGTAAGATTGGGGCTATTCGAAAGTGAAACAACCAATGCTTCCCATGAATCAGGTAAGGTAATCAACAAGAAGATGGCCTTAAACTTATCATCAAATGGAAGTAATACAAAGTCCTTCAATTGTGAAAGAGTACCTGTAAAAGAAGATAAGTGCTCAGCCGCACTTTTTGTCTCGTCAAGCTGCATACACACTAGCTCACGCATAAGATGCACTTGATTTACAAGCGTGGTATTTTCGTAAGTAGCTTTCAGCTTCTCCCATACCTCAAAAGCAGTTGTAAGGCCTTTCAAATCCACTAATATTTCATCTGATATAGCCATCTTGATGTAAGTGATGGCCTTCTTGTTTAAGTTCATCCATGCTTCATCTGTCATATCTTCAGGCTTCACTTCCTCAAGAGCCCCTTCACAATCTTTAAGAAAGAGGATGCCCAACATTCTCTCTTTCCATAAATCAAAACCGCTACCTTCAAATCTCTTGACCTCGAACAAGCTTTTGACATCAGAGGAGAGAGAAAGTAGAGAGAGAAACCTACGCAGAAATTTGGAGAAGAAGATGGAGAAGCTGAAGTTGATTATTATGTCCGAGTCAAGTTATGAGAGACTTGGGACCAAGTCGTATTGATAAGTGACTTTTAGGTCATTTAGGCATGTTCACACATGGCCAATGACCAAAAGTCATAAAAATAATGTAAATGCCTATAACTCCCCAATTTGGGGTCCAAAAAATATAACAAAAATATGTCTGGAAAGCTCTCAAAGAGAGCTTTCATATGAAAGGTTCAAACTATACAAAAGGAGAGTCCTTGGGGCCTTTATCCCCAACATAATTCTCCTAGAATATAAGAGATAAAAATATGAAGTGCATATACAAAGGAATAATCACCAAAAGATGTAAATTGAGTAATAATATTGCTACATCTCTACCCTTCTAGGATGTCTAGATGGAAGTATGAAGCTTTTTGTGCGTATGACCACCATATCAATGATAGAAAAAGAAGTCATGAAAGACATATATGACCGAGGCAAAGAATTCAGAGTGATGATCACAAACCCATCACCCTCTATGAAAACATCAATGTTATCTAGCTGATCAACTAGATCTTGAATTCAAGTTTGATGTGTTTGTACACAATTTCCTTCTTCCATTCTAAACTTGTATAGCTTACACTTCAAATATTATTTTCTTGCAATGTTTGGAAAATCAAACAAGTTTTCTGTGTACTAACCTATCCCAAGCTTTTTGAAATGTCTTACGAGGTCTAAGGCGAGGTATAATAGATCTCTCCATAGAAAGAGATATAATGGCTAAAGCTTGTGCATCTCTAATATATTAGAGTTTCCTTGACTACAAGAATCCATCATTACACATGATGAACACACAAAAATAAAGAAAGTAAATATATTTACAATATATCTTGAGCAACTTGTTTGCGGTCACCAATCGCGTCTCTTGTAGATCTAGCTCTCCATACATCGGTAATCGCCTCCCCTCATGCTCAAATTGATAAACATGTGAAGCAAAATCTATGACTGGTCGTTTCCTAGCATGTCACTTTTTACTTATGACTACATCAAAACGAGCTAGTCATGCTATCTCAAAATCCAAGTTGTCCTCATAGAACTGGAGCTGAACGGATAGACCTACTAATCATCGGTCCCATGTCTTACTTCCCTTCCCATTGGCTAACTCCATTGTGTAGGCATACTCTGACAACAAAGCGTCTAAGTGTAACCTTCTGCCTAGTCAAGAATTAATCACATTATACATAGACCTAGTGTCAAAGAGGACCTTGACAGGCTATCTTGGCATGACTCCTCTCATAACAATGAGTTCTGTATCTGAAAATTGGTATCCTTTCTGTGCCATTGGAAGAAAGCACAGCGTCTGGCATAGAAGGAACCTTCTTCGTGACCGTCATGGACACTATAGGAGATGATATTTGAGATGGGGAATCACCAAAATCATCATCTACATCACTCCTTGCCTGTCTAGGATGTATCACTATGGTCGTTGCTATCTTTTTCTTCTTAGGACAGTCCTTAAAGCGGTGCTGTCCTAGGCATCCATAGCATAATCCTTCCTTCATTGCCTTCTCTTTCTGTTGAGGGGTAAGGATGGACTTGTTATAAGCCCTCTTAACGAGAGAAGGCACCTTTCTCTTTCCTCTTAAAATTGTCTTGATCGTATGCACCTTCTTGGCCTCTTTTTGAGGTTGTGCACTGGTTAAGATAGGAGTAGAAGTGGAAAAGGACCGACTCATCTTAGTCCATGAGGATCACAAACCTTGGGAACCTATGCCCTTGTGGCCATCCTCATAAACTAGAGCCATCTCTATGGCATGTGCCAAAGAGTGACACCTCTCCTTTCTAACTAGATGTCGGATATTTTCTCTAAGCCCCAAGACAAGCTTGTGAACTTGGAGAAACTCTGGGATAGAGTCAGGTACTTTAACAAGTGCCTCCCTATACTTATCTGAATAATCTTGAACGGTTTGGTTTTTCTGACTAATGAAAGATCAATTGTCTAATGCTCTAGACCTCTCGTCAGGTCGTACAAAATTGTTATAAAACAAGACTTCAAATTGTTCTCATGTAGTGGGCTCTTTCTTGTCCTACTTGATCTTACGCCACCACCTATGGGCAATCTCCATAAGGTTGTAAGTGACTTGTTGAATCTTATGCCTATCATCCATGATATGGCATAGACAAAAGCATGCTCCCACCTGTGGAGCCACTACTCAACCACATCAGCCGTCTGTGCACTAGTAGAGCCATGATATCTTGGCAACTTAAGATCTTTAAGCTTCCATCGGACTTCTCTTACTAGAACACTCATGCAAGGAATTTCTAGGGTTTGATGTTCTCTTGGAGCATCTAACTCCATTCCTCACAGGTCAATCTCTGGCACTACTTATTTCTTGGAGCTACATACATGCTCCAAGATGTCATGAAGTATACTCTCTAGCTGTGAGAGCCTAGGACTCATGGTCTCTATGGCATGTGAAGGGTGATTAGCCATGTGTATGTTAGCCCTAAGTGGTGAAGAAGGTACTAAATCCATACGAGCAAAAAGTGAAATTTTTTTTATGTTTTTGATGGGTTTTATGTTTTTTTTTTCATTGTGTTTTTGTACACCTAAACTAACAAAGTTGCAACGGAAAGTGACTAGTCACAAGCCTTTGCATAAAGAAATGACAAATAAGAACACTTTTAGTATGCTTTCCTACTTTTATGCTTATGCATGCAAAAATTTTGAAAGTTTTGGAAACATTTCGATAATAGAATGAAAATCAAAAAGATATAACTAAGTGCACTACACATTTCCTGGTGCACAATATATACAGTATGGCCGAAGGGCACTGCATGCCCCTGTATAAAAACCCTCGTGCTTGCGACACATATACAAATGATAAGAACGCTGAATGGTTTTATGTCTTTTGGCAATACATGCAAAAGAAAATACTACCATCCTATTTGCTTACAAAACACAAAGCTAAACAAGCTTATGAACAAACATATGATGCATATGCCATGTGTTATGCTTGTTCTAAGTGCAAAACAATGCATAAAGAGATTAAAAATACATGAAAATCACGAGAAAACTTAGCTTGGGGTTTAAAGCTTCCATATGGAGGTCCATATGGAGGTATGTGCAGGTGCTGGAAATGGGTGATATATACTCCTCTTGGGTCTCCAAGTGGATCTCCATCATCCTTGTGTCAAAAAAGTCTTTGTACGGGGAATTGATGTTCAATAGCCAACTTCAAAGCTTTGTACAAGTGTGTAGATGAGTCCAAATGATGTCATCTAGCGAGTTAAAGATAGATCTTTGAGTAAGGACTCTATAAGGAGTAAAATCACTCAATTTGATTAAGATTTGAGGAAGATATGGCGATTTTAGACAGAAGTAAGTATGCTAAACAGGCACTTATAGAGAGGCTTTGATGAAAGAAGTAGCAAACGAACTGCGATATGGCCTATGTAGCCCCTCTCAACAACAAACGGGCACGCAGAGGTCCCAAAATCCCATATATGAGGCTAAATCCAGATTTTGCGCCTTCATAAGGTGGTTGAGACTCTTTATGTTCCCAACACAAGAGAGGAAGAGAGAGTGTGAACTCTCCTCTCTACTCAAGTTGCTCTATGAGCTCAGAGCAAGAAGGCGGGGTCCAAAGGCATCTATCCGTGAAATCCTCTTGAGGAGGTAATATTGAACGCAATCGTGGGCACTCCATTGGGGGATTGCTCCTCTTAGGAGGGGTCCTCCACCTCCTCTTTTGCTTCAAAGAACAACCATTCGATGTCGATAGTAGCACACTCGAGCATGATGATGGGTCATCATGCATTCCGACGGTGGCAGCATCCAAAAAAAATCTGTAGAACCCGAATTGACTCCCAAAACTTTTGAAAAAATATCAAAATTTTGCTTTGAATACCAATTGAAAGATTTGCCTAAAATCTCTCTTGAAAGCCTGAAAACTATGACTTGTGAATGATGTGTGTTCCACTCTCCTCCCATCCATTATATCCCCTTGCATTCAAAATAGTAATGCTCTGGAATGACCTAGTGTCAACATGTGGCCACCATGCAATACACATCCCCATTACCATTGAATACCTTAGGATATCCCCCGATCTATGGACCTTGGCTATGGCAGGCCCTTGTCCCACACACACATGAAATGAACTCTGTAAACCAATTTCTAACAATATCAAGCTCAACACATGATGATCCAAGATTATATTTCTCTTTTTTTTTTTGTCTCCCTTATCTTTGCTATACGTGGTAAATATGAGAATTTTTTTCAATCTATTTTTCAATTGGGCTTCACTAACATATACTATTACACAAAAAAGACTTAGAATTAGCTAAAATAAAGTAAAATACAAGAGAGTTAAGAGAAGTAAAGTAGATTAGTGAAATTTTCATACATACATGAGAAATTAATTATCATTTAAATTATTGAATGATGAATGGTGGGACACTTATAGCTCTTAATGCTCTACCTAACACGCTAAGGGATCTATCAATGGAATAATCTTTGGGATAACCACTAAAATTGATGATACATTTCTTCCATATCTTCCACAATGCTTGTCCTTTGATAGCATTAACCAAAGAGCTCAGCTTGTTGTGAGGAGATATTTATAAAGAGAGGGAATCATTTGCATAGAGCACCATACCTCTTTATTTGTAGGGCATATATCCTGGAGAAAACCTTATGGGAACTTAAAAAAGAAAGCAAATTTTGGAAAATCTCAAAAGTTAGAGTTTAGTTGAAATGAGTTGTTGAAAAACTTTCTAGAATGTTCATATTTTCAAGAGATTCCTCATAGAGTGTTAACACTTATGGCATGTTGAATTTTGGAGTTTATTTTATGAGATTTTCATGTGTTTTGTGTTTTGATATAGCAATTGAAGGTTCGTGAGGGCATGGATGATTGTGCACTTATTCAAATGTGTGTCGACACAAATAGAGAAATTATATTTTTCATATATTTTGTAAATAAAAGACCAAGATAGATGGTTCTTTCTCAAAAGTCATAGAAATAGTGGTCGAGATAAGGATCATTGTAGAACATGATTTTTGTAAATAAAAGCTTACAGTGAGCAACTTTTTACTTTCATGTCTTCTTTTTGAAGCATTATCCTCATTATAACTCTATATTTTGATGTAATAAAGAACTATAAATACATGTCTTATGGAGACTAGTCCAACAAAGTGCATGGGGGAGATTACACCCAATACTGTGTACTGTCTTGTTTATTGCATATCTCTATTTTTGTGTGTTTATAGATTTTGTATTCCCTATGTGCACGTGTTTGTAGATCCTGCAACAGTGGTATCAGAGTCTATGCACATCATTGTAGAGGCATTCTAGCACTATCTGTTTGATGTCCGATCGTTGTCTGATTTTGCTTTTGATCCCGATCCCTATTCCCATTTTTGTTTCCAGATCCAGTTTCAGTTTCGTTTTTTATTTTCATTTCGGTTTCCTATTCTTGCACTTGTTTCAGTTTTTGGTTTTTCTTTTCATTCTAGTTCTTGAACCGGAACCTATAGTTTTATGCGTACAATTTATGCGTACAATTTATGGCTATGTTTATACCTATGTTTATACCTATATTTACTCATTTGGCTTACTCCTCTGTTTCTATGTGTTTATAGATTTCATATTCTCTGTGTATGTGTGTCCGTAGATGCTATAAAAATGGTATCAGAGCCTACATATGCCATTGCAGAGGCATTCCGATGTTGTCTATTCGGCATCCAATTGTTGTTCGATTTTGATTTCGATTGCGATCCTTGTTCCAATTTTTGTTTCTAGATCTGGTTTCAATTTTTGTTTATGTTTTTGTTTTTGTTTTCTGTTCTTGTTTTGATTTTTGGTTTTTGTTTCAGTTCCATTTCCTAAACCTGAACCTATAATTTATGCCTAGAGCTTACGCCTACGTTAACTCTTTCGGTAACTAAGGCATAAAACTTTGGCATTTTTTGCTTTTTTCGGCTCCTTTGGCCATTGGCATTGTTCACTATATGCGAACTCTTTAATTAAAGAGTGGCAATATGGACCCTCCCATTTAGCAAGGAGGTGATTTGGACCCACAAACTCTCATTCAAAAGTCAAGTGTTTTACCACTACACTATTCACTTGTCACTCTAATCCTTTTTACTTATATTTAACATAATTGTTCTCTCTCTTACTTTTTCAATTCTCAAGAACCACCCTTTCCTTTTCCATTTGAGTTCAAGAATTCTTAAAATTCCTTTCACATTTTTAGCAAGGAGATTTGTTCTTTTGCAAACCCATGGGTCCTACACATACCATGGAAGACTTTGGTGAATCACCTCTACTCGAGGTACTGCTCGAACAATAGTTGGAGTTCCTAAGGTACGAACTCCAAGGTGCTCAAAATGAGATCCAAGAATGTGATGAATTACTTGAAAAGATGCACTATGAGGAGGACAACCTTGCACGGATGGTGAAGGCCATTATACTGCTCAAGGAGATGGCACACATTCAAAGATCAACATAAAGAATTTCCAATTTTCATGGTTTGATGGGCATTAGGATGGCAAATTCGTTTTATCATGGTTATCTCAATTTGATTATTTTTATTCTGATGAATCCTACTCTGAAAAAAGATAAAGTGAAGTTTTCTACTAATTATTTACTTGGGAGGGTCCAACTCTGGTGGAATGTTTTATGGCATAGTGCAGATTGTCCTACGATATGGAAGGCCTTTCAAGAGAAGATCAAGGAATCTTTTCTTCCTCCTCACTTCTATCTACATGTTCATCATTCATGGACCACTTTCACATGGAAGGAGATTTATACCTTACTACTTACACTGAGCGATTTTAGCAAAGACGATTACTTGTTCACATGCTCAAGGATGTTTCTGAAGATACTTTGCAAAGGAAGTATTAAGACATTTTAGAGATGGGGATCCAATCCAAGCTTTATGCACTTTGATCTGCAATGCTTTATGAAGCTGTTTCGTTTGCTCATGATGCAGAGAAGGATTTTCAATCTATCGCCAAGTCCATTCATTTGCAACAACCGTGTCAATGACAACCTTTCATCAAGCATAATTTTTCTCTGAAGTGCAATTTTACTACCTCTTCTTACGCTCGTTTTCCATGAGCTCTTCATTCCAATTTTTCTAGAGCACCCATAGCCTCATCTATCCAACCTACCAAACCTCCTACCCTTCAAACTTCAATAGTGGATATGCAACAGAAGAGATTGCATATCACATATTGGAATTTCACTAAATCTTGGCATACTAAAGCAAAGTCCAGATTGCAATTGCAACCTCTCCATATGAAACCTATTGCAATCCAAACTCACGACATGGAGGCAATTCACAAAGAAGTTCCTCTTGTTTGGACGGAGGAAGCATTGGAAAAAGAATTATGTACCTATATTTTTATTCATTCTTTACTTTGCATGCATGGTACTATTAATAATAAAATTATTAATATCTTACATGACGATGGGAGTTCTCATGATAAATTGTGCAAGAACTGGAATTAAAATCATTTCAATGGAAATCAATATAACATAACAAATGAGGTGCATGACATTAAGATCTTCATAGATTCACATGTACATGCATGGACATTTTTAATTGCCCCTTTGCAGTCCTACAATGTTATACTTGGTATGCCTTTTCATCATCATTAAAAGCCAAGTATTGACTATCATACACATACATTTAATTTTGAATTTTAATTCAACTCATTTCTTTAACTGCAAGCATAGTTGGTACTCGTACCAGTACGAGTAGATTCGTACGTACCTCTCGTACCGTACGTACTCGTACGTATTCGTACCAATTGGTACCAAAATTTTTATTTTCCATTTTGACTTGAATATATTAAGAAAATACATTGGTTTTGCAGCTATGCTAGTTAGAGAACAATTATCTTCATGCATAGATACAATATTATACATATTCATGGCAAAAAGTACCCTTCATATGTGTACACTCCCACGTACATGAAAAGATGGGAAAAAAAAAATCGTACTAATATCGTACGGATTCGTACCTCATGATTAGTACGTACCTGGCATCGTACTATTACATACCGTACCTGTCGTACGGATCGTCTGACCAACTATGCAAGGAATGACTTCCAACCCTCTCCATTAATTAGTCATACTCAATTAAAACGTGCATATAGGAAACGTGCTTATAAGAATTGTTTTATGCCTAATTATCCTTCTATACTCCCACCATCTCAAGACATCTTTGACCATATATAGATCTAATTTGACAAGTGTCTTCGTCCCACCGCACTTTCCCATTGGCAATTTGGTAAGGCATTCTAGTTCTACAGTAGTTGCTTCGCCTAACAACTCGGATAGGACAATTTTTTGGGATATCTCTGAAGGAGATATGAACTTGGAAGGCATTATCCTACGTGTTCCATTACAATCCGATTTGGTTTGGAACAAAAGGGAGAGGAAGTCCCTAGGGACTTCTTATCCTAAGTATTTGATCAAAGGAGGCACTCGCCTAGGTGTGTTTGACTTGGGAGTCAGTAAGGTTATTTAAAAGATTAGACTCTTTGCTTTTGACTGAGGAAATTAATGAGAACAACAATTAGAAGTAGATGTCATCACAAAAAAAACCATCTTAAACCTTAGATTCCATGTGAATTTCCTATATCTCATGTTTGGTTAAGATTTTGGAGAAAGTAATGCTACCATTGCGTGCGAAATGTGCCAAAACCCCAAGATTGATTGTCTAATTGCTGAATTCTATCACTTGGAGGTCTTGTTTCCAATTAATGAAATCATCGAGACATCATCAAATTGTAACCGCCCTTGGAAAACCTATATAAGGAGGGGTTGGCCACATTCATTCTCAATCCTGCCAATACCAATCTTGGAATCTCAAGGAGTCGTGACCGCCAAGTAAGTACTCTTCAAGTTCTAGTTCTAGTTCTCGTCTTGTTCCTTGTTCTAGTCCTAATTAGTCTAGTTCTTCGACATCTAGCATTCTCCTCTTGTAATCCCGTAGTATGAGATCTTGTAAAGTTAATTCTTGTATCTAGTTCATCTCCCTAAAGGGAATTCTTGTAATCAAGATATCTTGTTTCATAGCTACGGTCCCAGGTTGTGGGATCTCCTGTATATCTCTAGTCCAATTTTCCATACCTAACGGACTCGGGTTGCGGGACATCTTGTATCAGTTACATATTCTTGTATTGTTCTCCCTACGTGGCTATTCTTGTAATCGAAAGTATAATTCTAAAATCTTACCTAGTCAAGTCAGAGAGCGCAATCTAGTGCTCCCCTGACATTTTGGAAGGACTCTCCACATCAAGTCCCTATCAAGAATGATGGACTCCATATCCATACTCAAAAATATTGAGTCTACTCTGGATTATATATATAAAAAACTTCAAGACTTTGAACAGAGGATACGACAAAGTGATCGCTCAATTGCAGAATTCGCATCAGACTTCAAAATTGTATTTCAAGGATACACATATCAAGAAGACTATCCAGTTTATCAGTTTCAAAGTGGTCTCAGAGATGAAATAAAGGGTTGTTTATCTCACTTAAATACTTTAGAAGAGGCTATCAATCAAGCAATTGAGTGTGACAATCAGTTGTTAAAAGAAAGCCAAGTCCAAGAGTCAGAAGTGGTAAATAATGAAGACACTATTCCTCAAGAATCTAAATCAAGAATCTTTGAAGCTCGAAAACTCATTACAAATGATATGGAGTATGCATGTTATGAAGATATCAAGAAGGTAAAGGATAAGGAGGAGTTCATGTTCAATCAAGGAGGTGTGCTCACTCAATGCTCTCCATCAAAGGTCTTCAAGAGACCACAATATTCCACTAGAAGCTCAAAGGATCTATCCCGTGAAGAACCAAAGGAAGCTCAAGAGACACCCAATCCTTCACCACCTATGAGGATTGAGGATCATGAAGAATTCGAGGTCGCGAATGTATTAGACTCAAGGATCTCTTGAGGAAGATTGGAATGCCTTATTCATTGGAAAGTGTATGACATCAATGATCGTACTTGGAAACTTACAAAAAATCTTCAGAGAGCAAAAATCAAGGTTCGTGAATTCCATAAGAAAAATCCAATGAAACCCTGTCACTTGAGAGAGAGGTGATGTCATGGACACAGAAAAAAACCATCTTAAACCTTAGATTCCATGTGAATTTCCTATATCTCATATTTGGTTAATATTTTGAAGAAAGTAATGCTACCATTGCATCCGAAATGCACCAAAACCCAAGATCGACTATCTATTTGCTAAATTCTGACACTTCGAGGTCTTGTTTCCAATCATAGTTGTTAGCAACGTTTTAGCAACGCCGAAGGCAACGTGTTGCTAACGCGTTAGCAACATAGCAACGTTTTGGCCTAGACGTTGCTAAAACGTTGCGAACGTGATTTTTTTTTTTTGGGTTCTTTTATTAATATTTTGGTAGTCCAAGCATCCTATAGCTAAGATATGATGAAATGCATGCTTTTAAACATATAAATAAACATACACACATATATAATGAACTAAAAGTAGATATGCGACATGTAGTATGTATACTACACATGCATACATATATTCATACATATTACATATGTAGATGCATACATGCATGCATGCATACATACATGGTTGCATGCATGCATGCATGCATACATACATGGTTGCATGCATGCATACATACATACATACATACATGCTTGTATGCATCCATGCATACATACATACATATATACATACATACATACAAACATACATACAAGTAGATACATACATACTTGCATATTACATACATACACATTCACATTTGTAATTATATACATACAAACATACCTATATAGTATAGTATAGGATAGACATAGATGTTATAGTATAGATTATTGAGTCAAGATTAGTCCCTACACAATTCAATATTCACGAGTGATGTCTGTGCTTAGTGAGAACAATCATCATAGAAGGCTACCCTTGGCTTTGAAGGGCCAAGGCCATGCATGAAACTTACTCCAAGCTCTATAATTGCATTAAGAGATCCAGAATATGGGAAATCCAAAATACTTGGCTACCTCAAGGTGATAAGGCCCATAAAGAAAATCATACATAAATAAATGTCTACACTTTTATAGCTTTTTATGTCTTCCTCATTGTCCATGTTTTTTTATTGCATTTATCATACATTTTGGACAAAATTTTGAATGGTTTCTTATCCCTCCTAAGGAAAATATAGTTTTGGATTGCAAAAAAAATATGCATGCAAAGCAACGCGTTGCGAACGTAGCAACGTTGCGAAGTTGCGGTTGCGAAGTTGCAAACCGTTCGCAACGCGTTGCGATGCAACTATGGTTTCCAATTGATGACATCATCAAATCGTAACCGCCCTTGGAAAACCTATATGAGGGGTTGGCCACATTCGTTCTCAGTCCTACCAATACCAGTCTTAGGAGCTCAAGGAGTCATGACTGTCAAGTAAGTACTCTCCAAGTTTTAGTTCTAGTTCTTGTCTTGTTCCTTGTTCTAGTCCTCATTAGTCTAGTTCTTGGACATCTAGCCTTGTCCTCTTCTAATCTCGTAGTACGAGATCTTGTCTTGTTACTTCTTGTATCTAGTTCATCTCCCTCAAGGGAATTCTTGTAATCGAGATATCTTGTTTCATAGCTACGGTCTCGGGTTGTGGATCTCGTGTATCATCTCTAGTCCAGTTTTCCATACCTAACAGTCTCGGGTTGTGGGACGTCTGGTAGCAGTTACATATTCTTGTATTGTTCTCCCTACGTGGCTATTCTTGTAATCGAAAGTATAATTCTGAAATCTTATCTAATCGAGTCAGAGAGCACAATCTAGTGCTCCCCTGACATTTTGGAAGGACTCTCCACTTAAGTCCCTATCAAGAATGATGGACTCCATATCCCTACTCAAAAATATTGAGTCTACTCTGGATGATATATATAAAAACCTTCAAGACTTTGAATGGAGATTACAGCAAGGTGATCGCTCAATTGGAGAATTCGCATCAAACTTCAAAATTGTATTTCAAGGATCCACATATCAAGAAGACTATCTAGTCAATCAGTTTCAAAGTGGTCTTAGAGATGAAATGAAGGGTTGTTTATTCTCTATATCTCATTTCAATACTTTAGAAGAGGTTATCAATCAAGCAATTGAGTGTGAGAATTAGTTGCTATAAGAAAGCCAAGTCCAAGAGTCAGAAGTGGTGAATAATGAAGACACTATTCCTCAAGAATCTAAATCAAGAATCTTTGAAGCCCAAAAATTCATTACAAATGATATGGAGTTTACATGTTATGAAGATATCAAGAAGGTAAAGGATGAGGAGGAGCTCATGTTCAATCAAGGAGGTGTGCTCACTCAATGCTCTCCATCAAAGGTCTTGGAAACACCACAATATTCCACTAGAAGCTCAAAGGATCTATCGCGTGAAGAACCCAAGGAAGCTCAAGAGACACCCAATCCTTCACCACCTGTGGGGATTGAGGATCATGAAGAATTCGAGGTCGCGCATGTATTATACTCAAGGATCTCTCGAGGAAGATTGGAATGCCTTATTCATTGGAAAGTATATGACATCAATGATCGTACTTGAAAACTTACAAAAAATCTTCGAAGGGCAAAAATCAAGGTTCGTGAATTCCATAAGAAGAATCCAATGAAACCCAAGCTAGAGAACATGGTCGTTCCTCGTGGAACTTGTCGCTTGAGGGAGAGGTGATGTCATGGACACAAAAAAAACCATCTTAAACCTTAGATTCCATGTGAATTTTCTATATCTCATGTTTGGTTAAGATTTTGGAGAAAGTCATGCTACCATTGAAATGTGCCAAAACCAAAGATCGACTGTCTATTTGCTGAATTCTGACACTTGGAGGTCTTGTTTCCAATTGATGACATCATCAAATCGTAACCGCCCTTGGAAAACCTATATGAGGGGTTGGCCACATTCATTCTTAGTCCTACCAATACCAGTCTTGGGAGCTCAAGGAGTAGTAACTGTCAACTAAGTACTCTCCAAGTTCTAATTCTAGTTCTTGTCTTGTTCCTTGTTCTATGTCTGGTATCAGTTACATATTCTTGTATTGTCCTCCCTACGTGGCTATTCTTGTAATCGAAAATATAATTCTGAAATCTTATCTAGTCGAGTCAGAGAGCAGAATCTAGTGCTCCCCTGACATTTTGGAAGGACTCTCCACATCAAGTCCCTATCAAGAATGATGGACTCCATATCCATACTCAAAAATATTGAGTCTACTCTATATGATATATATAAAAACTTCAAGACTTTGAACACAGGCTATGGCAAGGTCATAGTTGTTAGCAACGTTTTAGCAACGCCGAAGGCAACGTGTTGCTAACGCGTTAGCAACATAGCAACGTTTTGGCCTAGACGTTGCTAAAACGTTGCGAACGTGATTTTTTTTTTTTGGGTTCTTTTATTAATATTTTGGTAGTCCAAGCATCCTATAGCTAAGATATGATGAAATGCATGCTTTTAAACATATAAATAAACATACACACATATATAATGAACTAAAAGTAGATATGCGACATGTAGTATGTATACTACACATGCATACATATATTCATACATATTACATATGTAGATGCATACATGCATGCATGCATACATACATGGTTGCATGCATGCATGCATACATACATGGTTGCATGCATGCATACATACATACATACATACATGCTTGCATGCATCCATGCATACATACATACATATATACATACATACATACAAACATACATACAAGTAGATACATACATACTTGCATATTACATACATACACATTCACATTTGTAATTATATACATACAAACATACCTATATAGTATAGTATAGGATAGACATAGATGTTATAGTATAGATTATTGAGTCAAGATTAGTCCCTACACAATTCAATATTCACGAGTGATGTCTGTGCTTAGTGAGAACAATCATCATAGAAGGCTACCCTTGGCTTTGAAGGGCCAAGGCCATGCATGAAACTTACTCCAAGCTCTATAATTGCATTAGGAGATCCAGAATATGGGAAATCCAAAATATTTGGCTAGCTCAAGGTGATAAGGCCCATAAAGAAAATCATACATAAATAAATGTCTACACTTTTATAGCTTTTTATGTCTTCCTCATTGTCCATGTTTTTTTATTGCATTTATCATACATTTTGGACAAAATTTTGAATGGTTTCTTATCCCTCCTAAGGAAAATATAGTTTTGGATTGCAAAAAAAATATGCATGCAAAGCAACGCGTTGCGAACGTAGCAACGTTGCGAAGTTGCGGTTGCGAAGTTGCAAACCGTTCGCAACGCGTTGCGATGCAACTATGGTTTCCAATTGATGACATCATCAAATCGTAACCGCCCTTGGAAAACCTATATGAGGGGTTGGCCACATTCGTTCTCAGTCCTACCAATACCAGTCTTAGGAGCTCAAGGAGTCATGACTGTCAAGTAAGTACTCTCCAAGTTTTAGTTCTAGTTCTTGTCTTGTTCCTTGTTCTAGTCCTCATTAGTCTAGTTCTTGGACATCTAGCCTTGTCCTCTTCTAATCTCGTAGTACGAGATCTTGTCTTGTTACTTCTTGTATCTAGTTCATCTCCCTCAAGGGAATTCTTGTAATCGAGATATCTTGTTTCATAGCTACGGTCTCGGGTTGTGGATCTCGTGTATCATCTCTAGTCCAGTTTTCCATACCTAACAGTCTCGGGTTGTGGGACGTCTGGTATCAGTTACATATTCTTGTATTGTTCTCCCTACGTGGCTATTCTTGTAATCGAAAGTATAATTCTGAAATCTTATCTAATCGAGTCAGAGAGCACAATCTAGTGCTCCCCTGACATTTTGGAAGGACTCTCCACTTAAGTCCCTATCAAGAATGATGGACTCCATATCCCTACTCAAAAATATTGAGTCTACTCTGGATGATATATATAAAAACCTTCAAGACTTTGAATGGAGATTACAGCAAGGTGATCGCTCAATTGGAGAATTCGCATCAAACTTCAAAATTGTATTTCAAGGATCCACATATCAAGAAGACTATCTAGTCAATCAGTTTCAAAGTGGTCTTAGAGATGAAATGAAGGGTTGTTTATTCTCTATATCTCATTTCAATACTTTAGAAGA
The DNA here is from genome assembly GCA_020310875.1 of Ceratopteris richardii. Taxonomy (NCBI): domain Eukaryota; kingdom Viridiplantae; phylum Streptophyta; class Polypodiopsida; order Polypodiales; family Pteridaceae; genus Ceratopteris; species Ceratopteris richardii. Next base: position 974,014 of record CM035422.1, on the reverse strand, counting down.
GGTTATCAATCAAGCAATTGAGTGTGAGAATTAGTTGCTATAAGAAAGCCAAGTCCAAGAGTCAGAAGTGGTGAATAATGAAGACACTATTCCTCAAGAATCTAAATCAAGAATCTTTAAAGCCCAAAAATTCATTACAAATGATATGGAGTTTACATGTTATGAAGATATCAAGAAGGTAAAGGATGAGGAGGAGCTCATGTTCAATCAAGGAGGTGTGCTCACTCAATGCTCTCCATCAAAGGTCTTGGAAACACCACAATATTCCACTAGAAGCTCAAAGGATCTATCGCGTGAAGAACCCAAGGAAGCTCAAGAGACACCCAATCCTTCACCACCTGTGGGGATTGAGGATCATGAAGAATTCGAGGTCGCGCATGTATTATACTCAAGGATCTCTCGAGGAAGATTGGAATGCCTTATTCATTGGAAAGTATATGACATCAATGATCGTACTTGAAAACTTACAAAAAATCTTCGAAGGGCAAAAATCAAGGTTCGTGAATTCCATAAGAAGAATCCAATGAAACCCAAGCTAGAGAACATGGTCGTTCCTCGTGGAACTTGTCGCTTGAGGGAGAGGTGATGTCATGGACACAAAAAAAACCATCTTAAACCTTAGATTCCATGTGAATTTTCTATATCTCATGTTTGGTTAAGATTTTGGAGAAAGTCATGCTACCATTGAAATGTGCCAAAACCAAAGATCGACTGTCTATTTGCTGAATTCTGACACTTGGAGGTCTTGTTTCCAATTGATGACATCATCAAATCGTAACCGCCCTTGGAAAACCTATATGAGGGGTTGGCCACATTCATTCTTAGTCCTACCAATACCAGTCTTGGGAGCTCAAGGAGTAGTAACTGTCAACTAAGTACTCTCCAAGTTCTAATTCTAGTTCTTGTCTTGTTCCTTGTTCTATGTCTGGTATCAGTTACATATTCTTGTATTGTCCTCCCTACGTGGCTATTCTTGTAATCGAAAATATAATTCTGAAATCTTATCTAGTCGAGTCAGAGAGCAGAATCTAGTGCTCCCCTGACATTTTGGAAGGACTCTCCACATCAAGTCCCTATCAAGAATGATGGACTCCATATCCATACTCAAAAATATTGAGTCTACTCTATATGATATATATAAAAACTTCAAGACTTTGAACACAGGCTATGGCAAGGTCATAGTTGTTAGCAACGTTTTAGCAACGCCGAAGGCAACGTGTTGCTAACGCGTTAGCAACATAGCAACGTTTTGGCCTAGACGTTGCTAAAACGTTGCGAACGTGATTTTTTTTTTTTTGGGTTCTTTTATTAATATTTTGGTAGTCCAAGCATCCTATAGCTAAGATATGATGAAATGCATGCTTTTAAACATATAAATAAACATACACACATATATAATGAACTAAAAGTAGATATGCGACATGTAGTATGTATACTACACATGCATACATATATTCATACATATTACATATGTAGATGCATACATGCATGCATGCATACATACATGGTTGCATGCATGCATGCATACATACATGGTTGCATGCATGCATACATACATACATACATACATGCTTGCATGCATCCATGCATACATACATACATATATACATACATACATACAAACATACATACAAGTAGATACATACATACTTGCATATTACATACATACACATTCACATTTGTAATTATATACATACAAACATACCTATATAGTATAGTATAGGATAGACATAGATGTTATAGTATAGATTATTGAGTCAAGATTAGTCCCTACACAATTCAATATTCACGAGTGATGTCTGTGCTTAGTGAGAACAATCATCATAGAAGGCTACCCTTGGCTTTGAAGGGCCAAGGCCATGCATGAAACTTACTCCAAGCTCTATAATTGCATTAGGAGATCCAGAATATGGGAAATCCAAAATATTTGGCTAGCTCAAGGTGATAAGGCCCATAAAGAAAATCATACATAAATAAATGTCTACACTTTTATAGCTTTTTATGTCTTCCTCATTGTCCATGTTTTTTTATTGCATTTATCATACATTTTGGACAAAATTTTGAATGGTTTCTTATCCCTCCTAAGGAAAATATAGTTTTGGATTGCAAAAAAAATATGCATGCAAAGCAACGCGTTGCGAACGTAGCAACGTTGCGAAGTTGCGGTTGCGAAGTTGCAAACCGTTCGCAACGCGTTGCGATGCAACTATGGTTTCCAATTGATGACATCATCAAATCGTAACCGCCCTTGGAAAACCTATATGAGGGGTTGGCCACATTCGTTCTCAGTCCTACCAATACCAGTCTTAGGAGCTCAAGGAGTCATGACTGTCAAGTAAGTACTCTCCAAGTTTTAGTTCTAGTTCTTGTCTTGTTCCTTGTTCTAGTCCTCATTAGTCTAGTTCTTGGACATCTAGCCTTGTCCTCTTCTAATCTCGTAGTACGAGATCTTGTCTTCTTACTTCTTGTATCTAGTTCATCTCCCTCAAGGGAATTCTTGTAATCGAGATATCTGTTTCATAGCTACGGTCTCGGGTTGTGGATCTCGTGTATCATCTCTAGTCCAGTTTTCCATACCTAACAGTCTCGGGTTGTGGGACGTCTGGTATCAGTTACATATTCTTGTATTGTTCTCCCTACGTGGCTATTCTTGTAATCGAAAGTATAATTCTGAAATCTTATCTAATCGAGTCAGAGAGCACAATCTAGTGCTCCCCTGACATTTTGGAAGGACTCTCCACTTAAGTCCCTATCAAGAATGATGGACTCCATATCCCTACTCAAAAATATTGAGTCTACTCTGGATGATATATATAAAAACCTTCAAGACTTTGAATGGAGATTACAGCAAGGTGATCGCTCAATTGGAGAATTCGCATCAAACTTCAAAATTGTATTTCAAGGATCCACATATCAAGAAGACTATCTAGTCAATCAGTTTCAAAGTGGTCTTAGAGATGAAATGAAGGGTTGTTTATTCTCTATATCTCATTTCAATACTTTCGAAGAGGTTATCAATCAAGCAATTGAGTGTGAGAATTAGTTGCTATAAGAAAGCCAAGTCCAAGAGTCAGAAGTGGTGAATAATGAAGACACTATTCCTCAAGAATCTAAATCAAGAATCTTTGAAGCCCAAAAATTCATTACAAATGATATGGAGTTTACATGTTATGAAGATATCAAGAAGGTAAAGGATGAGGAGGAGCTCATGTTCAATCAAGGAGGTGTTCTCACTCAATGCTCTCCATCAAAGGTCTTGGAAACACCACAATATTCCACTAGAAGCTCAAAGGATCTATCGCGTGAAGAACCCAAGGAAGCTCAAGAGACACCCAATCCTTCACCACCTGTGGGGATTGAGGATCATGAAGAATTCGAGGCCGCGCATGTATTATACTCAAGGATCTCTCGAGGAAGATTGGAATGCCTTATTCATTGGAAAGTATATGACATCAATGATCGTACTTGAAAACTTACAAAAAATCTTCGAAGGGCAAAAATCAAGGTTCGTGAATTCCATAAGAAGAATCCAATGAAACCCAAGCTAGAGAACATGGTCGTTCCTCGTGGAACTTGTCGCTTGAGGGAGAGGTGATGTCATGGACACAAAAAAAAACCATCTTAAACCTTAGATTCCATGTGAATTTTCTATATCTCATGTTTGGTTAAGATTTTGGAGAAAGTCATGCTACCATTGAAATGTGCCAAAACCAAAGATCGACTGTCTATTTGCTGAATTCTGACACTTGGAGGTCTTGTTTCCAATTGATGACATCATCAAATCGTAACCGCCCTTGGAAAACCTGTATGAGGGGTTGGCCACATTCATTCTTAGTCCTACCAATACCAGTCTTGGGAGCTCAAGGAGTAGTAACTGTCAACTAAGTACTCTCCAAGTTCTAATTCTAGTTCTTGTCTTGTTCCTTGTTCTATGTCTGGTATCAGTTACATATTCTTGTATTGTCCTCCCTACGTGGCTATTCTTGTAATCGAAAATATAATTCTGAAATCTTATCTAGTCGAGTCAGAGAGCAGAATCTAGTGCTCCCCTGACATTTTGGAAGGACTCTCCACATCAAGTCCCTATCAAGAATGATGGACTCCATATCCATACTCAAAAATATTGAGTCTACTCTATATGATATATATAAAAACTTCAAGACTTTGAACACAGGCTATGGCAAGGTCATAGTTGTTAGCAACGTTTTAGCAACGCCGAAGGCAACGTGTTGCTAACGCGTTAGCAACATAGCAACGTTTTGGCCTAGACGTTGCTAAAACGTTGCGAACGTGATTTTTTTTTTTTGGGTTCTTTTATTAATATTTTGGTAGTCCAAGCATCCTATAGCTAAGATATGATGAAATGCATGCTTTTAAACATATAAATAAACATACACACATATATAATGAACTAAAAGTAGATATGCGACATGTAGTATGTATACTACACATGCATACATATATTCATACATATTACATATGTAGATGCATACATGCATGCATGCATACATACATGGTTGCATGCATGCATGCATACATACATGGTTGCATGCATGCATACATACATACATACATACATACATGCTTGCATGCATCCATGCATACATACATACATATATACATACATACATACAAACATACATACAAGTAGATACATACATACTTGCATATTACATACATACACATTCACATTTGTAATTATATACATACAAACATACCTATATAGTATAGTATAGGATAGACATAGATGTTATAGTATAGATTATTGAGTCAAGATTAGTCCCTACACAATTCAATATTCACGAGTGATGTCTGTGCTTAGTGAGAACAATCATCATAGAAGGCTACCCTTGGCTTTGAAGGGCCAAGGCCATGCATGAAACTTACTCCAAGCTCTATAATTGCATTAGGAGATCCAGAATATGGGAAATCCAAAATATTTGGCTAGCTCAAGGTGATAAGGCCCATAAAGAAAATCATACATAAATAAATGTCTACACTTTTATAGCTTTTTATGTCTTCCTCATTGTCCATGTTTTTTTATTGCATTTATCATACATTTTGGACAAAATTTTGAATGGTTTCTTATCCCTCCTAAGGAAAATATAGTTTTGGATTGCAAAAAAAATATGCATGCAAAGCAACGCGTTGCGAACGTAGCAACGTTGCGAAGTTGCGGTTGCGAAGTTGCAAACCGTTCGCAACGCGTTGCGATGCAACTATGGGCAAGGTGATCGCTCAATTGGAGAATTCGCATCAGACTTCAAAATTGTATTTCAAGGATCCACATATCAAGAAGACTATCTAGTTAATCAGTTTCAAATGGTCTCAAAGATGAAATAAAGGGTTTATCCTCTATATCTCAGTTAAATACTTTAGAAGAGGCTATCAATCAAGCAATTGACAGTGAGAATCAGTTGTTAAAAGAAAGCCAAGTCCAAGAGTCAGAAGTGGTGAATAATGAAGAAACTATTCCTCAAGAATCTTTGAAGCCCAAAAATTCATTACAAATGATATGGAGTATACATGTTATGAAGATATCAAGAAGGTAAAGGATAAGGAGGAGTTCATATTCAATGAAGGAGGTGTGCTCACTCAAAGCTCTCCATCAACGGTCTTGGAAACACCACAATATTCCACTAGAAGCTCAAAGGATGTATTGCGTGAAGAACCCAAGGAAGCTCAAGAGACACCCACTCCTTCACCACCTATGAGGATTGAGGATCATGAACAATTCACGGTTGCGCATGTATTAGACTCAAGGATCTCTCGAGGAGGATTGGAATGCCTTATTCATTGGAAAGTGTATGACATCTATGATCCTACTTGAAAACTTACAAAAGATCTTCAGAGAGCAAAAATCAAGGTTCGTGAATTCCATAAGAAGAATCCAATGAAACTCAAGCTAGAGAACATGGTTGTTCCTCGTGGAACTTGTCGCTTGAGGGAGAGGTGATGTCATGGCATAGTGGAAAGCAACGTTTTCGCAACGGCAACGGCAACGAGGGCAACGTGCGGACCTAGGAGTTGCGATAAAGTTATTTATTTTCCAAAATTTTTATATGTATTTTTCACATATTTTGGGTCCTATGATATGTAATAAGGTGGGATATGACTATATATACCATAAAATACTTATTACAATATAAGATATATCATAAATAATAGAGATTATCAATCTAACTTGAAAGTTGGAACTTGATTGTGACTCGTGATTATATCATAACCCTCCACACAGCCTTAAGATTATATCAAATACAATTATCTCAAATACATCATCATTATATCAAAATTCAAATACAATCATAACATCAATAATCATAACATCATCATCTAGATTCTAGATTCTAACAACATAATGATCATAACACTTAACTTCCAAGTTTCTAGTTTCTAAGTTCTAACTTCTAACTTTTAACAAATTACAATAAACATCATGATTCATAACATAAATGATAACACCTGGCCCTTGCATCATACATGTCACATGATCATATCATCAAAATAAAAACATAGAGATTACTATGACAAATAATAAATCATAAATCATGTGAGTCATGATGCATGGCATAAATCATAAGTGGCAAATGATAAATATAAAGTCACAAGTGAGTCATGATAAGTGTCCACTGTCATCACAATAGTAAATACATATCATGAAATACCAAATGTCAAACATGAAATGTCGAAGCCTCAAATGTCAATAATCAAACTCTGTCACTCTGACATGGTGTCAGATGACAAATCATCACTCTCATCATCATCATCATCATCATCATCATCATCATCATCCCTAGTAGTAGTGGTATGTGGTCGGCTACTAGTGGATGCATCAGCACTACCGCTAGGTCCTCTGCGTCTCCAAAATGATTTGGTATCATGCTGAGGTAAGGTCAACTCATGGTACAGCATAGTATATAAGTCAAGATCCTCTGGAGGAATATCTGGAATATCTCTCACTTTCTCTATATCTACTGTGTCCATGTTGACCTCCCTCACATCTCCTGTATGTCCGCAGCTCTCCAAGAGACGCAAGTTGCAGTGGCAATAAACTAGCCGCTCCAACTGCGCTGTAGATAATATGTTCCTCTTCTTTGTATGGAAGAGGGCCCATGTGCTCCAAATCCTTTCACAAGGACTTACGTTGCAGTCCTATGAAAGGATACGAATAGCTAACTCTATCTGCATTACAACATAATTCAAAAAATAATTAGTACATAAATCATAATACATATTTAGCACATGTCACACAGTACACTAAAGACTTTTGACTTAGTACTTACTACTTACCAACTGAGGAGCACTAGCACCATACATCTCCCACCATGATACTGGCCGCAACTGAGCAAATCTCAAACAAGCCGTATCCTTTCCAAAATGGCCACCACCATTTTGGAATACCAAGAGCTGTCTCTCCAACTGAAGTCGTAACTCTACATCAGCTGGATAAAGCCTATATACATATGTGTTCCATGCACTCAAGAGCTCCTCATCCACGATGGCCTGTTGAGATCTCCATAAGGGATGCAATAAGTGTGCCATCCCATGGATCAGACGATGAAACCAATCCCATCTATCCCTCCACACAGCCTTAAGCTGCTCAATCCTATAAACAAAGAAATTATAAAATTTTAGAGACTAATTTTTAAGATAATAAGAATTTTAAGTGTCAAAAATTCAAAGTAATAAGTAATAACTTAATAAATACCTGTCAAATGTCAAATGTGGGCAACGTGAAAGGGACTCGCCAACTCGATCCATGAACTCATAGACGAGTCCCAATGTACTCCCCTCCATATCAACGATGCGAAGAACAGAATATAATGGATGTATGGCACGCACAAGTGCCTCTACATCCCTCCAAAATGAATCTAACAAGCATGTAATCCGTACAAAATCTACTCTCGGGGTAGTGTGTCCATCCCAGGTAGTCCACTCTATAGATACAACTGTCTGCATCAAAGCCTGCCGCAACTGAAGTAGTCTCTCCATCACTATGCACATGTAAGCAAATCTGGTCTTCGCAGGCTTTAGGATATCCAACTCACTGTATGATCTGAAAATAGCTAATAGTTTTGGTCTCTTTGTGAACAAAGAGACCACCTTATGGCAGGTGGAAAAAATAGAATGAATCCAAGGGATCTTTCCAAGATCCTCTATTAAAAGATCAATGCTATGTGAAGCACATGGGGTCCACACAATGGAGGGAAACTCTACCTCTAACAATCTACCCATGGCCACACAATTACTTCCATTGTCGGTAATGACATGCACAACATTCTTTTGACCGACATCCATAATAGCCTTGCGGATATGACCATATATAAACTGACCTGTGACACAAAAATTACACCAAATCAACCATGTACATACTACATATATAATACATATATATAGCATTTGCAAAATTCAAATGCATATCTTAAAATTAAAACTTGAAATTTCACCTATACATATCTGTCACTGTAAGTCCAGCCTGTGATGCATCAATGGCCGAAGGAACATAGTGCCTTTGCAACAATGCACTAGTATGTTATATACATTCCTTTTCCTGATGTCTGTCCATCCATCGCACATAATAGTGCATCCATACTTCTCCCATGTGCCCATCATGGGCTCTAACCGCTTCTCCACTATATCCTTTGTTTTGCGTAGCTCACTAGTCCTCAACTCCTCATATGAAGGACCGCTCCATCGATATCCCAATGTGCTCACTAACTCCATGGCTTCCTTCCATGCGGGTGTGCATGCAACATTAAAAGAGAGGCCACACTATATGAAAAGCTTCATTATACCTTGTTTGGCCTCAAGCTCCCGCTGCCTCTGAAAACCCGCACGTACAGATGCCGAAGAAAGTGATCCTCTAGCTGCCTTCACCGGTGGCTGAGTGTCACCCTCAAGATCGACGGTATCATGTCCATGCTCATCATTCCCTCCACTAGAGGATCCCCTATGAATCTGATGTGCTGGAGCATCATGTGGAGGAGGATCACAGGAGCTAATAGAGGTGGAGGTGGGTCGAGAGCTCTGTGGATACTTTCTGGCTTCCCTTTGAGCTACCCAAAGGTGCTCATCCTTGATGTCAGCTGGCAAAGGCTGCTTGCATGCTGCAATGCCCAAGCCACTAAACTTGGCAAGGTGGGCTTTGGTACGATCTGCCCCACCACCCCCTTTGTAACCACATAGGTTACATGTCCATCTCTCACTTCCACCTCATCCAGACTTCCCTTGGCTAGACACGTACTTCCAACAATTTTGCTTTGGTTTAGGCATGGTGAGTCTCTCTCTCTCTCTCTCTCTCTCTCTCTCTCTCTCTCTCTCTCTCTCTCTCTCTCTCTCTCTCTCTCTCTCTCTCTCTCTCTCTCTCTCTCTCTCTCTCTCTCTCTCTCTCTCTCTCTCTCTCTCTCTCTCTCTCTCTCTCTCTCTCTCTCTCTCTCTCTCTCTCTCTCTCTCTCTCTCTCTCTCTCTCTCTCTCTCTCTCTCTCTCCAGGCATCACGTGATATGGCATTAGCAGGCGACACCTCTTCATGGTATGCACAGACACGAGACTGGCTGGCCCACCATGGCTTTGACATAGACAGGCTACCACCACTACACTATGACTCACATGCACCCACCTACTCGCTCTCTCATCAAGAGAGGAATAGGGTCATTCGTCAGGAGATATGGCATACATACATACAGAGGACATGGGTGAGCCCTAGGGATACATTGCCACCGAAAATGGTCTATTACCGCGAGCATTTTCTACATATATCGGACGCGGGCTTCATCGAGATCCAGAGATACATGCAGACATACCTTCCCCACCACCTCCGAGTCGTCATTGGGCAGCTCCGGGTCTCATCACATCAGCTCGAGATTGAGAGGGGTCGGTCCAGGGGAGTCCCCCGTGAGGAGAGGTGGTGCCCAATATGCAAGACAGAGGTAGAGAGTGAGGAGCATTTTGTTATCAGATGCCGAGCATACTTAGACCTACGAGCACAGTTCCAGCTAGAGGAGTCACTCCAGTTGTGCATGACCATGGGAGACCAGCGACGCTTGGGGCGCTTCCTCACAGCAGCATACGAGAGGCGAGAGCGGTCACTACAGCCCACACATCAGCCACGGGTGAGTACCCAGCAGACCATTACCCAGTTCTTTCAGCGAGCGGAGCTAGATCAGAGAGGTTCTTCTAAAGGGCTCACACTCCACCAGGCAGCAGCACAGAGAGCACGACGCCGACCACGCATGGTAGGATATCGTCGACCGCGACTATATCAGGAGGATATCTCACGCATCAGGACAGCCTACGACCACATGATGGAGCATAGGCGTTCCACCACCCCCTGGGTTGTCTTCCTTCAGGAGGCACTCAGACCACCACCGATGTACCACATACTACACCCACCTCCCCCCATCACCAGTAGCTAGGGTGTTTTGCTCACTCATATTATGGATCCCCCTGTATTAGGTGGCCACTATCTGCTGAGTCAAAGCCACTTCTCCCTTGCCTTTTACCAGCCCTAGATAGCTTTGTGTTTATTTCATTTCATTTTCTACACATGGTTACTACACTTGTACATGGCTTTTGTCTCATAGGCCAAGTTTGGCCTCCAGAAGGCGTTAATATGACTTTCTCTCTCTCTCTCTCTCTCTCTCTCTCTCTCTCTCTCTCTCTCTCTCTCTCTCTCTCTCTCTCTCTCTCTCTCTCTCTCTCTCTCTCTCTCTCTCTCTCTCTCTCTCTCTCTCTCTCTCTCTCTCTCTCTCTCTCTATCACATCTTACACCCGCCCACTAGCACAGGATGGAGCTAGTTAGTCGTTTAAGAAGCATTCCCATGTTTGTTGTACTACCCCTTTGCATATAGACTGTCATAGATATCGCACTCCATACACCCCCCCACTTTCATGGGTATCTCCACACGCATTTCACGGAGATATGTATCAGCTTTACCAGTTTCTTTTTCAGCACTTTTATCTTCTCTGATAGACAGAAGATACACCCATGTACATCGATTTGTCTCATAGGCCGAGTTCGGCCTCCTAATAGACGTAAAAACACTTTCTTTCTTCTCTCTCTCTCTCTCTCTCTCTCTCTCTCTCTCTCTCTCTCTCTCTCTCTCTCTCTCTCTCTCTCTCTCTCTCTCTCTCTCTCTCTCTCTCTCTCTCTCTCTCTCTCTCTCTCTCTCTCTCTCTCTCTCTCTCTCTCCGTGCTTCGTTGCTTGATTGAGAGCGCGAAGGCGAGGAAGCAGAGACTATACTGTTGCTTTGTGGATTTCCGCAAAGCCTTCAACATGGTCCCTCGAGAGAGACTACTACGGAGGCTCCAGGAGTTACAGCTTCCATGAGACATGCTATGGGCCATCCACGCTTTGTATGCACGAGTCACAGGCAGGGTACGCTGCCCCGGCGGTCTATCAGACAGCCTTGTTAGCACCATTGGTGTGAAACAAGGTTGCCCTCTCTCACCCACTCTCTTCGGTCTCTACATCGACGAGATCACGGAGTATATACAGCGAGCAGGAGGGCGAGGAGGAGACCTCGGAGGTACGCCAGTACATATCCTATTATATGCTGATGACATTGTCCTGCTCTCAGAGTCACAAGAGGGGTTGCAGTCACATTTACAGGCGCTCGATACCTTTTGCATGGAGAGAGGACTCACAGTGAACCTTGGCAAGACCAAGGTCATGATCTTCCATACCTCCAAGACAGTTCGCCATCGCGCCTCTTTCACAGAGGCTGGAGGACAGATAGAGGTAGTGGACTCCTACGTCTACCTAGGTATCACCTTCTCGCGCAGCACAGGGGTATTCTCCATGGCACAGGCTGCGAGAGATAGATTGATGCGAGGTTATGCGGCACTTGCAGGATTGGAGAGACGCTGCTTTCAGACACATTTTCAGGAGCCCCGGACTAAGGGGTGGCTCTTTGACACTCTAGTGACACCCGCATTGATGTACGAAGCAGCAGTATGGGCACCAGGGATCACAGAGGCGATGTGGACGCAGATTGAGAGGCCCCAGATCACCATGATATCACGATTGCTGCGCAGCAGGCCCTCCGTTCCACATGACATTATACGAGCTGAGCTTGGCACACCACCGATGCTAGTGGAGGCCCTCTTCCAGTTGGTGACCTTTATTCTGAGAGTCAGAGAGCTCCCCACTAGCCGACTCACCAGGCTTGCATTTGAGAGCTCTAGACATTTGGCAGAGACAGGGCATGAGAGAGTATGGTATGCACAGACTTACTGATGGTTAGCAGACCATGGCATGAGCATTACGGATCTCCCCCCTTTTCAGTATGACCTCTCTTCCCCCCACATTACCCTCTCTCGTTCGGAGAGGAATAGGATCATCCGTCAGGACCTACTACATATACACGACAGGGAGACATGGATAGCACCACAGGAGCCTCTTCCCACAAAGAGGCAACACTACAGAGAGCACTTCCTCACTGTGACAGCGAATGGTTTCATTCAGAGACCACGATACATGGATACATATATGGCACCAGCTGAGAGAGTGGCCATTGGGCAGCTCAGAGTATCATCACACCAACTCGAGATTGAGATTGGGCGAGCCACACATACCCCCAGGGATGAGCGACTATGCAGGATATGTAGAGAGGAGGTGGAGGACGAGGAGCACTACACATGTAGATGCCAGGCATATGAGGACATCAGAGACCGCTACCCACAGCTCTTCAGGGGGCCTAGAGAGATCAGGGCTTTATTGGGGACAGAGGACCAGCGCCCTCTAGGTCGTTTCCTAGTAGAGCTCCAGTACCGCCGCGCATCACTCCTCCAGCAGCAGATGGAGATACACCTGCCCCCCCTCCTCAGACTTATATTACAGATTTTTTCAGACCCACATACACTCGAGGGCCAAGCTCGATGCGGGGTGTCACATTACACAGAGCAGAGGAGCTTAGACGACAGCGTCGACGACCGAGACCCCTTGTCCGGAGAGCTCGTCCACATCAGAGAGAGATTCAGGTGATTCACGCATGCCATGACATGGAGATACAGAGACGTCAGCAGCGCACCCCTATCGATTTGGACGCCCAGAGCATTTTGAGGATCGCCATGATGCCTTACCCACCGATGCATTATATCCTACACCCACTCCAGGCATTTAGGGGGTTGTGATACCATCGAGCCTCCCCTCCCTATGCATATCATATTTGTATCTCACCCATTGAGCATATAGAGTGCATACCCATAGCACCCCACACCCTTGATGCAAGCTACTATCCCTCCTTTTATACCCGTTTGCAGTACTCACACTTTATTTTCGTTTTGGATCACAGTGGATTGGATCATACTGATGTATATGTTTTGTCTCATAGGCCGATTTTGGCCTCTAATAGACGTTAAAAAGTCTTTCTTTCTTTCTTTCTTTCTTTCTCTCTCTCTCTCTCTCTCTCTCTCTCTCTCTCTCTCTCTCTCTCTCTCTCTCTCTCTCTCTCTCTCTCTCTCTCTCTCTCTCTCTCTCTCTCTCTCTCTCTCTCTCTCTCTCTCTCTCTCTCTCTCTCTCTCTCTCTCTCTCTCTCTCGTTTTGGGATCACAGTATATTGGATCATACAAATGTATATGTTTTGTCTCATACGCCGATTTTGGCCTCTAATAGACGTTAAAAAGTCTTTCTTTCTCTCTCTCTCTCTCTCTCTCTCTCTCTCTCTCTCTCTCTCTCTCTCTCTCTCTCTCTCTCTCTCTCTCTCTCTCTCTCTCTCTCTCTCTCTCTCTCTCTCTCTCTCTCTCTCTCTCTCTCTCTCTCTCTCTCTCTCCCTCTCTCTCTCTCTCTCTCTCTCTCAGAGATAGAGCGACCGTCGACGGACGTAGAGTCGTGAAGTGCTGCTTTTCCCGCCCTATAGAAATGCCCCTCACTAGGTCGTAAGTGGCGCGCTGCAGGAAACTCTTTGGAGCAGCCGGCGCTTACCATCTCCATAGCCAGCCTCCTATACGGGAGAGCAAGTGACTGTATACATTGCCGTGGAAGACTCGAGCTCTCTGCTGCGTTCGAACTCCCGCCAGTCTCTCTCTGCCGCCAGTCTCTGTCTGCTGCGTTCGAGCTCCCGCCAGCCCTCTGAGCTAGGGTTCGCGCTCATCATCTTCTGGCCAGCGAGGGTTCGTGCTCATCGTTATCTACTCAGAGCAGCAATGGGATCCACATCCGTCATGTTCAGGAGCTAGGGTTCGTGCCCACCGAGCTGCCGCCCCTTTGCTGCTGCAGCCGCCCCGAGCCCTCTCCCGCCATGCTCCGTCATCCTTTTGCCAAAGCTTAACCTTAACCTTAACCATGCCAAATGTAACCTCTCATCGTAACCCCGTCCTAAACCTAACCCTAGCCCAAAAAACCCTAAATTCTCTCCTACCCCTAACCCTAAACCTAATCCGAAACCCTAATCCCTAATCCCCCACCTTAACCCTATAACCGATCCTGCCCTATGTTGTCCCTTATCATACCTATGCCTAGCTCAGCCTCTCAACCTAACCCTAACCTTAACCCTAAACTGAAACCCTAAACCTTATTCCTCTCTCTCTCTCTCTCTCTCTCTCTCTCTCTCTCTCTCTCTCTCTCTCTCTCTCTCTCTCTCTCTCTCTCTCGAATCCTAAACATTGAAATGGCTCCCATGGACCGAAAGGAAGTGGACGACCTTATCGCTAAAGCTCTCAAAGAGGCCAAAAAGGAAGCAGACCGCAACCTCAATATGGAGATACGAAAGATGATGGAAAAGTTCAAAGGACTCGAAGAACAAGTAATGAATAAAGTTAAAGGACTAGAAGAACAAGTGAAGACTCTCACAGAAGAACGAGACCACTGGAGGACAGCTTATGAGCACATGAAAGAAGAGGGGGAGATCTCCAACGTGGAGATACTCAAGGAAGAAATAAAGAAGGAAATCAAAACGGAGGTAGAATCTACTCGAGAGTCATGGGTGGAAGTAGTACACAAAAGAGTTAAGAAGGAAGTAAGGGAAGACGTGCAAAAAGAAGAGCTCACACGAGTCCAGGATACACTTGAGGAGGAGAGGCTTCGACACACTCGAAGACTTCACATTCGGATTACAGGCCTACCCGAAGGGGTATCACCGGAGGCAGATGCCACTGACATTTGCCGTCGACTTGGATACGAGAGCATGCCCTACACAGACGCATGGAGGGTGGGGAGGGATACATCGCGTTTGCGAGCACTCATCCTCAAGATGAGTTCCGAGGAGGCACGGACCGCCTTTTTTAGACGTCGATCAGTACTACGTGGACTACCCGGCGGCACCCTCTACATGGACGAGGACCTCACGCGTATGCAGGTGGCACACCGACGCGCTTGCATGCCACAGATACTCCAGGCACGTCGAGAGGGGAGGAAGGCCTTTTACCGTGATGGTAAGGTCTTCATAGATGGACGCCCTATCAAATAGGGCCATGCGGCCTATGAGACATCACTACACCAGGAGACACCACTCAGAGGAGCAGTGTGGAACTGCAACGGGGCACTCTGGACGCGACCAGACAGAGTCGAGGAGATCCTCGCATCACATGACTTTGCGTGCATCACAGAGACACACGAGAGCCCAGAGAGAGGTCTACCACGCATTGCAGGTTTTCATTGGGAATCTGCATTCAGGACCACGATGAGACAGAGTACAGCACGAGGATCGGGAGGAGTGGCCATCGTATTTCGACAGGAGATACAGAGTCGGATCCATATTATAGGTAGAGATGAGGAGGCACGATACATGTGGGTTCGCATGGAGATAGCTCAGGGGAGCTCGATTTACATTGCTATATGCTACTTCCCACCAGGCGGATCTCGATACGCAGGACAGGATCTGGGGGGACCGATCCGAGATAGAGACTCACCATACACAGCGCTTTCAGATGAGATACTACATTACAGCACACTAGGTGAAGTCTTCCTTATGGGGGACTTCAATGGCCGCACTCAGTCGCATCAGTGCGAGGCATACGACATGGACCACCCACAGATCATGAGGGCCAGAGACCCCGATGAGATAAGCACGAGCAGGGTATCAGCAGATACGGGTCAGGACACCACCGGCTATGGCAGACATCTACTCGAGCTAGGCAGCCGACATCATCTCGTTATATATAACGGGATGAATCGTTGGCCAGGTTCAGGCGGATTTACTTGCTTCCCTCACGGGGGAGGTGAGAGCACAGTCGACTACATTTTGGGTACTACCTCTGGAGCTTCACTCATCCCTTCACTTAGTATTGGACGACGCCCACTCGGTGCTGACCACACATTTATCACATTCACACTCTCATCTCCGATTCCATTAGACCCTCCCTCACCCACTGAGATACATACCACGATACACTTCACACACGAGCTCTCACATGTTTATGCACACCATTTACAAACCCGCCTACTCTCCCTTGATCCATTCTCACCTTTGGACACACTTACATCACATATCACCTCCATCCTACAGGACTCAGCTCTCCGCAGCTTCCCACACCGCACACATAGGCACCCTCCACGCACAGGATCCATGCCCCAGAACCGCTGGTATGATGCAGATTGTCGTGAGCTACGGAAGCACCTACGGATTTTAGAGCATAGAGGAGATATTACACACACACAGGCACAGCGTCGCATGCAGAGCCTTACTCGCCGCAAACGGCGGGACTGGGAGGAGAGACAGTATTGGGATATTTACCATTTGCTCATGAGTCGAGACAGTGCAGTGGCATGGCGACATTTGAGAGAGAGGAGACAGCAGACACCTATCCGAGACCCGAGCACTTGGCATAGCTATGCACGGGGCCTATACGAGATCCCAGGCCAGCCTCCCATTCCCAGACCGCAGAGCTCACGTCCTACTACCTCTGACTTCTTCACACCCACTATGGTGGGACGCGCTATTGCCCGGCTGCAGCATGGCAGGGCCCATGATCATTTCGGTTTACAGGCAGAGCACCTCATCTATGGAGGCACGACTCTCGCACCGCTCATTGCCCATCTCTTCAACCGTGCATTGGTTGAAGGGTTCCCAGACTCATGGACTGAGCACACCATAGTGCCCATTCATAAGTCAGGTGATACTATGGATCCAGGTACATACCGGACGATCATGATTGGCCCTATATTGGCCAAGTTATATGGGGCGGTACTAGAGACAGAGTTGAGTACTCTCGCTGAGAGGAAGGGCATCAGGGCTCCAGGACAGGCAGGTTTCAGACGAGATTACTCTACCGTTGACCACATCTTCACTCTGAGATGCCTGATCGACCAGGCCAGGGTGAGGAAGAGGAGATTATATTGTTGCTTTGTGGACTTTCGCAAAGCATTTGACACTATTCCCAGGGATCGACTCTTCAGACGACTCCTTGCCATCGGAGCTCCGGAGGAGATGATATGGGGGATCTACGCCTTATACGAGAGAGTATCTGGTAGAGTCAAATGTCCAGGGGGCTTATCTGATCCACTTGCTAGCACTATCGGGGTGAAGCAAGGATGCCCTCTCTCACCCACCCTCTTTGGTCTCTACATGGATGAGATAGTGGATTTCATACAGCAGCAGGGGGGAGATGGCATTGAGGTACACGGGTCCACTGTCCATATTCTTTCATACGCTGATGATATTGTATTGGTTTCAGATTCTGCAGAAGGTCTACAGCATCATCTACACGGCCTAGATGACTTTTGCAGACACAGAGGGTTATCTGTGAACCTTGGTAAAACCAAGGTCTTGATCTTTCATACATCAGCACAGGTACGCAGACATAGTTTGTTCACAGCAGCAGGTGGACCGATCGAGGTGGTGGGATCATATGTTTACTTGGGGGTGACATTTACAGCAGCATCAGGGGTCTTCTCTATGGCTCAGGCAGCCCGTGACCGCATCACACGTGGGTACGCAGCACTAGCTTTGATGGAGAGACAGTGCCACCAGGCATATTTTCAGGAGCCCCGCACAAAGGGGTGGCTCTTTGACACTTTGGTTACGCCAGCGCTCATGTATGGGGCAGCCATATGGGGACCAGGATTAGCTACATCAGTATGGACAGCATTAGAGAGGCCACAGATCCTCATGATTGCCAGACTTATCCGCAGCAAGCCTTCAGTACCACATGATATCATTAGAGCAGAGCTCGCTGCACCACCGATGCTAGTTGAGGCACTATTCCAGACGGTATGCCTATTACACAGACTTCGAGGCATGGATACAGAGCGCATTGCTTATCGTGCTTTCGAGGCATCACGTGATATGGCATTAGCAGGCGACACCTCCTCATGGTATGCACAGACACGAGACTGGCTTGCCCACCATGGCTTTGACATAGACAGGCTACCACCACTACAGTACGACTCTCATGCACCCACCTACTCGCTCTCTCATCAAGAGAGGAATAGGATCATTCGTCAGGAGATATGGCATACATACATACAGAGGACATGGGTGAGCCCTAGGGGTACATTGCCACCGAAAATGCTCTACTACCGCGAGCATTTTCTACATATATCGGGCACGGGCTTCATCGAGATTCCGAGATACATGCAGACCTACCTTCCCCACCACCCACGAGTCGTCATTGGGCAGCTCCGGGTTTCATCACATCAGCTCGAGATTGAGAGGGGTCGGTCCAGGGGAGTCCCCCGTGAGGAGAGGTGGTGCCCAGTATGCCAGACAGAGGTAGAGAGTGAAGAGCATTTTGTTATCAGATGTCCAGCATACATAGACCTACGAGCACAGTTCCAGATCGAGGAGTCATTCCAGCTGTGCATGACTATGGGAGACCAGAGACGCTTGGGACGCTTTCTCACAGCAGCATACGAGAGGCGAGAGCAGTCACTACAGCCCATACATCAGACACGGGTGAGTACCCAGCAGACCATTACCCAGTTCTTTCAGCGAGTTGAGCTACATCAGAGAGGTCCATCTATAGGGCTCACGCTCCACCAGGCAGCAGCACAGAGAGCACAGCGCCGACCACGCATGGGCGGATATCGTCGACCACGACTATATCAGGAGGATATCTCACGCATCAGGATTGCCTACGACCACATGATGGAGCATAGGCGTACCACCACCCCCTGGGTTGTCTTCCTTCAGGAGGCACTCAGACGACCACCGATGTACCACATACTACACCCACCTCCACCCATCACCAGTAGCTAGGGCGTTTTACTCACATTTTGGACCCCCCCCATGTATTAGGTGGCCACTATCTGCAGAGTCAGAGCCACATCTCCCCAGCCTTTTCCAGCCCTATATAGCTTTGTGTAGCGATATACTTTTTATTTCATTTTATCTTCTACACAGGGTTACTACACTTGTACATGGTTTTTGTCTCATAGGCCAAGTTTGGCCTCCAGAAGACGTTAATATGACTTTCTTTCTTTCTTTCTTTCTCTCTCTCTCGTCCTACTACCTCTGACTTCTTCACACCCACTATGGTGGGACGCGCTATTGCCCGGCTGCAGCATGGCCGGGCCCATGATCATTTCGGTTTACAGGCAAAGCACCTCATCTATGGAGGCAAGACTCTCGCACAGCTCATTGCCCATCTCTTCAACCGTGCATTGGTTGAAGGGTTCCCAGACTCATGGACTGAGCACACCATAGTGCCCATTCATAAGTCAGGTGATACTATGGATCCAGGTACATACCGGACGATCATGATTGGCCCTATATTAGCCAAGTTATATGGGGAGGTACTAGAGACAGAGTTGAGTACTCTCGTTGAGAGGAAGGTCATCAGGGCTCCAGGACAGGCAGGTTTCAGACGAGATTACTCTACCATTGACCACATCTTCACTCAGAGATGCCTGATCGACCAAGCTAGGGTGAGGAAGAGGAGATTATATTGTTGCTTTGTGGACTTTCGCAAAGCATTTGACACTGTTCCCAGGGATCGACTCTTCATACAACTCCTTGACATCGGAGCTCCGGACAAAGTCACCAGGGGACGGGTCCCGGGGACGGGTCCCGGGGACGGTGCCTCGGGCGTCCCGGGGACGCGTCCCCGGGACAGCACTAAAATAATGCATTTTTTTCCAAAATAATCATATGAAAGTCATGTAGAATGAATTTGCTAACATATTAGATGACTAATAACAAGAAGACCATAGAAAAAAGATGTTTTTTAAGTATAAACAATATACACATGTACTCGTAACGAAGCCTGAAGGATAGTGAAAGTGACAAGTGACAAGTCATATGTATTTCATCATGTCAAAAAAGGTGGATACATCATCATCATCATATCAAAAAGATGTTACATCATAACAACAAAAAGATGTTACATCATATGGTATACCATCGATCGACAAAAGACTAGTCAACAGCGGCATGGCCACAAGTAACTAGTAACTACACATGAATAGCCAGGAATATAAATGTAGAGACTACAACACAAGTATAATGAGTCATAACTATGGAGAATCCAAGTGGGGAGTCTCATTTTCTGCAACACAATCAGTGGCTTCTACTTCATGTTCTTCATTTGCAACTTGGTCTGACTCGTGCTCTACCTCCCATTCTCTGAAAGGATCTCCTTCCATGCATTGAGTCCTCCGAAGCATCCTCAAATTGGCACTGACAAACACAAGGTCACTAGCATGCTGCACACCAAGTCTGTTCCTCTTTTTTGAGGATACATGTCCATACACACTCCATAGTTGCTCAAGGCAACTCGTAGTGCAAGCCTGACTAAGTATCCGAATGGCCAACTGTTGAAGATTTGGACCATCAAAACCAAAATCTTCCCACCATAGGGAAGCACCAACACGTAACCTATCCTCATGGGCATCTGCGCATGCATATGAAGCATCTTTCCCGGTCCTATATTTGGATAGTTGATCTCTGATAAGTCTTCTAGTTGCACTATCTGGGACAAACCTCTCTAATATGATCCTCCATCCATTAGCTACCTCTGGATCTGAATATTGTTTTTTATCTTGAAATTTTGGATCCAACATGTATGCAGCCGCATGAAGTGGGGAGTAGTATTTATTCCACCTGCTAACACAAATAGCTGAAATTTCTTCATACCTGTCATTATCCTTCACCAATGTTTTCAGTGATTCAATTCTGCGATCCATAGCTTCATACACTTTACCAATACACGGCTCCATGGAATCCACAATTTTTAGCAAGTGCACAAGTGGATGCACAATATCCACAATGTGAGAAATGTTCTCCCACCATGTTGCATCATCCGCTAACCTTCTAAAGTGCTTTCCTCTCGAAGTAGAAGCCTCTGGCATCCTTGCAAACTCATCACTCAATAAGAGCCCTCTCAAGACACCACTGCATTTCACTACGCGGTGTAACATGGTGAAGTTGTATGCAAATCTGGTGTCTGAATATTTGAGCAAAGCAAGAGAAGACCTCTTGCTAAACTCATTCTTCACACGTGTGTGGTTGTTGATGAAACTAACCAATGAGTTTGCCTCATTAATTCCAGGCAAAATCCAATCCAAATTCCCAATATCTTTGAGAATATTATTCAAACAATGAGCCATGCAAAAGCAAACAATAATGTGAGGGTACATATTTTCAATGATTGCACCTGAAGCTCTATTTGAAGGCTCTCCATCTGCTACAATGCAAACAACATTTGAAGGGCCCACAATCTCTATGGCACTTGCCCACTCTGCCGCAAGTACATCGGCTGACTTCCCTGTCTCGGACGCATCATGTGATGAGATGAAGTACATCTCCCCACGAGAATAGGCTACCACTCCATGGATAGAGCGTCGTTGAACATCACTCCATCCATCCACCAACAATGATACTCCATTTCTTTCCCATGATTTCTTTATGCTCTCACATGCGGCTTCAACAAGCTTCTTCTCTTTCTCCAATAGAGTGGTGCGTAAGCTCTCCGAAGATGGAGGGACATAGTGTGCTCCATATTCACCTATCTTCTTTACCATGTCTTTGAAGTATGGTGATCTATGGAAAATGATAAAGAAGAAAAGATTCATAAGTAATGGATTATGATTCATGCATCATGACATATGGAAGTGAACTTTGAACTTTGAAGTTTAAAACAAAACAATAGAATCAAGATAAGATATTTACCAAGCCGCATTGAAAGCTATGTGGTCATGATAGAAAAAACGTGCCACTGCCGTGTTGACCTCCTCCTTCAATACGGGATTCCAATTTTCATGAAGCGTTTGTTGACGTGATTGACGTACGTATGGCATTCCCGATGGTGTGGAAGAGGGAGTAGAAGTAGGAGGAGTAGGAGTAGGAGAAGGAGCATGAACCGGAGCCGATGAAGATGACGCTCTTGAAGAGGACGGCATAGAAGACCTCACAAATGACGCCGGGTTGATGGGAGCTTGTGATGCACGACGAGCATGAGTTTGGGCATCACTAATAGCAAGCTTGTTGAGTAAATCATGCTTCTTCTCCGAAGTGATTGCCGAACAAAATCTTACTTCATGTCCACGTTCATGAAGTAAGTGTGCACGCACCTTGTTTGCTCCACCCGTTCGCTTGTAGCCACATAGCTTGCAAGTCCATGGTCTTGCACCACCTCCTTCTCCGGCGGATACGAGAGACTCCACCTCTTCCCACCATGTCCATTTGCTTGTAGGAAGCCTTCTCTTGGTGTTTGATCCACTTGATCGCGATGAAGAAGCCATAGAGGGAGAGAATACTATGAGGAGAAGGGAAAAGATGAGGAGGAAGAGAGGGCTGAGAGGATAGACACTAGAGAAAAGCCCTTGAATATGCAAGTGTGAAGCTAGCTCAAGCGTTCATGGCACATGCACATAGGCTACATGCAAGGAAGCAAGCCAAGTTGTGATGTTAAGGAGCTGAAATGGGCTCTATTTATGCTTGTAAGTGAGTTAGGAACCTTCTAGATTCCCTCCAAAACTAGGCGCTCAAAATGCATTCGAAAAATTTGAACAAAAAAAACTCCCGCCGGTTGCTTCCGTCCCCAGCCATCCCCGTTCAGGTTTTCACACATAGATGCGTCCCCGGGACGCGTCCCCGGGACGGAAGGCTGTGACCAAGAAGTGTTAGGGGACGTCAGGCGTCCCCATTCAGCGTCCCGACTTCAAATGACTTGGGGACGGCGTCCCGGCGTCCCTAGGACCCGGGGACGCGTCCCCTTGTGACTTTGGCTCCGGAGGAGATGATATGGGGGATCTACGCCTTATACGAGAGAGTATCTGGTAGAGTCAGATGTCCAGGGGGCTTATCTGATCCACTTGCTAGCACCATCGGGGTGAAGCAAGGATGCCCTCTCTCACCCACCCTCTTTGGTCTCTACATTGATGAGATAGTGGATTTCATACAGAAGCAGGGGGGAGATGGCATTGAGGTACACGGGTCCACTGTCCATATTCTTTTATACGCTGATGATATTGTATTGGTTTCAGAGTCTGCAGAAGGTCTACAGCATCATCTACACGGCCTAGATGACTTTTGCAGACACAGGGGTTATCTGTGAACCTTGGTAAAACCAAGGTCTTGATCTTTCATACATCAGCACAGGTACGCAGACATAGTTTGTTCACAGCAGCAGGTGGACCGATCGAGGTGGTCGGATCATATGTTTACTTGGGGGTGACATTTACAGCAGCATCAGGGGTCTTCTCTATGGCTCAGGCAGCCCGTGACCGCATCACACGTGGGTACGCAGCACTAGCTTTGATGGAGAGACAGTGCCACCAGGCATATTTTCAGGAGCCCCGCACAAAGGGGTGGCTCTTTGACACTTTGGTTACGCCAGCGCTCATGTATGGGGCAGCCATATGGGGACCAAGATTAGCTACATCAGTATGGACAGCATTAGAGAGGCCACATATCCTCATGATTGCCAGACTTATCCGCAGCAAGCCTTCAGTACCACATGATATCATTAGAGCAGAGCTCGCTGCACCACCGATGCTAGTTGAGGCACTATTCCAGACGGTATGCCTATTACACAGACTTCGGGGCATGGATACAGAGCGCATTGCTTATCGTGCTTTCGAGGCATCACGTGATATGGCATTAGCAGGCGACACCTCCTCATGGTATGCACAGACACGAGACTGGCTTGCCCACCATGGCTTTGACATAGACAGGCTACCACCACTACAGTACAACTCTCATGCACCCACCTACTCGCTCTCTCATCAAGAGAGGAATAGGATCATTCGTCAGGAGATATGGCATACATACATACAGAGGACATGGGTGAGCCCTAGGGGTACATTGCCACCGAAAATGCTCTACTACCGCGAGCATTTTCTACATATATCGGGCACGGGCTTCATCGAGATTCCGAGATACATGCAGACCTACCTTCCCCACCACCTACGAGTCGTCATTGGGCAGCTCCGGGTTTCATCACATCAGCTCGAGACTGAGAGGGGTCGGTCCAGGGGAGTCCCCCGTGAGGAGAGGTGGTGCCCAATATGCCAGACAGAGGTAGAGAGTGAAGAGCATTTTGTTATCAGATGTCCAGCATACATAGACCTACGAGCACAGTTCCAAATCGAGGAGTCATTCCAGCTGTGCATGACTATGGGAGACCAGAGACGCTTGGGACGCTTTCTCACAGCAGCATACGAGAGGCGAGAGCAATCACTACAGCCCATACATCAGACACGGGTGAGTACCCAGCAGACCATTACCCAGTTCTTTCAGCGAGTTGAGCTACATCAGAGAGGTCCATCTATAGGGCTCACGCTCCACCAGGCAGAAGCACAGAGAGCACGGCGCCGACCACGCATGGGCGGATATCGTCGACCACGACTATATCAGGAGGATATCTCACGCATCAGGATTGCCTACGACCACATGATGGAGCATAGGCGTACCACCACCCCCTGGGTTGTCTTCCTTCAGGAGGCACTCAGACCACCACCGATGTACCACATACTACACCCACCTCCACCCATCACCAGTAGCTAGGGCGTTTTACTCACATTTTGGACCCCCCCATGTATTAGGTGGCCACTATCTTGGACACAAAAAAAACCATCTTAAACCTTAGATTCCATGTGAATGTCCTATATCTCATGTTTGCTTAAGATTTTGGAGAAAGTAATGCTATCATTGCATCAGAAATGTGCCAAAACCCAAGATCGACGGTCTATTTGCTGAATTCTGACACTTGGAGGTCTTGTTTCCAATTGATGACATCATCGATGATATCATCAAATCGTAACCGCCCTTCGAAAACCTATATAAGGAGGGGTTGGCCACATTCATTCTCAGTCCTACCAATACCAGTCTTGGAAGCTAAAGGAGTCGTGACTCTCAAGTAAGTACTCTCCAAGTTCTAGTTCTAGTTCTTGTCTTGTTCCTTGTTCTAGTCTTGATTAGTCTAGTTCTTGGACATCTAGCCTTGTCCTCTTGTAATCTCATAGTACAAGATCTTGTCTAGTTACTTCTTGTATCTAGTTCATTTGCTTGAAGGGAATTCTTGTACTCGAGATATCTTGTTTCATAGCTACAGTCCCGGGTTATGGGATCTCCTGTAACATCTCTAGTCCAGTTTTCCATACCTAACGGTCCCGGGTTGTGGGCCGTCTTGTATCAGTTACATATTCTTGTATTGTTCTCCCTACGTGGCTATTCTTGTAATCGAAAGTATAATTCTGAAATCTTCTCTAATTGAGTCAGAGAGCACAATCTAGTGCTCCCCTGACATTTTGGAAGGACTCTCCACATCAAGTCCCTATCAAGAATAATGGACTCCATATCCATACTCAAAAATGTTGAGTCTACTCTGGATTATATATATAAAAAGTTTCAAGTCTTTGAACGGAGGTTACGGCAAGGTGATCGCTCAATTGGAGAATTCGCGTCAGACTTCAAAATTGTATTTCAAGGATCCACATATCAAGAAGACTATCTAGTTAATCACTTTCAAAGTGTTCTCAGAGATGAAATAAAGGGTTGTTTATCCTCTATATCTCAGTTAAATACTTTAGAGGAGGCTATTAACCAAGCAATTGAGTGTGACAATCAGTTCTTAAAAGAAAGCCAAGTCAAAGAGTCAGAAGTGGTGAATAATGAAGACACTATTCCTCAAGAATCTAAATCATGAATCTTTGAAGTCCATAATATCATTACAAATGATCTTGAGTATACATGTTATGAAGATATCAAGAAGGTAAAGGATAAGGAGGAGTCCATGCTCGATCAAGGTGGTATGCTCTCTCAATGCTCTCCATCAAAGATCTTGGGAACACCACAATATTCCACTAGAAGCTCAAAGGATCTATCGCGTGAAGAACCCAAGAGACACCCAATCATTCACCAACTATGGGGATTGAGGATCATGAAGAACTCGAGGTCGCGCATGTATTATACTCAAGGATCTCTCGAGGAAGATTGGAATGCCTTATTCATTGAAAAGTGTATGACATCAATGATCGTACTTGAAAACTTACAAAAAAAATTCAGACAGCAAAAATCAAGTTTCGTGAATTCCATAAGAAGAATCCAATGAAACCCAAGCTAGAGAACATGGCCGTTCCTCGTGGAACTTGTCGCTTGAGGGAGAGTTGATGTCATGGACACAAAAAAAACCATCTTAAACCTTAGATTCCATGTGAATTTCCTTTATCTCATGTTTGGTTAAGATTTTGGAGAAAGTAATGCTACCATTGCGTCCGAAATGTGCCAAAACCCTGATATCGACAGACTACTTGCTGAATTCTGACACTTGGAGGTCTTGTTTCCAATTGATGACATCATTGATGACATCATCAAATCGTATCCGCCCTTGGAAAACCTATACAAGGAGGGGTTAGCCACATTCATTCTCGGCCCTCCCAATACTAGTCTAGGGAGCTCAAGGAGTCTTGACTGTCAAGTAAGTATTCTCCAAGTTCTAGTTCTAGTTCTTGTCTTATTCCTTGTTCTAGTCCTGATTAGTCTAGTTCTTGGACATCTAGCCTTATCCTCTTGTAATCTCGTAGTACGAGATCTTGACTAGTTACTTCTTGTATCTAGTTCATCTCCCTAAAGGGAATTCTAGTAATCGAGATATCTTGTTTCATAGCTACGATCCCGGGTTATTGGATCTCCTGGATCATCTCTAGTCCAATTTTCCATACCTAACGATCCCGGGTTGTAGGACGTCTTGTATGAGTTACATATTCTTGTATTGTTCTCCCTACGTGACTATTCTTGTAATCGAAAGTATAATTCTAAAATCTTGTCTAGTCAAGTCAGAGAGCACAATCTAGTGCTCCCCTGACATTTTGGAAGGACTCTCCACATCAAGTCCCTATCAAGAATGATGGACTCCATATCCATACTCAAAAATGTTGAGTCTACTCTCGATAATATTTCAAGACTTTGAACGAAGGTTACGACAAGGTGATCACTCAATTGGAGAATTCGCATCAGACATCAAAATTGTATTTCAAGGATCCACATATCAAGAAGACTATCTAGTTAATCAGTTTCAAAGTGGTCTCAGAGATGAAATAAAGGGTTGTTTATCCTCTTTATCTCAGTTGAATACTTTAGAAGAATTTATCAATCAAGCAATTGCGTGTGAGAATCAATTGTTAAAAGAAAGCCAAGTCAAAGAGTCAGAAGTGGTAAATAATGAAGACACTATTCCTCAAGAATCTAAATCAAGAATCTTTGAAGCCCAAAAGTTCATTACAAATGATATGGAGTATACACGGCCAATATTAACTTGCCTAAGTGAACACAAAGGTCATCCTTATTGAAACATGTACCCCAAACCTCATAAGAACAAAGGGCTTCAAACAGTTTCATAACTCTCTCATGCATAAAGACAAGTTTAAGCGACTCTCACTCTCTCTACTTGTGTTGGGCCCATCCTAAGATACCTCTCTATGCAAAGCATTTTGTCCATACCAACATTAACGTTGACAAAGATGCAAACACAAATGCAGACAATGCTATACATCTACATATATATAGATATAACGAAACAAATATAAAGATATATTGAGATATAGATATAAGAATAGAGGTAGAGATAAAGATAGATAAAGAGATATATAGATATAGAGATAAAGATTAAAATATAAATATAAATGTAGACGTTGTAAATATAGAGCCCCAGCATATAAAGATAAGGCATCATATTTAGCATTCAGATCCACTTCCTTCACTCAAGCTCACATTTTCAAAGCCTTGAACATGGAATTATGGGCAGGCAAGAATAAGGAGGGAAAGATACGTTTGAAAACAAGAAATACACGTTTGAATCCAAATTGTTGGAGATTCACTCACTAATTAGGCATAACGACATAAAGACAAAGAGAAGTAGAAACAAAGCATTCAGAAAATCAAGCCTTAGTGAAGGGACAAATTCACGTCTGTAATATACAGCATAGAAACTTCCAGAATTAGAGTTTGTTGAAACCCGGATCAAAAATTGTATATAAGAGAGCTCAGATAGATAGATAAAAGAGCGCACGTATAGCAGATATAGAGATATAAAAGACGCAAGAGATTGCGTATGTAGAGATGAATAACAGAACCTGAAATGTCGAATATTCATCTAAGAGAGATGGTAAGGAATAACTACTCAGTAGTAGGAGAGTTTTCCATAGCTATGAGCAAAGTGAGGCAAAGCTATTTTTGTACACATCTTCTCTAATAGAAAACACATGTTCATGTGGAAGAATTTGAGCACATTGTTCGTATGTGAAGAAATCTGAGAGATTTCATGTTACTGTGAAAAGTTAGTTAACAGTTACAGTTTTCTCAGTAAATGTTTTCCGGTACTTCTGTAAGGCAGATCTTGCAACATAGTGTAAAGTTTTTTATGAGAGATAGCTTATCTTGAAGCCAGTAGTCTCAACTATAAGTTGATCAAAGATTTCGGTGAAATGGACATGTACACACAGTACTAAGTCTGACCGTAAAGAACTGATGAAGTTTTCCTTTAAACTTCAGATAGAGTTCATTCAGTGAAAGAATTCAGGTATCACTTCCTTACTTCATGTATACACGTTTGAAGTAACTACAAACAAAATTGCAGTTGATTCCGGTAGTATTCCGGTACAATTACGGTGACATTCCGATAACAGTATGGTGAAGTTCCGGTGAAATTCTGGTGAGTTTAAAACACAGGTTTTTACAAAGTTAAGTGATGCAAAGATTGTTTAACTGTAAGCAAATACAGTAGTGTAAAGACTGAAGTAAATCAGTTCAGAATTGAAGCTTGAAGGAAACGTGAAGCTTTTTGTAAAGTGAATTTTCGGTGTTCACTAGATACAGTTATAAATTTTCAGTTTCAGAAAATTTGCTAAGCTACTGATGATTATAGAGGTGTTCTAACATCACTTTAGCTTAGTTTCTGTGGTGTAAGCGAATTCCGCAATAAGCGCTGCACCAACAGTGGTATCAGAGAAGGTTAATCAACAGTGATATCAGAGTGGTAAGATCCACAAGTGGTACCAGAACAGAAAAGGTTCTGAAGAGCAGAAAAGGTTTCTCAGAAGAAGAAACGGAAAGAGAATTTGAAGAATTCTCATAAAGGAAGGTGTAAGCTGAGGTGATCAACAACAAACGGCATCAAGAAACGTTCCGAAGTAATTCTCAAGGGTAAAGGTTTGTAAAAGGTAAAACCTTTTAACATTACAATGGAAGTAACAGAAACAAGAAGATCATGGCAGATCATATCTCAATTGATAAATTTGACAGAAATAACTATCCCGCATGGGTAATGCGAATGGAAGCTTTACTTATGAATAAAGACTTAATCAAATATGTGATAGGAGAAGAAAAGAAGCCGACTTTCGAAGATGATAGTCAACCGAAGAAAAAAGAATTAGAAGCCTTGAAGTTGTGGCAAAAGAAAGATGCAACGACAAGAGCATATATCTACAATACCATCACAGATCATTTGTTACCACACAGAGGTCTGGAGAAAGCAGAAGATATATGGAGAGCGTTGGAAGATCACTTCCAAAATACTACGAAAGCTAGAAAGGCTAGCTTATGGTCAGAATTTACAACGTTCAAGAAAAAGCAAAGTCAAAACATTAGTGATTATGTCACTAAGATGAAGGACTTGGAAGATAGTCTTGGATCAATTAATGAAGATATCGAAGACCATAGGTTAATAGCGCAAGTGCTTACAGGTTTGAGAGGAGATGAAAGGTGGAAACCTTTCGTACTCTAAACTGAACTGTCTTTAAATCATTTTGTACCAGACTTAAATCAGTTGCTTGAACTAATGCTAACGTTTGAGCAAGATTTGAAGACAGATGGAGAAAAAGGACATAGTTCGGCTATGTATGCAAAGAACAAGAAGAAAGGTGATAAAGGAAAAGAAAAAGATGAAGAAGAAGTGAATGCTCAAGCAAATTATGCAAGAGG
Organism: Ceratopteris richardii; assembly: GCA_020310875.1. NCBI lineage: Eukaryota > Viridiplantae > Streptophyta > Polypodiopsida > Polypodiales > Pteridaceae > Ceratopteris > Ceratopteris richardii. Next base: position 943,718 of record CM035422.1, on the reverse strand, counting down.
ACTAGGTAATGTCAGAAATAAAAGAGGTAATACAAAAGGTAGAGGTAATCAGAAGAAAGCTTGCTGGATCTGTGGATTAAGCAATCATTTGGCTCATGATTGCTTGCATAATTTACAAGGATCAAATCAGAATCAGAACAATAATAGTAGAGGCAGAAGCGGAAGATATCAAAGAGGAAGACAAAGCCAAAGAGGCGGATATGGTAGAGGTGGAGCAAGAGGTTGGGGACAGAATCAGTCTCACAGACTCTCACAACACTACCTACTACAACTATGCAAATGATACGCAGAATGACAATCATACGACGTTGATGATGAACTCAATAAGTACATCAGAAAATGAAGACCTCAAGGTATTCTATATTGACTCTGGTTGTTCAAATCATTTGTCAGGAAATATAGAATTATTATCACAACTTGAAGGAGGTATGTCAAATCATACAGTACAAACAGGTGATAACACAAAACATAATGTAAGGTCAATTGGAAAGGTAAAGTGTAAGAATGGAGCTGACCTACTAACAAATGTTTTGTATGTTCCAACAATCCCGAAGAATCTGATCAGTGTGGTCAAATAGTAGAAAAAGGTTTTCAAGTCCGGTTTACAAATGAAGGAGTATTTGTTGAAGATCCAGAGAATGGATACAAACAGATTGTCCATGGTAAAAAGGAAGGTAGACTTTTTACTCTGAAAGTACAAGGAAATGTTGGTCAAGCCTTGATCACTCATGGTGATGAGGTATTTACAGAACTAGACCTCTGGCATAAGAGGTTAGGACATTTTAATGAAAAGGGAATCAAAGTTATGGTAGAGAAACAGTCCGTGAGAGGATTACCAAACATGAAGAACCAACATATGATTCACAAATGTGAAGCTTGTCAGATGGGAAAAGCCCACAGGTTACCATTTCAGAAAAATGGTTACAAACACGATGGTGTGCTAGAACTCATACATATAGACGTATGGGGGCCAACAAAAGAAGGATCTATCAGCGGCTCAAGGTATTATGTTTTTTTTTATTGATGATGCAACAAGATGGATAACTCTTTATGTTTTGAAACAGAAGTCAGAAGTATTTGAAGCTTTCAGGCATTTTCATGCATATGCTGAAAGACTTACAAGACAGAGACTCAAAAGACTAAGGTTTGATGGAGGAGGAGAATATTTTTCTCAAGAGTGATTATCTGTGGAATGCAGGTATCAAAAGAGAAATAACTTGCAGGTATACACCGCAACAAAATGGAGTAGCAGAAAGAAGAAATCGAACTCTAGTTGAATTTGCAAGAGCGATGCTAAAGGAGAAGAATTGTCCAAATTATCTTTGGGCCGAGGCTGTAAATACAACAACATATCTGGTAAACAGATTACCATGCACAGCTTTAAATGGGATGACCCCTTATGAAGCTTGGTGGGGCAAGAAACCAACACTTGATCATTGCAAAGTGTTTGGATTAGTTGCTTATGCTTATGTACCATCACAGTTGAGACATAAGCTTGAACCAAAAGGTGAAAAATATGTGTTCATCGGATATGATGAAAAGAAGACGGGTTACAGGTTATGGAGTCCTCTAACCAAACAGTTTCCTGTTTCCAGAGATGTGACATTTGATGAAGGAAAGAGCTGGTATACATATAAAGAGCATAGTATTGAAACACTTGAAGAAGAGATAAGAAGAAATGAAAAAGGTAAATCACATATGCAGGTAAATGGAGATGAAGATCATATGCAAGCAAGTACATCCAGGATCGGATCAGGTATGAGAAATGAAGATGGATCAAGATTTGATGAAGATGTGTATTCATATACACATGAAGAGTTTGAACCTAGAAGATCAAACAGAGTTAGGAAACAACCAACAAGGATACTTCGTATTTGACTCAGAAAAACTATGCTTATTTAGTAAAGGAAGATGAAGAACCTCAGAATTATAATGAAGCAAAAGATAAGGAAAAATGAGAAGAAGCGATGAAAGAAGAGTTCAATGCTCTTGAAGAGAACAAGACTTGGGAACTTGTTCCAAAACCAAATGGTAAGAAAGTGATTGGAAACAAATGGGTTTACAAAGTCAAGAAGCTTGCAGATGGAAGGATAGCCAGATACAAAGCTAGACTGGTAGTCAAAGCTATGCTCAGACATATGGCATAGATTATGATGAGACGTTTAGTCCGGTGGCAAAGATGTCAACCATAAGGACATTGATTGCTATAGTAGCATCAAAAGGATGGAAGCTAAGTCATCTAGATATTAAGAATGCATTTCTGAATAGATATATATCAGATGAGGTTTACATGGAGCAACCTGAAGGGTTCGTAAGTTCCAGTTATCCAAACCATTTTGTAGATTAAGAAGAGCTCTCTATGGACTAAAGCAAGCTCAAAGAGCTTGAAATTACAGACTTGTGAAGTATCTCAATGACTTTATGTAGATGACATAATAATCACAGGAACCTCCGATGAAGGAATCAAAGAGGTAAAGAGACTCCTTGAAAAAGAGTTCAAGATCAGTGATCTAAGAAAGTTATCATACTTTCTTGGAATGGAAGTTATGTTGGAGTTAGACTTTTGAGGAAGCACGCGAAAAGCACAAGGAAGAAGAAGAAGCTTGGAGCACAACACACAATACTGAATGTATTACTAGAGAATGTACAAAGATAAGTAGCCCATTAGGGAAATAGGCGTATATACAAGCCGAGGGAAAAAAACCTCCTAAAGAGGGAAAAAAGTGCCCCGGCGGTCCTAGTGTGTTCACACACATCACTACCTAAATATATCAACAAATCCCCCCTGGGAGTGATGCGGTGAACAAGGAGCTGGCACTCATGTATAAGGAACTGCCAAGCTATGTGGAAATCACTCCACAAAAGGAAGTAAGCCCAAAGCTTTTCGGAAAGCTTCAAACTTCTCCCTAGGCAGAGCCTTCGTGAAAAGGTATGCTATGTTCTCCTACGTGGGCACATATGCCAAGCTGATCTCCCCAATAGAGAACCTCTCCCTGACATAGTGATAATGCACCTCAATGTGCTTAGTGCGAGCATGGAACACAGGGTTCCTCTCGCAACTGCCAATGCGCTCTGACTATCAGTGAAGATGGTGGTGGCAGAAGACTGGCCAACACCCAAATCAGCCATAAGGCGTATGAGCCACACACACTCAACAGTCGCTGTGAAAGCTTCCCTATACTCAGCCTCACAACTGGAAGTGGCCACAATAGGCTGCTTCTTGCTCAACCAAGATATACATGAGCTACCAAGCATGAAGCAAAAACCACTGGTGGACACACGAGTGTCATAGCAACCAGCCCAATCCGAGTCAGAAAAAGCAAGCAAATCTGGCGGTAGTGATCCCCCCTTGGGATAAAACAACCCAAGTAGCCAAGTACCACTCAAGTAGCGAAAGATGCGCTTAACCGCCTTCCAATGCATGACTCCTGGGCAATGCATAAACCTGCTCATATGTGAGACAGCAAACTGAATATCTGGCAGAGTAATGCATAAATAAATCAAGCATCCAACAGCCTTCTGATAGAGAACAGCATCAAATGCATCTCCAACATCATGAAGACTCAATCGTAAACCTGTCTCCATAGGAGTAGCAATAGGCTTACAGTCTTCAAGGCCAAAACGCTGCAATAATGTGTCAATATATTTCGTCTGACACAAAGCCATCCCACCATCAACTTGCATAAACTGAATGCCCAAATAGTGATGCAAATGCCCCAAATCAGACATCTCAAATGAGGCATGCAAATCAGCCTTAAAATCAGCAATATGCTTCTCAATAGGACCAGTGAGCAGCATGTCGTCAACATAGACAACAATGATCAGAAGCACATCATTAGCACGCTTAACATATAAGGTGCTTTCAGTTGGATTGTTCTCAAAACAATGTGCAACCAGATAGGCATGTATCTTCTCATACCAAGCACGTGGTGCTTGCTTTAAACCATATAATGCCTTCTTTAACCTGCACACCTGGTTTTCATGCCCTTTCTGCACAAAGCCACGAGGCTGAAAAACATACACTCCTTCATGCAAGTCACCATTCAGAAATGTTGTTTTAATGTCCAACTGATGTACATTCCAACCATGATGGGCTTCAAGTGCACAAATGCTCCGAACAATAGTCATACGGCATGTAGGTGCAAACGTCTCATCAAAATCAATGCCTCTTTCCTGCGCATAACCCTTTGCAACAAGCCTAGCCTTATACCTGTCAATTGTACCATCAGGTTTACGCTTCAGCTTGTATACCCACTTAGTGCCAATGGCCTTCTTGCCAGGAGGCAAGTCACATAAAGACCATGTACCATTCTTCATTATAGTATCATATTCAGATTCCATAGCAGCCATCCAATTTTCTGAATTTTGTGCTTCATCAAAAGAAACAGGTTCATTCTCATCACAAAGACTAGACGCAGCCATAGCATAGCAATCTGATGCAAAGGAGGCACTATGAGAGCCTGAACGAGTACGATATGACAAAGGTGCATCTAATTTGCTGTCACGCAAAGTCTGCACCAGCCATTTTGGCATAGTTTTTGCCTGCTCAATATCAGCTCTCTCATCAACAAGTGCATCATGTAAATTTGCATCAGAAATGGAATGATCTGCATCATCATATGAAACCTGCAAAGGCTGAGAAGTTTCCTCATTAGGACCAGCACTAGACTGTCCACCTGTAAAAAGAGGCATCAAAGTATCATACATGTCTTTGGAGCTAACAGATGTCTCCTTAGTACATGAAAGCAATGGCTGAATAGCATCTTCCACAAAGACAACATCACGGCTAACCAGAATGCGTTTAGTCTGTGGATGTTACACACGATAGCCTTTACTTTCAGAATTGTACCCAACAAAAATACATTTTACTGCCTTATCATCCAATTTTTTGCGATGTTGTTCAGGCACTAGTGCATATGCCAAACAACCAAAAACACGAAGATGAGCAACAGATGGCTTGCGGTCATGCCAAGCCTCATATGGATTGATAGATTGCAGCGCTTTAGTGGGACACCTGTTAAGTACATATGCTGCACACATGACAGCCTCAAGCCAGAAACTATGTGGTAAAGCCTGACTCTTGACCATACACCTTGACCATACACCTGTTCTTCCGTTCAGCAACTCCATTCTGTTGAGGTGTATACGGCATTGTACACTGGTGTTTTATCCCACGTTCAACCAGAAATGCATTAAAATCAGAAGACATATATTCCCCCCCTCGATCAGAACGGAGGGTGCCCATTTTACATGCTGACAAATTTTCAGCCAAAACCAAAAACTGTTTGAAGCACAAAAACACTTCGGACTTTGCCTTCAATGGATATACCCATGCATGCCTGGAAAAATCATCAATGAAAGTCACGAAGTAAAGATAGTTTCCAAAAGAAGGTGTCTGCATAGAACCACAGACATCACTATGTACAAGCTACAATTTCTACGTAGCCAGAACTGAACCATCTTTTGGGAAGGAGGAACGCTGCATTTTGCCCAAAATACAGCCTTCACATACATGTTTTCTAGGTGCCTGAAGCTTGGGCAAAGAAGACACCATATTAGATTTCTGCAGGCGTAGCAAACTAGCAAAATTCAGATGACCAAAGCGTGCATGACAAAGCTTTGCATCTGACATAGCCTGAGAATCATGAACTGCACATGCAGAATCATTCACAGATCTTTCATAGTCTATGAGCTTATACAGCCCACGACATAAAATGCAAGAAGTAATAATAACATCGCCATTTGACATGTCATGAACTGTACATCTGTCATCAACAAATTTCAAAACCAAGCCAATCTTGGCTAATGCAGAAACTGATAACAGATTCTTCTTGATCCCTGGCACAAATAAAGCATCCGACAAGGTGAAAGAACTACCATCAGCAGTAGTCAGAATGATCTTACCAACTCCCATAACAGGATAAGAGGAGTTGTTGGCGCATGTAACAGTATTCCCTGTAGGGGCAGGCTAGAGTGAAGAGAAGAAACTGCGCTGCGAGGTAATATGTTTGATCGCCCCACTGTCAAAGTACCTAACATCTGAGTCCACTGCAGACATGCACTGCTCATGAGAAGATGGGTCAAAACTGCAAACAGTAGTAAACGCCCATTCTTCTTCCTGCACAAGATTAGCATACTCTGTTTTTGGTGTAGAGGCTTCTGCAACAACCATTCCAGCCTCCTTTTTCTTTGCCTCTTTTACAGCCAGTTTTGGACACTTCTTTATGATATGATCATTCCCTTTACAGTACTTGCAAAACAATTTCTGCTTTTCTGATTTCTTCTCATCTTTATCCTGGTTCTTCGAATGTGCAGCATTTGCAGATTTCTGCTTACTAGTAGAAGAGCTCCATTTTCCTTTGCCCTTATGACTAGCCAGGAAAGCTTGATCCGCAACACGCATAATGGACCTGTTCTGTCTCTACTGATCTTCCTGCAACAGAACAGAAACTAACTCCTCAAATGATAAGGCATTCGGATTGCCTTTCATCATCAAACGAAGAGTAGAAGCAAAACTCTGATATGAATCAGGAAGACCATTCAGAACGGTCTGCACAAGTGAGCTATCTGGTATAACCTCATCAGCAAAAATCAATTGTTCCTTCAAATCTTTGATCTTCGTTAGGAAACTGTCCATAGAATCACCTTCATTCATGTGCTCACTCTCCAACTGTTTTCGGAGGTAAGCAACACAAGCCTCATTCCTAGCTTGATACAATGTGGTAAGTGTATCCCAAGCATCCCTAGTTGTTCTGCAAGAGCGAATGTGAGGAATAATGGCACGTTTGACAAACAAAGCTATCAATGCATGTGCCTTGGCATCTCTGCCATCCCAACGAATCTTCTCTGCAATAGGTGAAGCAAAAACAGTAGCACGAACAGGAATCTGCACAATATCATCTTCGACACAATCTTCATCAGCTCCAGCACCTATATTCGTAGTACCTGTTGTTATAGGTGTAACAGGACGTCTTTCAACACCCTGCACAATGTTCCACAATCCTTTTGCAACCAATACATGTCGCATCATATAAGCCCATAATGGGTAGTTGGTACCATCCAACTTATCCTCAACATCCAACATACGGAATACATCACTGCTTTCAGCCATGGCCGGTGACTAAAATACCTTGATGCAGAAAATTGACTGTATCTCAAAAAGTTGAACAGAACTGCCAAGACGAGTTCTGCTAGACCTGTAGCAGACTTCGAGATGCTTAAACTGACGAACAGAAATTGGTATATACCTTTGGCACAAAAAGACGAAATAGCCTGCGCAAGCACTGCGATAGTGCGTTCGGAGGCCGAAACGAGCTCAGATCGCGATTTCGGTACCACAGAGCGAAGCAGTTTTGATCTCGGAAACACCCTGAGTATGCTCACCAAAATTCGTACGATTCTGAGACTGCAAACGGAAGAGTGTCGACGGCGCCCTAGATGAAGCAACGACCTTCTCTGATACCAATTGTTGGAGTTAGACTTCTGCGGAAGCACGCGAACAACACAAGGAAGAAGAAGAAGCTTGGAGCAACACACAATACTGAATGTATTACTAGAGAATGTACAAAGATAAGTAGCCCATTAGGGCAATAGGCGTATATACAAGCCAAGGGAAGAAAACCTCCTAAAGAGGGAAAAAAGTGCCCCGGCGGTCCTAGTGTGTTCACACACATCACTACCTAAATATATCAACAAGTTACATATACAGATCATAGTATATATGTTTCGCAAGAAAGGTATCTCCTAAACTTACTAAAGAAGTTTAATATGGAGAATTGCAGAGAAGCTTCAACACCGCTTGAAGTAAATCATAAACTCAGCAAATATGGTGGTGCAGAGTTTAAAGATATGAGGAAGTATCAGTCGTTAGTAGGAAGCTTAATCTATGCTACACTAACAAGACCAGATCTCAGTTATGCAGTGGGAGTTCTATCACAGTTTATGCATTGTCCAAAGGATCAACATTGGATTGCAGGACAAAGAGTTCTTAGATATATTAAAAGAACTATAAAGGAAGGATTATATTATCCTTTTACGTCAAATATAAAGCTGAGAGCATACAGTGACTCAGACTGGGAAGGAAGTCAAGATGACAGAAGGTCAACACATGGGTATATGATATACCTAGGAGATAAGCTTGTAAGCTGGTGTTCAAAGAAGCAACACACAGTAGTTTTTTCGTCAACAGAAGCAGAATATAAAGGACTTGTGGAAGAAGCTAAAGAAGTGATATGGATGCAGACCTTGTTCAAAAGCATGGGTATTGATCAAGGTATACCTATCATACATGGAGATAATATGATCTCGTTATATCTTGCAGCAAATCCAGTATTTCATGCAAGAACAAAACACATAGAGATTCAATATCGTTTCCTGAGGGAAAAGGTAATGGAGAAGGAGATTGAATTGGTATTCACTCCTACAAAAGATCAGATTGCAGATATTCTGACAAAGAGCTTAGATGGAGTAAAGACAAGCAGATTCAAAGAAATGGAAGGCATAAAAGAAAAGAAGAATATATGAAAGACTTGAAGATGCTAATTAGTGATTGAAGGGGAGCTGTTGGAGATTCACTCACTAATTAGGCATAACGACATAAAGACAAAGAGAAGTAGAAACAAAGCATTCAGAAAATCAAGCCTTAGTGAAGGGACAAATTCACGTCTGTAATATACAGCGTAGAAACTTCCAGAATTAGAGTTTGTTGAAACCCGGATCAAAAATTGTATATAAAAGAGCTCAGATAGATAGATAGATAAAAGAGCGCACGTATAGCAGATATAGAGATATAGAAGACGCCAGAGATTGCGTATGTAGAGATGAATAACAGAACCTGAAATGTCGGGTATTCATCTAAGAGAGATGGTAAGGAATAACTACTCAGTAGTAGGAGAGTTTTCCATAGCTATGAGCAAAGTGAGGCAAAGCTATTTTTGTACACATCTTCTCTAATAGAAAACACATGTTAATGTGGAAGAATTTGAGCACATTGTTCGTATGTGAAGAAATCTGAGAGATTTCATGTTACTGTGAAAAGTTAGTAACAGTTACAGTTTTCTCAGTAAACGTTTTCTGGTACTTCTGTAAGACAGATCTTGCAACATAGTGTAAAGTTTTTTATGAGAGAGAGCTTATCTTGAAGCCAGTAGTCTCAACTATAAGTTGATCAAAGATTTCGGTGAAATGGACATGTACACACAGTACTAAGTATGACCGTAAAGAACTGATGAAGTTTTCCTTTGAACTTCAGATAGAGTTCATTCAGTGAAGGAAGTTCAGGTATCACTTCCTTACTTCATGTATACACGTTTGAAGTAACTACAAACAAAATTGCAATTGATTCCGGTAGTATTCCGATACAATTACGGTGACATTCCGGTAACAGTCTGGTGAAGTTCCGATAAAATTTTGGTGAATTTAAAACAAAGATTTTTACAAAGTTAAGTGATGCAAAGATTGTTTAACTGTAAGCAAATACAGTAGTGTAAAGACTGAAGTAAATCAGTTCAGAATTGAAGCTTGAAGGAAACGTGAAGCTTTTTGTAAAGTGAATTTTCGGTGTTCACTAGATACAGTTATAAATTTTCAATTTCAGAAAATTGGCTAAGCTACTAATGATTATAGAGGTGTTCTAACATCACTCTAGCTTAGTTTCTGTGGTGTAAGCGAATTCCGCAATAAGCGCTGCACCAACACAAATGAGCATGGAAAACTAGAAAAGTACACCACATAATAATAAGTGAAATGTAAAAACGGTAAAAAAATCTGCTGAAAATTTGACCTGTTTCCCAAGGACCTGCTCAGAAAGAGATGATAAGCTCCAACATTTGGTAGCATAAGATGTCCCAACCAGCTTTGCATTTGCAAGGCTGCTCAGGTCCTTGACACCTCTGACTTTGATGGAGTAATCTCTGCAAAGCTTTCTTGCATCTCCATATGCACCCACACCAACCTGAGACAGGCAAGATGACCGACAAAACAGGTTTATTCTAGTTGTTTGCAAATGGAAAAGGAAGTTCCGATATCAGAAGAGACCTTAGAAACCAAGGGATCTTCAAGAATAATTTTCAATGCAGAAGGTATCCCAGTGTGTATAACATGGAACACATTGCAATTATCAGCATCAATGCACAGTTGCAAGACAGCTACTTTCCGAGGTTCAGCTCCTAATAGAAATCCAAAGACAGAAGAACAAGATAAGCCCATATTAATTGATGAGAAGGCACTAGTTTCTACAACTTTTGAACGTTACAAAAACACATATATAAGACAACTAGAACATGTGATACTTGAGCAAATTTACACACAATCATGCAAGTACAAAATTCCCCTCTATTCCAATCGGCAAAAGGGGCACCTCTGATGCTTCCAATTTTATTTTCGACTACTCAAAAATGTGCAAGGACAAAGCTCTTTAAATGTCTTAATGTATAATGAGCCAGTGCATACCTCGACTGAAGACAACCTTCCACTCTGTGTCGAATCCAATGGGAAATGGCTCTCCAACAGCCTTTTTCTTAGCTTCTACCTGAGTTAAAAGATCATTGGCAGCATTCACGGCATCTAAAACAGTAAGACTGTACTTGATTCGACCCTTAAATCGCAAATAAGGCAGCTTGAATTTTGTCACCACTGCAATGGACGATGTAAGGCAACTTATATGGCTAATCATAATTAAGGGAATGAAGCCACTGCAAATAAACTAATGTCCGGCTTTGTTTCCTTAGGTGATGTAGATTTTAGGGGTAATGCAGCCTGTTGTGCTTTCTAAGTGCACTAATTGGTAAAAAGAAAATGCAGTGCGAAGCCACTGCAAATAAACTAATGTCCGGCTTTGTTTCCTTAGGTGATGTAGATTTTAGGGGGTAAATGCAGATTGTTGTGCTTTCTAAGTGCACTAATTGGTAAAAAGAAAATGCAGTGCGAAGGCATTCCAGACAGTTGTATGTTGTCCTGGCATTTATCTGTAGCGTTTGAAATGTACCTCTACGTGTGGTAGGTTCAAGCCCCCATGGACGCTTGTTGACTGCTGGTGCATCTAAAGATGAAGCAGGCTCGACCTCGTCATCACCAGAAGTTAATGAATCATTGATCCTTGTAAGGCCACTCCACCTGCGATAATTCGCTACTTGACACTTATCACGATATAAATGCCATGATGGGAGCTTCCTCATAGTGGAACGAGGGTTCCGCTCAGTTTCGTCACGAGGAATAGTCACAATCTCTTTCTCTTCACTCAACGGCTCACCTGAGGGGCTAGAAGGAGCCTTTGATGGTTTACTTGAGCTCCATGGATCAAAAATCGATCCATCCGAAATAGATTTCAAGATAAAAGGAGCGTCATGAGAACTGTTCCTAGCATCGCAATGATAGGTCCTATTCCCCTCTTTAGTTGCATTATATGGGAAACTTGAAATACCCAAATCATTGAATGATGTGCATCGGCTCATATCAGTAGAAACGTCTGCAAGGTGCATGCGAACTTGGTGCTCGTTTGCACACGCCCCTGCAACCTCTGAAGAGGTTTGCAAAGAGAAAGGGGAAGATGATCTTCTTTCCCCATCAGACAAATGATAAATAGACTGTTCATGTTCTACCGTTGCACCACAAGTAAACTTAGCGGATACTGAAAATGAAAGAGCTGCTTGTGTCGATCCAGATTTGTGAACCGGATTGTATTGACAGCTGGAAATAGACGAGACGCATTTCTTATCGGAGGAAAGAAATTGCTCTGCAGCTCCGATAGCGACCTCCAAAGCCTCGAATTCATCGACATCGACTAGTTCAAATGGAACATCAGATGTAGCACGTATAACCATTGCACTGAGCACATGAATGCACTGTTTGATGACCAGTGACAACAGTGACACCCCCCCATTGGAGGGGATCCTTAACTGTCCGCGTAGTTCATCCCTTCCTCAAAGCATCTCTCGAGTCTCCACTACAAATTTGGCCCATCGCTTTTCCTTTTTAAATGGAGGTTCAACTTGGCCCATCGCTTTGGAAAGGGTTACTTCTCCTATGAAAACAAATAGAAGGATCCAAGATCTTTATAAGTTCAAGCAAACACATCTCTATATTCTCTGATCATTTCTACGAGTTCCTGCTCTTCTTCTATCGATAAGTCCTTACTTATATATGTGCATCCTTCTTCTTCACCTTCCATCAACCTCTCTCTTGGGCATTTGAGTAACTATTTTCCTTTCTTCAACTTCATACTTCTTGAAATGTTCAGGTATCTCAAATGACTCATGATGTGGCTCTTCTTGAACTTCATTTTTCTCCACCTTAGGTTTTTCTTACTAATTTTGTATGGCTAGTACCTTAGTGTTCCCTTGAGTATCTTCCTTTTCTATCTCTCTTAGGTATTGTTCTTCATAATCAAATTTAGATTCCATTTCTATACTTTCATAGTCCTCTCTCCATTCTTTTTCTACCAATTCCCCTGCTTCTACCTCTTGGAGGACTACCATGTACAAAATTACATCTTACTCTTCTTCATGTACGCATTGATTCATAGTCAATACCTCTTCTTTCACACAAACATCTAGGGTGGCTAATATTTCCATCCATCCATGTGGCTCAAATACTTCATCTTAAAATATTTGTGGCATTTAGGAAGGGTCTTCTATTGGTTGGTAGCTTTTGTGTCCTATTGGCCAAGCTTGTAATCTCTCTTCTTCTCTTTTTGCTTCCTTACACATCCATGGATGGGCATCCTCATTCACCCAAGATTGGTCACTTGACCTCGCATTATGGATGCACACATCATGTTCTTCTTTATGTGCAGGGTTCCATTGTACATCTCTATGTGCAAAAATATGTAGATTTATCTTCATTGTGGCGCCTTAATGTTGGAGATATAATGCATCTCGTAGCCAATCGTCTACTACCCTTAATTGTCTCATAAATGTCATCCTAAGATCCTCTCATAATTCTTGTTTTTTCAAACTAATAGATAGCCATTGTTTGTTCAAACTCCACTTCATAAGTAGTCAAGATTACCTTTTCTAGGATTCCTAGAGGTCTTTCAACATGACCTACAACCAATTGTAATTTCATTGGAGTGGGTCGTGGGCTAGTTTTCCCTTTTTTTCCCATATTTCCTTGGTTTCTATCCCTACTCCTAATCCTGTGTCTAGAATGGCTTTGGTCATGTATCCTCATAATGTGATTGAGAGGCATGTATTTCCTTCGTGTCCCTCACTAAACTCTCCCACTTTTTCAATTAGAGTTCTAGTTGTGGGTGTTTTCTACACTTTCTCCTTTCTTATAAATTGATTTGTCTCATCGAAGTTTAAATGTTTTGCTAATGTATCCCACAAATGGGGTTTTACTTGCAGCAACTCCTTCAACATTAAAGAACATTGAACTTTAGTTCTTTTTTAACTCGGATAGTGTGCTTGAGGTTTCCTCTTATGATTTCTTTTCTCTTTCCCTTATTGTGGGTGCATGGAAAAATTTAGATCTTTGTTCATATTCTCATGTGTAGTTAGGAAGTGTTGTAAGGCGCATTCCTTCCTCATTATTCTGATCTAGGTTAGACAATTCCTCATAGTTCACTTTTGGTTCCAATGTTGGTTGATTCCTAGAGGCATCTAACTCTTCAAAAGAAGGGATCTCATTTCATTCTTCTTCCATCTATCTTCCTAGACTCTGGCCCAAAGGTCATGTGGCCAGTTAACCTCTACTTCAGGAATTAAAGAATTTCGTTCTTCATTTTCATGATGCCACTCTTCTTTCAACTCCCTATCAAGATTATTCTTCTTGGGTCGTGGATTGAAAGATTCTATGTATCCCTAAAATTTTGCTTCAGAAATTCTGGTATGAGGAAGGGTTGGTACTGATTTTTCTAGCACGGTTGGAGCAATCTCAATTAATTTCTTGCATATTTCAAGTTTTTCTTTTTCAAGGTCTCCTTGGGTAGTTTTTTTTCATATTGCTCTAGACTTGGTATTGTCTCTATCCTAGATTGATAGGCTTTCAACCACATGTTCAAATCTTCAAGCATGGGACCCGCTACAATTGATCCTGCCTATTCCTCAGTTTGTTTGCTTATCACCATATTGGCTTTCTTGTTCGTTGAATGTCTTTCTCTAAGCTCAGTTTCTTTTAGTGTATGTTCCTTATCTTCAATTCTTTTTTTAATCCATTTTTTTAATATTCTTTCTCACCTCGCCTTCCATCTTTGAGCCTTTTTAAATTTTGACTTATCTTCAGGTTCTTCAGAGTCTTCCACAACTTGATTTGTAGATTCTAACTCCTCCTCAATCTTGGGGCTATTTGTTACTTCTCTCTCTCCAAGATTTCCTTAGTTTTTGCTCTGGTAATGGCTTTTAGAGGCATGGTGTATTCTTTATCACTTCTTGAGGACTCAATTACCTCGATCACATTAATTTGTGTAGTGGTTGAGACTTTATTAGGGTTCTTAGGGTAGTCTTTGAACAAATTTTCCTTGCCACAGTCATGACAATATCCTTTCCAGACATGTGGAGGTAGTGGATTGTATGATAGTGTACACTCACTAATGAAATGATATCCACCACATCTATAGCATGGTCCTCTAGGTGTAGGGGGTCTAGCTATAGGTCTGTTTGGAACTGGGGCCCTAGGGGCTATGTACATAAGGTTAGCATATTCAGGTGTGTATGAGCATTGAAAGCCTTCATATCCATAATAATGTTGCTCGTAGGCTTGGTCATACTCCATAAGACTAGTTTCATAGGAGCAGTAATCTCCTTGGGTTTGATCAGATATGTGGCTAAGGTTTTTTGTGTTTGTCACTGGGGTGGCTGGGATGATTGCTCCCTTCCTTGAATTTGCCTTAGTCTTCTACTTGGCTCTAGTGGTCGAAGGACTATGAGGACAACAAGATGTATTGATAGCATTCCTGGTCCTCCTCCTTGTGGTGGTCTCATAAAGAAAGGTGTCCTATGTGCATTTCCATTTCATGAATTTTCCTGATAGTTGGGGTTGGTTCTTGGCATGGAAAAATGCACATGTGGCTTGATGGACACATATTGTTGATTGGTTTGCCCTGAGGTTGGGTTTTTAGAATTCAACTATGTCCTAAAGGGGTTCTAAGAAGTGGTTGCCTGATCTCAGGGAGGGAATACTAGCAACCCTAGATATCTCAGCCTTGACTTGTCTCTCTCATCAACAGAAGAATATCTTCTCTTATTTTGGTCTAGGTAGGTAACTCTAGATGAGTCGTCTGGATCTTGTAATTCATAGATAATGGAAGGGTTGATGCCTTCTCCTTGTATAGGTGAAGTGTCTTGTAGCAATTTGTCTAATCCACTTACTATATACACATCAGTTAAGTCATTGCCATGAGGGATTTTATATCCTCTCCAAAAATTAGTGATTAGTGACTTTCCCCTTGAGTGGTCAGAGTATCCCCACTATCGGGTCTAGTATGGTTTTCTGGTTTCTCGACTTCTCCTCTCTCATCCATTCTTTCTGGGTGCACAATCACTGCATATATGTGTCCTAATTTGTCCATGTAAAATCCTCCTTCATATTTTACAGCCAGTCTTGGGACAATCTCAGAATTTTGTAGAACTTTTCATTCTAGCTACGGACCTACTGAGGCCATCAAGGTAGATAGGTAGTCCATGCACATTAGTGGAAATGTATTGCAAGGACGTCCTATACTCCCCTTCTATTACTGAAATGAGCCTGACCAATGGCACTGAGCTCCGCATATGTTCTTAAGCCATAATAGGTTCTCCTTCTGAGTCACTAGATGTCTCAAAATAGATATAATGGATAATCTTTTGTGTAACACTTCCTACTGATGATATTATACTTCTTTGGCTCCCTAGCACTTGTCTAGGCCTTAGGTTCATTCACCACTTAGTTCTTGGGTCTTCTTGGGTGACTTATCAACTCTAATGAGTAACCTTGGTCAATGATTAAGCACTGGGAATTTTAATTTTGTCCTTTTAGACTCTCTTGCCTCTCTTTCTTTATGCCACGATACACGATACCTATCACAACCATGATAAATGATACCAAAATCATACAATGCACAACACCTCAACCTAGATGATACATGATATTTGACCTCACAATACGATACTTGGGGCTAACATGATACACGATACTTCAACTTGATCACGATACATGATATTTGACCTCATGATACAATACCTTCATTAGGGATGATGCACGATACATGATTTACCATGATACAATATTTGATTTCAACATGATACACGATACAAGAGTGTCCAATGATACATGATACATGATACATGATAGCAAACGATACATGATATCTGAAATACATGATACACGATACTTGGAGTTACATGATACGATACAAGAATTGATGATGATAGGATACTAACCTTCTCGTGATACATGATACTTGAGAAGTATTGATGATACACAATACTGGTTGGTAATGATACTTCAACCGGGTGATACATGATACCTAGGTATCACAATACATGGTTAGTATGAGGTATCAACAATACACGAACCAAGTATCGCAACACATGGGAATTCTAGTATCACAATACCAAAACTCAACCGATCAGGATGCTTGGACTTTATGAAGTCCAAATTAAAAAAATTTTGTGAATATGTGTAATTTACGCCCTCCTTGTCAGCCTTGTGTGCTTGTAGATGTAAAATCTCTATGTAATTCCATGATATCGCACTTGCGATACTCGGTTTGTGTTGTCTCATGCCTTGTGAATGAGCAATCAAATATTTTAGTTTTGTATAGTTAAGTACTCACCTCAAGGAGTATTTCCTCAAATTCTTGTGACTAAATTCTTGCTACACTTTGCATTCTCCATGATACTTGTTCCATGATACAGGTTGTCATGAGCTCTTCACAATACGTGTGCAAAAAAAGTGAGCTCAATTTTGGTGATTCTTGAATTTAGCCTCTGGCAGGAACCAGAGACTCAAGGATAGAAAATCAAAATTTTTGTTTTGTGAATTTTTTGAAGCAAAAGACTACTTCCTTACTCCTTTCTACTTCCTAAATCTAACTCCTTCACCCTCAATCCTAAACCTAAAAACTTATCACACACAAGTGTATAAAGTAACAAGTGCAAGAAAATTTTTGACTTACCAAGCAACTAAAATTGTTGGAGTTTGAGGTCTGCAGAAGCACGTAAACAACACAAGGAAGAATAAGAAGCTTGGAGCACAACACACAATACTGAATGTATTACCACTAGAATGTAAAAAGATAAGTAACTCGTTAGGGCAATAGGCATATATACAAGCCAGGGGAAAAAAACCTTCTAAAGAGGGAAAAAAGTGCCCTGGTGGTCCTAATGTGTTCACACACATCACTACCTAAATATATCACCAAATCCCCCCTGCGAGTGATGCGGTGAACAAGGAGCTGGCACTCATGTATAAGAAAGTACCAAGCTATGTGGAATCAATCCACAAAAGGAAGTAAGCCTAAAGCTTTGCGGAAAGCTTCAAACTTCTCCCTAGGCAGAGCCTTCATGAAAAGGTTTGCAATGTTCTCCTGCATGGGCACATATGCCAAGCTGATCTCTCTAGGAGAGAACCTCTCCTTGACCTAATGATAACGCACTTCAATGTGCTTAGTGCGAGCATGGAACACAGGGTTCTTTGCAACTACCAATGCACTTTGACTATTAGTGAAGATGGTGGTGGGAGAAGACTGGCCAACACCCAAATCAGTCCTAAGGCGTCTGCGCCACACACACTCAACAGTCGCTGTGAAAGTTGCCCTATACTCAGCCTCACAACTTGAAGGCCACAGTAGGATGCTTCTTGCACAACAAAGATATACATGAGCTACCAAGCATGAAGTAAAATCCACTAGTGGACACACAAGTGTCATAGTAACTAGCCCAATCAGAGTCAGAAAAATCATGTAAATCTAGTAGTAGTGATCCCCCCTTCGGATAAAACAACCCAAGTAGCCGGGTACCACTCAAGTAGCGAAAGATGCACTTAATAGGCTGCCAATGCTTGACACTTGGGAAATGCATAAACTTGCTCATCTGTGAGACAACAAACTGAATATATGGCTGAATAATGCATAAGTAAATCAATCATCCAACAGCTTGTTGATAGACAATAGCATCAAATGCATCTCCAACATCATGAAGACTCAATCGTAAACCTATCTCCATAGGAGTGGCAATAGGTTTGCAATATTCAAGGCCAAAACGTTGTAATAATGTTTCAATATATTTTTTTGACACAAAGCTATTCTGCCATCAACATGCATAAACTAAATGCCCAAATAATGATGCAAATGCCCTAAATAAGACGTCTCAAATGAGGTGCACAAATCAGCCTTAAAATCAACAATATGCTTCTCATGAGGACCAGTGAGCAGTATGTCATCAACATACACAACAATGATCAAAAGCACATCATTAGCACGCTTAACATATAAGGTGTTTTCAATTGGACTGTTCACAAAACCATGTGCAATCAGATAGGTATGTATCTTTTCATACCAAGCACGTGGTGCTTGTTTTAAACCATATAATGCCTTCTTTAACCCGCACACTTGGTTTTCATACCCAAAGCCATGGGGCTGAAAAACATTCACTTCTTCATGCAAGTCACCATTTAGAAATGTAGTTTTAATGTCCAATTGATGTACATTCCAACCATGATGAGCTGCAAACTGCACAGATGCTATGAACGGTAGTCACTCGACATGTAGGTGCAAAGGTCTCATCAAAATCAATGCCTCTTTCCTACACATAACCCTTTTCAACAAGCCTAGCCTTATACCTATCAAGTGTTCCATTAGGCTTATGCTTCAGGTTGTATATCCACTTAGTGCCAATGGCCTTCTTACCAGGAGGTAAGTCACATAAAGACCATGTACCATTTTTCATGATAGCATCATATTCTGATTGCATAGTAGCCATCCAATTTTCAGAATTTTGTGCTTCATCAAACAAAATAGGCTCATTCTCATCCCAAAGACTAGAGGCAGCCATAGCATAGCAATCTAACACAAAAGAGGCACTATGTGAGCTTGATCGAGTATGATATGATAGAGATGCATCTAATTTGTTATCACGCAAATTCTACACAAGCCATTTTGGCATAGTTTTTGCCTCCTCAATATCAGTTCTCTCATCAATAAGTGCATCATGTAAATCTGCATAAAAAATGGAATGATCTGCATCATCACATGAAACCTACAAAGGCTAAGAACTTGCCTCATTAGGACTAGCACTAGATTGTCCACCTATAAAAACAGGGAACAAAGTATCATACATGTCTTTGGAGCTAATAGATGTCTCCTTAGTACATGAAAGTAGTGGCTGAATAGCATCTTCCACAAAAACATCACAGCTAACCAAAATGCATTTAGTCTATGGATGATATAGACGTTAGCCTTTGCTTTCAGAACTGTATCCAACAAAAATACATTTCACTACTTTATCGTCCAATTTCCTACGTTGTTGTTCAAGCACCAATGCGTATGCCAGACAACCAAAAACACACAAGTGAGCAATAGATGGCTTGCGACCATGCCAAGCCTCATATGGAGTGATAGACTGCAATGCTTTATTGGGACACTTGTTAAGTACATATGTTGCACACATGATAGCCTCAAGTCAAAAACTATGTGGTAAAGCCTGACTCTTGACTATACACCTCGCCATCTCCATGAGTGACCTATTCTTTCCTTCAGCAACTCCATTCTATTGAGGTGTATATGGCACTATACAATGATGTTTTATCCCACATTTAGCCAGAAATGCATTAATGTCAGAAGACATATATTCCACCCCTCGATGTTGATAGATTTTCATCCAAAACCAAAAAATTTTTGAAGCACATAAACACTTCGGACTTTGCTTTCAATGGATATACCGATGCATGCTTGGAAAAGTCATGGATGAAAGTCACAAAGTAAAGATAGTTTCCAAAAGAGGGTGTCTACATAGGACCACACACATCACTGTGAACAAGTTGCAATTTCTTAGTAGCTCGAATTGAACCATCTTTTGGAAAGGAGGAATGCTGCATTTTTCCCAAAAAACAAGCTTCACAAACATGTTTACCAGATGCCTCTAGTTTGGGCAAAGAGGACACCATTTCAGATTTCTGTAGGCATAGCAAACTAGCAAAATTCAGATGACCAAAGCATGCATGCAAAAGCTTTGCATCTAACATAGCCTGAGAATCATGTACTACACATGCCGAATCATTCACAAATTTTTCATAGTAAATGAGTTTATACAACCCACAACATAAAATGCCAGAAGCAATAATCACATTGCCATTTGACAGATCATGAATTGTACATCTATCATCAACAAATTTCACAACCAAGCCAATCTTGGGTAAAGTTGAAACTAATAACAGATTCTTCTTGATACCTGGCACAAATAAAGCATTCGACAATGTAAAAGAACTACCATCAACCGTAGTCATAATGATCTTACCAACTCCCACGACAGGATAAAAGGAGTTGTTGGTGCATGTGATAGTATTCCCTGTAGGGGCAGGCTCGAGTGAAGTGAAGAAACTATGCTGCAAGTTAATATGTTTGGTTGCCCCACTATCAAAGTACCAAACATCTGAGTCTACTACAGACATACACTCTTCAGGAGAAGATGGGTCAAAATTGCAAACAATAGTAAATGCCCATTCTTCATTCTACACTAGATTAGCAAAATCTATTTTTGGTGTAGAGGCCTTTGCAACAACCATTCCAACCTCTTTTTTCTTTGCCTCTTTAGCAGCCAATTTTGGACAATTATTTAGGACATGATCATTTGCTTTACAATATTTGAAAAAAAAATTCTGCTTTTCTATTTCCTTCTTGTCTCTGTCATCCTTCTTTGATTGTGCGGAATTAGCACATTTCTGCTTACTAGTAGAAGAACTCCATTTACCTTTGCCCTCCTAACTAGCCAGGAAAGCTTGATCTACAACATGCATAATGGACTTGTTCTGCCTAGACTAATCTTCATGTAATAAAACAAAGACTAGCTCCTCAAATGTTAAGGCATTGGGATTGCATCATCATCAAATGAAGAGTGGAACCAAAACTTTGATATGAATCGGGAAGACCATTCAAAACAGCCTACAGAAGTGAACTGTCAGGTAAGACTTCATCAACACAAATCAATTGTTCCTTCAAATCTTTGATCTTTGTTAGAAAACTGTCCATGGAATCACCTTCATTCATGTGCTCACTCTCCAATTGGTTTTGGAGGTAAGCAACACGAGTCTCATTCCTTGCCTGGTATAAAGTGATAAGTGTATCACACACAATACTGATGTATCACCACTAGAATGTACAAAGATAAGTAGCCTTAGGGCAATAGGCGTATATACAAGCCAGGGGAAAAAAAACCTCCTAAAGAGGGAAAAAAGTACCCCGATGGTCCTAGTCTGTTCACATAGATCACTGCCTAAATATATCAATAGAAATCACTTCTTCACGCTCACTATCTTCACACCATAGGTATAACCATCACATAGGCACCTTGATTAGACATGTTCCCAAGAACAGTGCCAAAAACGTGTGTACCTAAGCTCACAATGTCTTAGGGACTTGTGATGAATAAGACTATACCTCAATCACCAACAAGTGCATATAGTGGTGGATTGATACACTCATTAAATTATCAATCCGTGGACATAGACCTATCATGTGCATGTAAATGACAAATGGAGTGAATGTGCAAACAATGTATGAAAATTGGGTTCATCTACCTCTCAAGTCACCTACTTCACTGAAAATGTGTATCCCGATACTTGCTATAGTAGTAAGCCCAAATTAAGCCATATCTCTCAATTCCAATACCGAAATATGGGCAATAGTGGGTTCCTTTCAAAACTGTCAATGAGACGCATCCAATTATCATCTTGGCTTAATCTGATAAATGCACTTCAAGGTATGAGCAAAATATAGAATGGTGGGAAACACCAACTCTTGCTCCACAACTCTCCAAGCCTCACACACACACACACACTACAATGTCGAATAAAAAAGGGGAAGGGGTAGACAACACCTCTAGACACATCACACACACATACAAGCTTAGGGAGAAGAAGATACACATACAAGAAGAAGCAAATTCAAAATTCGAGCTTGTTTCTTCACAATGGCAAAAGTTTTTTACAAAGTGTCATAAAGTGACTTATATACATGTGCCCAAAAAATAGTCCTTTCACATAAGTAATCGGCACTTTCTCTAGAATCCACTAAATTCCAAATATTGTACAAAGCTAATATTTCATTCTTTAGGGATCCTGCAACTAGAGGACTTCTCTAGAGGATTTACATGGCCCTTAGAAGTTTTACAAAGGATTTTGAAAAGAAAAATGGGCTAAAACATGAAATGGAGGCTCGCTTTTCTTTACTTCTTTCTCCTGCAATAGGGCTGCTTTGGGATCTTGTATAGGCTATGTGCATAGCTGTGCCACATACTTGGGTCTCAAATGGGTGTCTACTATCTCCTCTCTTTCAGACATCACCACACCACTATACTGTCTTGACTCATGAGCAAGTGGTAGATATCCCAATTATGTCTCTCCTCCCATTCTTGCCGCTTGCGATGAGTAAGGCTCTACATAAAGCATTGGCTCTGTCTATGTGTAATATCCCCTTTGTGCTCTAATATCCTTATATGCTTTCTTAGTTCCCAACAATCTACATCATATCAATTGTTTTGGGGCATGGATCCTATGCACGGAGGGTGTGTATGTGCATGATGTGAAAAGTTGTGTAGAGTTGATTCATGTAGGATGGTAGTGATCTGTGACGTGAGTGTGTCCAAAGGTGAGAGTGGGTCAAGGGAGAGTAGGTGGGTGTGTAAGTGGTGTGTGTAAACATGTGAGAGCTCATGTGTGAAGTGTATCGTGGTGTGTGCCATAATGAGTGGCATGGGGTCTGATGGAATAGGAGACGAAAGTGTGAATGTATTAAACATGTGGTCAACACTGAGTGGACGTCATCCAATACTAAGTGAGGGAATAAGCTAAGCGCCAAAGATGGTGCCCAAAATGTAGTCTACCGTGCTCTCACCTCCCCCATGAGGGATGCAAGTAAGTCCACCCAAGCCTAACCAATGGTGCATCCCATTATATATAATGAGATGGTGTTAGCTCCCTAGCTCATGGAGGTGTTTGCCTTATCCAATGGTGTCCTGACCCATATCCACTTACCTCTATTGGTCCTCGTCGCATCTGGATCCCTGTCCCTTGTGATCCGTGGATGTTCCATGTTATATGACTTGTAGTGACATGACTAGGTGCAGCCATTGAAGTCCCCCATAAGGAAGACTTCATCTCGAGTGCTATAATATATTATCTCATCTAAAAGTGCTATGTATGGTGACTCTCTATCCCGTCTCGATTCCCCAAGGTCCTATTTTGCATATCCGGATCCACCTAGTGGAAAGTAACATATGGCAATGTAGACCCAACTCTCTGGTGTTATCTCCATTTGGATCCATATGTATCATGTCTCCTCGTCTGTGCCTATGATATGGATCCGGCTCTATATCTCCTGTCCAAATATGATGGTGAAGGCCCCCAACCCTTGTGTGGTACTCTATCTCATCGTGCTTTTGAATGCAGATTCCTATGAAAACCTATAATGCAAGGTAGGCCCTGTTCTGGGCTCTCATGTGTCTCTATGATGCACGCAAAGTCATGAGTATCTAGGATCCCCTCCAATTGGTCTGGTCATGTCCAAAGTGCTCTGTTGTAGTTCCACACTGCTCCTTTGAGTGGTGATTCCTGGTGTGGTGTTTCCTCATAGGCCGCATGCCCCTATTTGATAGGGTGTCCATCAATGAAGACTTTACTATCACGGTAAAAAGCCTTCCTTCTCATTGTGCTTGGAAGATTTGGGGCATACATGCCCATCTATGTTCTATCTACATCTTTGTGAGGTCCTCATCCATGAATAGGGGTGTTCCTAGAAGAGTCCATAATGTTTGTCATTTTCTGGAGAAGGCTATTTGCTCCTTTGTTGAAACCATGTCTAATACCAATGCTTGAGATTTTGTACTATCTTTCCCCCTTCTCCATGCCTGAGTAAATGGCATATTGGTATGTTCCAACTGCCCACATATATGTGATGCATCCATTTCTACTATTTTGTCTTCAGCAAGACCTATGATTCTCACATGTAGGCATCCAACTTGTCTTAGTTTCTCCTCTTCAAGAGTGTCTTGTACACGGATGTATTCATTTTCTATTACTTCTTCTTTGACCTTGTTTTTAATGTTTTTACTTACTAGTGCCATCCAACCATTTTGTGTTGCCTCCATCTTTGATCTGATGTGTTCTTGCATATCCATCTTCCAATCATTCTTGATTTCCTCCTTTAGGTCATCCAACTTTGTGATCTCTCCTTCTTCTTTGGAAATCTTCAGGTGAATGATTTCTTCTTGAAGCCTATGCATCTTAGCTTTACATTCATCTTGCTCTTCTTGGAGAATTTTGATATGCTCTTCTAGGGCTCTTATTATGTATATGACCTTCCTCATTTCTTGATTAAGTACTTTGTATACCTCCTTCTTTGCCTCTCTGAGTGCTTTAGTAATCATGTACTCCACTTCCTTTCTTTCAATCCATGCCATGTTTCTTCTCAATTGGTACATGTACAACCCCTCCAACAGCGTGGAATCAACTGTGCAATTGACTTTATGTGGACTGGAAATAACTGGAAATAACTCGTAGTGAAGTACTATGCCATCAACAATATTTGAACTCTATGAGAGATGTCTAGCACATATATTGAAGACTGCATCCATTTATATTCTACTATAATAACTTCTTTGTTTCCTTTTTCAATAGTTCAACAGTCAACAAAAGTCACATACGAGCTCTACATATTTTGTTGAAATCATCATTTGTCATATTAGGGTTTATGAGCTCTACATTTCTTCTACTTGGGGAAATGGGCTGTTAGTTCTATATGTGTCTATTTTTGCTTCTCCATAGCCTCAGAGAGAGAGAGAGTCTTATTAACGTCTACCCAAAGGCCAAACTTGGCCTATGAGACAAAACCATGTACAATTGTGGTCATCTCTGTGTATCGATGAAAAGAAAAATACTCACTACAAAAAAGAACTATGTAAGCTAAAAATAGCAAGATAATGGTGTACCTAGCAATGGTGAAGTAGTGGAGATAAAGTAATGGTGCATGGGGGGAGCATGGCTGTGACTCTACAGATAATGGCCACCTGCTACATGGGGATATATGTGGGTATGAATGTGTATACCCTAACTGGTGCAGATGGGGGAGGAGTGTGGAGTATATGGTACATCAACGGTGGAATCAACACCTCCTACAAGAGGGCTTCTATGACATGGCTCAACTCACCAAAAGAACTAAGTAATAGTATGTTGGGTACCGTTTGTGTTTGACGTGTGTAGTGTAGCATCTGCTCTTGCCTCTCATATGCTACCATGATGTAACTACACATCCTCCACTCGTCTCTATGGGCATCTACAATTGAAGTGACTCCTCAATATGGAACTATGCTATGCTAGGTGTTGATATATTTAGGTAGTGATGTGTGTGAACACACTAGGACCGCCGGGGCACTTTTTTCCCTCTTTAGGAGGTTTTTTTCCCCTGGCTTGTATATACGCCTATTGCCCTAATGGGCTACTTATCTTTGTACATTCTCTAGTAATACATTCAGTATTGTGTGTTGTGCTCCAAGCTTCTTCTTCTTCCTTGTGCTATTTGCATGCTTCTGCAGATGTCTAACTCCAACAATTGGTATCAGAGTAGGTCATCGCTTCATCTAGGGCGCCATCAATACTCCTCCGTTTGCAGTCTCAGAATCACACGAATTTTGGTGTGCATACTCAGTGTGTTTCGAAGACCAAAACAGCTTCGCTATGTGGTGCCGAAATCGCAATCTAAGCTCGTTTCGGCCTCCGAACGCACTATCACAGTGCTTGTGCAGGCTATTTCATCTTTTTGTCACAAAGTTATATAGCAATTTCTGCTCGCCAATATAAGCGTCTCAAAGTCTGCTACAGGTTTAGCAGAATTCGTCTGGGCAGTTCTGTTCAACTTTTTGAGATACAATCAATTTTCTGCATCAGGGTATTTTAGTCACCGACCATGGCTGAAAGCAATGATGTATTCCGTATGTTGGGAGTTGAGGATAAGTTGGATGGTACCAACTACCCATTATGGGCTTATATGATGCGATATGTGTTGGTTGCAAAAGGACTGTGGAACATTGTACAAGGTGTCTAAAAGC
This sequence comes from Ceratopteris richardii, assembly GCA_020310875.1. Classification (NCBI taxonomy): domain Eukaryota; kingdom Viridiplantae; phylum Streptophyta; class Polypodiopsida; order Polypodiales; family Pteridaceae; genus Ceratopteris; species Ceratopteris richardii. The sequence continues at coordinate 917,487 of CM035422.1, read as the reverse complement.
GTCCTATCACACCTGCAACTGTTACAACTGCAGGTACTGAAGCTGATGCAGAAGGTGTCGAAGATGATGATATTCTGCATATTCTTGTTCGTGCTGTGGTTTCTGCTACACCTACTGCAGAGCAAATTTGTTGGGATGGCAGAGATGCCCAGGCACATTCATTGATAGCTTTGTCTATCAAACGTGCCATTATTCCTCATATTCGCTCTTGCAGAACAACTAAGGATGCTTTGGATACAATTATCACATTGTATCAAGCTAGGAATGAGGCTCGTGTTGCTTACCTCCGAAAACAGTTGGAGAGTGAGCACATGAATGAAGGTGATTCTATGGACAGTTTCCTAACAAAGATCAAAGACTTGAAGGAACAATTGATTTCTGCTGATGAGGTTATACCAGATAGCTCATTTGTGCAGACCGTTCTGAATGGTCTTCCTAATTCATATCAAAGTTTTGCTTCTACTCTTCGATTGATGATGAAAGGCAATCCAAATGCCTTGACATTTGAGGAGTTAGTCTCTGTTCTGTTGCAGGAAGATCAGTCGAGGCAGAACAGGTCCATTATGTGTGTTGCAGATCAAGCTTTCCTGGCTACTCAGAAGGGCAAAGGAAAATGGAGCCCTTCTACTAGTAAGCAGAAATCTGCAAATGCTGCACATTCAAAGAACCAAGACAAAGATGAGAAAAAATCAGAAAATCAGAAATTGTTTTGTAAGTACTGTAAAGGGAATGATCATATCATAAAGAACTGTCCAAAACTAGCTGCAAAAGAGGCGAAGAAGAAAGAGGCTGGAATGGTTGTTGCAGAAGCCAAGATTGGTTTGGTTGTGAAATTTGTTGGTGACAGGTGTACAATTCACGATATGTCGAATGGCGATGTGATAATTGCTTTTGGCATTTTATGTCGTGGGCTGTATAAGCTCATAGACTATGAAAGATCTGTAAATGATTTGGCATGTTTAGTAAATGATTCTCAGGCTATGTCAGATGCAAAGCTTTGGCATGCACACTTTGGTCATCTGAATTTTGCTAGTTTTCTATGCCTGTAGAAGTCTGAAATGGTGTCCTCTTTGCCCAAACTTGAGGCACCTGGAAAACATGTTTGTGAAGGCTGTATTTTGGGCAAAATGCAACGTTCGTCCTTTCCAAAAGATGGTTCAGTTCGGGCTACTAAGAAATTGTAGCTTGTACATAGTGATATCTGTGGTCCTATGAAAAGTCCCAAGTGTTCATGTGCTTCAAACAGTTTGTGGTTTTGGCTGAAAATCTATCAGCATGTAAAATGGGCACCCTCCGTTTTGACCGAGGGGGGGAATATATGTCTTCTGAATTTAATAAATTTCTGGCTGAATGTGGGATAAAACACCAGTGTACAGTGCCATATACACCTCAATAGAATGGAGTTGCTGAACGAAAGAACAGGTCACTCATGAAGATGGCGAGGTGTATGGTCAAGAGTCAGGCTTTACCACATAGTTTCTGGCTTGAGGCTGTCATGTCTGCATCATATGTACTCAACAGGTGTCCCACTAAAGCACTGCAGTCTATCACTCCATAGGAGGCTTGGCATGACCGCAAGCCATCTGTTGCTCATCTGCATGTTTTTGGTTGTTTGGCACGTGCATTAGTGCCTGAACAACATTACAGAAAATTGGATGATAAAGCAGTAAAATGTATTTTTGTTGGGTACAATTCTGAAAGTAAAGGCTATCATCTATATCATCCATAAACTAAACGCATTCTGGTTAGCTGTGATGTTGTTTTTGTGGAAGATGCTATTCAGCCATTGCTTTCATGTACTAAGGAGACATTTGTTAGATCCAAAGACATGTATGATACTTTGCTACCTCTTTTTACAGGTGGACAATCTAATGCTAGTCCTAATGAGGCAACTTCTCAGCCTTTGCAAGTTTCATGTGATGATGCGAATAATTCCATTTCTGATGCAGATTTACATGATGCACTAGTTGATGAGAGAGCTGATATTGAGAAGGCAAAAACTATGCCAGAATGGTTGGTGCAGATTTTGTGTGACATCAAATTAGATGCACCTCTGTCATATCGTACTCGTTTAGGCACTCATAGTGCCTCTTTTGCATCAGATTGCTATGCTATGGCTGCATCTAGTCTCTGTGATGAGAATGAGCATGTTTCGTTTGATGAAGCACAAATTTCAGAAAATTGGATGGCTGTTATGCAATTTGAATATGATGCAATAATGAAGAATGGTACTTGGTCTTTATGTGACTTGCCTCCTGGCAAGAATGCCATTGGCACTAAGTGGGTATACAAGCTGAAGTGTAAACCTGATGGTACAGTTGACAGGTATAAGGCTAGGCTTGTTGCAAAGGGTTATGCGCAGGAAAGAGGCATTGATTTTGATGAGAGCTTTGCACCTACATGCCATATGACTACTGTTCGGAGCATTTGTGCACTTGCAGCCCATCATGGTTGGAATGTATATCAGTTGGACATTAAAACTGCATTGTTGAATGGTGACTTGCATGAAGAAGTGTATGTTTTTCAGCCTGTGGCTTTGTGCAGAAAGGGCATGAAAACCAGGTGTGCAGGTTAAAGAAGGCATTATATGGTTTAAAGCAAGCACCACGTGCTTGGTATGAGAAGATACATGCCTATTTGATTGCACATGGTTTTGAGGACAGTCCAATTGAAAGCACCTTATATGTTAAGCAAGCTAATGACGTGCTTCTGATCATTGTTGTCTATGTTGACGACATGTAGCTCACTAGTCCTATTGAGAAGCATATTGCTGATTTTAAGGCTGATTTGCATGCCTCATTTGAGATGTCTGATTTGGGGCATTTGCATCACTATTTGGACATTCAATTTATGCAAGTTGATGGTGGAATGGCTTTGTGTCAAATGAAATATATTGACACATTATTGAAGCGTTTTGGCCTTGAAGACTATAAGCGTATTGCCACTCCTATTGAGACGGGTTTACGTTTGAGTCTTCATGATGATGAAGATGCATTTGATGTTGTTCTCTATCAGCAGGCTGTTGGATGCTTGATTTACTTATGCATTACTCGGCCAAATATTCAGTTTGTTGTCTCACAGATGAGCAGGTTTATGCATTGCCTAGGAGTCAAGCATTGGCAGGCAGTTAAGCGCATCTTTCGCTATTTGAGTGGTACTCGACTAATTGGGTTGTTTTATCCCCAGGGGGAATCACTACCACCAGATTTGCATGCTTTTTCGGACTCTGATTGGACTGGTTGCTATGACACTCGTGTGTCCACTAGTGGCTTTTGCTTCATGCTTGGTAGCTCATGTATATCTTGGTTGAGCAAGAAACAACCTACTGTGGCCACTTCCAGTTGTGAGGCTGAGTATAGGGTAGCTTTCACAGCGACTGTTGAGTGTGTGTGGCTCAGATGCCTTATGGCTGATTTGGGTGTTGGCCAGACTTCTGCCACCACCATCTTCATTGACAGTGAGAGCGCATTGGCAGTTGCGAGGAACCCTGTGTTCCATGATCGCACTAAGCACATTGAGGTGCATTATCACTATGTCAGGGAGAGGTTCTCTGCTGGGGAGATCAACTTGGCATATGTGCCTATGTAGGAGAACATTGCAGACCTTTTCACGAAGGCTCTGCCTGGGGAGAAGTTTGAAGCTTTCCGCAAAGCTTTGGGCTTACTTCCTTTTGTGGAGTGATTTCCACATAGCTTGGCACTTCCTTATACATGAGTGCCAGCTCCTTGTTCACCGCATCACTCCCAGGGGGGATTTGTTTATATATTTAGGTGGTGATGTGTGTGAACACACTAGGACCACTGGGGCACTTTTTTCCCTCTTTAGGAGGTTTTTTTTTCCCCTGACTTGTATATACGCCTATTGCCCTAATGGGCTACTAATCTTTGTACATTCTCTAGTAATACATTCAGTATTGTGTGTTGTGCTCCAAGCTTCTTCTTCTTCCTTGTGTTGTTCGCGTGCTTTCGCAGACATCTAACTCTAACACTAGGCATCTCATAAATAATTGCGCCTCACTCTCTATCTCTATATGGCATATTGGGCACCACCTCTCCTCTCGAGGGACTCCTCTCTCCCTACCTCTCTCAATCTCGATCTGATATGATGAAACTCAAAGTTTCCCAATGATGAAATAGAGGTGGTGTGGTAGGTATGTCTTCGTGTTATGTGGGGTCTTAATGCAGCCCTAATTTTAGATCTATAGGAAATGCTCATGGTAGTAAAGCATTTTTGGTGGCAATGGATCTCTTGGGGTAACCCATGTCCTCTGTATGTATATATGCTATATCTCCTCATGGATGATCCTATTCCTCTCCTGGTGGGAGAACGAATAGGTGGAGGCATGGAGTAATACTGTACTGCTTGTATTCTATCCATGTCAAGTCCATGGTGGGCAAGACAATCTCGTATCTGTGCATACCATGAGGAGGTCTCCCCCGCCAATGCCATGTTGCATGATTCCTAGAAAGATCTGTAAGTGATATGCTCTCTATCCATGCCCCGGATCCAATGTAATAAGCATACTATCTTGAAGAGAGCCTCTACTAGCATCGGTGGTGCAACAAGCTCCGCCCTTATGATATCATGGAGTACCGAGGGTTTGCTGAGGATGAGTCTCATAATCATGAGGACCTGTGGTCTCTCCACTAATATCCATGCTCATACTGATAACCTTGGCCCCCATATGGCTGCTCCATACATGAGTGCTGGGGTAACCAAAGTGTCGAAGAGCCAACCCCTTTGTGCAAGGCTCCTTAAAGTAGGCCTAGTTTCACTGCCTCTCCATCAAAGCTAATGCTTCATATCCTTGTGTGATGCAATCTCGAGTTGCCTGAGACATGGAGAAATCCTAGAGGTTGTTGTGAATGTCACTCCAAGGTATACATATGAGCTGACTACCTCAATGGGTACGCTTGCTACTATGAAAAAACTCTGTGTCTTCACATGCACTGATGTATGAAAGATCACAACCTTGGTTTTACTGAGGTTCATTGATAGACATCTATGTGTGCAAAAATCTTCTGGATTGTGTAAGTGATGTTGTAGACCCTCTAGAGACTTTGGAACCAAGACAATATCATCAGCATATAAAAGAATGTGGACCATGGTTCCTCATACCTCAATGGCTTCTCCTTCCTCCTGTTGTATGAAGTCCACTATCTTATCAATGTATATCCCAAAAATTGTGTGCGAGAGAGGGCACCCTTGCTTCACCCTGATGGTGCTAGCAAGTGAATATGATAGGTCACACAGACATCTCACTCTACCTGATACTCTCTCATATAGGGCATAGATCCCCCATATCATCTTCTCTGGAGCCGCAATGTCGAATAGGCATATGAAGAGTCTCTCCTTGGGGATTGTGTCAAAGGCTTTGCAAAAGTCCACAAAGTAGTAATATAATCTTCGTTTCCTCGCTCAAGCCTGGTCGATCAGACATCTAAAAGTGAATATGTGTTCTATGGTAGAGTAATCTCATTTGAATCCTTCCTGTCCTAGAGGTCTGATACCCTTCCTCTCAATGAGAGAGAGAGAGAGAAGAAGAAGAAGAAGAAGAAGAAGAAGAAGAAGAAGAAGAAGAAGAAGAAGAAGAAGAAGAAGAAGAAGAAGAAGAAGAAGAAGAAGAAGAAGTTATATTAACATCTACCAAAGGTCAAACTTGGCCTATGAGACAAAACCATGTACAATTGTGGTCATCTTTGTGTAGAAATGGAAAAAGGGAAAATACTCGCTACCCAAAATTGTGCAAGCTGAAAAAAAAAGTAAAGGATGATAAATCTGATAATGAAGGGCTAGTGGGGATTATGTAGTCATGCCTGGGGGGAGTGTGGCTCTGGCTCTATAGATAATGGCCACCTAATACAGGGGTACCCATGTGGGGGTGAGATGTGTATACCTTAAGCACTGATGGTTGGTGGAGTATGTGGTGCATCGATGATAGTCTAAGTACCTCCTGAAAGAATGTTGCCCAAGTGCTAGTAATGCATGTTGGAGTTAGACGTCTGCGGAAGCACGCGATCAGCACAAGAAAGAAGAAGAAGCTTGGAGCACAACACACAATACTGAATGTATTAATAGAGAATGTACAAAGATAAATAGCCCATTAGGGCAATAGGCGTATATACAAGCGAGGGGAAAAAAACCTCGTAAAGAGGGAAAAAAGTGCCCCGACAGTCCTAGAGTGTTCACACACATCACTACCTAAATATATCAACAAATCCCCCTTGGGAGTGATGCGGTGAACAAGTAGCTCGCACTCATGTATAAGGAAGTCTCAAGCTATGTGGAAATCACTCAACAAAAGGAAGTAAGCCCAAAGCTTTGCGGACAGCTTCAAACTTCTCCCTGGGCAGAGCCTTCACGAAAAGGTCTGCAATGTTCTCCTGCGTGGGCACATATGCCAAGCTGATCTCCCCAGCACAGAACCTCTCCTTGACATAATGATAATGCACCTCAATGTTCTTAGTGCGAGCATAGAACACAGGGTTCCTCGCAACTGCTAATGCACTTTGACTATCAATGAAGATGGTGGTGGCAAAAGAGTGACCAACACCCAAATCAGCCATAAGGCATCTGAGCCACACACACTCAACAATAGCTGTGAAAGCTGCCCTATACTCAGCCTCACAACTAGAAGTGGCCACAGTAGGCTGCTTCTTGCTCAACCAAGATATACATGAGCTACCAAGCATGAAGCAAAAGCCACTAGTGGACACACGAGTGTCATAGCAACCAGGCCAGTCTGAGTCAGAAAAAGATGCAAATCTGGTGGTAGTGATCCCCCCTTGGGATAAAACAGCCCAAGTAGTCGAGTACCACTCAAGTAGTGAAAGATGCGCTTAACCGCCTGCCAATGCTTGACACCTGGGCAATGCATAAATCTGCTCATCTGTGAGACAACAAACTGAATATCTGGCCGAGTAATGCATAAGTAAATCAGGCATCCAACAGCCTGCTGATAGAGGACAACATCAAATGCATCTCCAGCATCATGAAGACTCAATCGTAAACCTATCTCCATAGGAGTGGCAATAGGTTTACAGTCTTCAAGGCCAAAATGTTGCAATAATGTGTCAATATATTTCGTTTGACACAAAGCCATTCCACCATCAACTTGCATAGACTGAATGCCCAAATAGTGATGCAAATGCCCCAAATCAGACATCTCAAATGAGGCATGCAAATCAACCTTAAAATCAGCAATATGCTTCTCAATAGGACCAGTGAGCAGCATGCCGTCAACATAGACAACAATGATCAGAAGCACATCATTAGCATGCTTAACATATAAGGTGCTTTCAGTTGGACTGTTCTCAAAACCATGTGCAATCAGATAGGCATGTATCTTCTCATACCAAGCATGTGGTGCTTGCTTTAAACCATATAATGCCTTCTTTAACCTGCACATCTAGTTTTCATGCCCTTTCTGCACAAAGCCACGGGGCTGAAAAACAAACACTTCTTCATGCAAGTCACCATTGAGAAATGTAGTTTTAATGTCCAACTGATGTACATTCCAACCATGATGGGCTGCAACTGCACAAATGCTCCGAACAGTAGTCATACGACATGTAGGTGCAAAGGTCTCATCAAAATCAATGCCTCTTTCCTGTGCATAACCCTTTGCAACAAGCCTAGCCTTATACCTGTCAACTGTACCATCAGGTTTATGCTTCAGCTTGTATACACACTTAGTGCTAATGGCCTTCTTGCCAAGTGGCAAGTCACATAAAGACCAAGTACCATTCTTCATTATTGCATCATATTCATATTGCATAGCAGCCATCCAATTTTTTGAATTTTGTGCTTCATCAAACAAAACAGGCTCATTCTCATCACAGAGACTAGATGCAACCATAGCATAGCAATTTGATGCAAAAGACACACTATGAGAGCCTGATCGAGTACGATATGACAGAGGTGCATCTAATTTGTTGTCACATAAGGTCTACACCAGCCATTTTGGCATAGTTCTTGCTTGCTCAATGTCAGCTCTCTCATCAATAAGTGCATCATGTACATGTGCATCAGAAATGGAATTACCTGCATCATCACATGAAACCTACAAAGGCTGAGAAGTTGCCTCATTAGGACCAGCACTAGAGTGTCCACCTATAAAAAGAGGGAGCAAAGTATCATACATGTCTTTGGAGCTAACAAATGTCTCCTGAGTACATGAAAGCAATGGCTGAATAGCATCTTCCACAAAAACAACATCACGGCTAACCAAAATGCATTTAGTGTGTGGATGATACAGACGATAGCCTTTACTTTCAGAACTGTACCCAACAAAAATACATTTTACTGCTTTATCATCCAATTTTCTGCGATGTTGTTGAGGCACTAATGCATATGCCAAACAACCAAAAACACGCAGATGAGCAACAGATGGCTTGCGGTAATGCCAAGCCTCTTATGGAGTGATAGACTATAGCGCTTTAGTGGGACAGCTGTTGAGTACATATGCTGCACACATGACAGCCTCAAGCCACAAACTATGTGGTAAAGCCTGACTCTTGACCATACACCTTGTCATCTCCATGAGTGACCTTTTCTGTTGTTCAACAACTCCATTCTGTTGAGGTGTATATGGCACTGTACACTAGTGTTTTATCCCACATTCAACCAGAAATGTATTAAAATCAGAAGACATATACTCCCGCCCTCGATCAGAATGGAGGGTGCCCATTTTACATGCTGACAGGTTTTCGGTAAAAACCAAAAACTGTTTGAAGCACATGAACACTTCGGACTTTGCCTTCAATGGATACACCCATGCATGCCTGGAAAAATCATCGATGAAAGTCACAAAGTAAAGATAATTCCCAAAAGAAGGTGTCTGCATAGGACCACAGACATCACTATGTACAACCTGCAATTTCTGAGTAGCCCAAACTGAACCATCTTTTGGAAAGGACGAGCGTTGCATTTTGCCCAAAATACAGCCTTCACAAACATGTTTTCTAGGTGCCTCTAGTTTGGGCAAAGAGGACACCATTTCACATTTCTGCAGGCGTAGCAAACTAGCAAAATTCAGATGACCAAAGCGTGCATGCCAAAGCGTGCATGCCAAAGCGTGCATGCCAAAGCTTTGCATCTGACATAGCTTGAGAATCATTTACTGCACATGCCAAATAATTTACAGATCTTTCGTAGTCTATGAGCTTATATAGCCCATGACATAAAATGCCAGAAGCAATAATCACATTGCCATTTGACAGATCATGAACTGTGCACCTTTCATCAACAAATTTCACAACCAAGCCAATCTTGGCTAATGCAAAAATTGATAACAGGTTCTTCTTGATCCTTGCCACAAATAAAGCATCTGACAAAGTGAAAGAACTACGATCAGGAGTAGTCAAAATGATCTTACCAACTCCCATAATAGGATAAGAGGAGTTGTTGGCGCATGTAATAGTATTCCCTGTAGGGGCAGGCTCGAGTGAAGAGAAGAAACTGCGCTGCGAGGTAATATGTTTGGTTGCCCCACTGTCAAAATACCAAACATTTGAGCCTACTACAGACATGCACTTCACATGAGAAGATGGGTCAAAACTGTAGACAATAGTAACCCAATCTTCTTCCTGCACAAGATTAGCAGACTCTGTTTTTGGTGTAGAGGCCTCTGCAACAACCATTCTAGCCTCTTTCTTCTTTGCCTCTTTAGCAGCCAGTTTTGGACAGTTCTTTATGATATGATCATTCCCTTTACAGTAATTACAAAACAATTTTTGCTTTTGTGATTTCTTCTCATCTTTATCTTCCTTCTTTGAATATGCAGAATTAGCAGATTTCTGCTTACTACTTGAAGAGCTCCATTTTCCTTTGCCCTTCTGACTAGCCAGGAAAGCTTGATCTGCAAGTCGCATAATGCAGGTGTTCTGCCTGGACTGATCTTCCTGCAACAAAATAGAGACTAACTCCTCAAATGATAAGGCATTTGGATTGCCTTTCATCATCAACCGAAGAGTAGAAGCAAAACTCTGATATGAATCAGGAAGACCATTCAGAACGGTCTGCACAAGTGAGCTATCTGGTATAACCTCATCAACAGAAATCAACTGTTCTTTCAAGTCTTTGATCTTCGTTAGGAAACTTTCCATAGAATCACCTTCATTCATGTGCTCACTCTCCAAGTATTTTCGGAGGTAAGCAACACGAGCCTCATTCCTAGCTTGGTACAATGTGGTAAGTGTATCCCAAGCATCCTTAGCTGTTCTGCAAGAGCGAATGTGAGGAATAATGGCACGTTTGACAGACATAGCTATCAATGCATGTGTTTGGGCATCTCTGCCATCCTAGCGAATCTGCTCTGCAGTAGGTGCAACAAAAACCGCACCACGAATAGGAATATGCAGGATATCATCATCTTCGACACCTTTTGCATTAGCTTCAGTACCTACAGTTGTAATAGTTGCATGTGTGATAGGACATTTTTCGACACCTTGTACAATGTTCCATAGTCCTTTTGCAACCAACACATGTCGCATCATATAAGCCCATAACGGGTAGTTGGTATCATCCAACTTATCCTCAACAACCAACATACGAAATACATCACTGTTTTCAGTCATGGCCGGTGACTAAAATACCTTGATGCAAAAAATTGACTGTATCTCAAAAAGTTGAACAGAACTGCCCAAACGAATTGCGCTAGACCTGTAGTAGACTTCGAGATGCTTATACTGGCGAATAGAAACTGGTATATACCTTTGGCACAAAAAGATGAAATAGCCTACACAAGCACTACGATAGTGCATTCGAAGGCCGAAATGAGCTCAGATCGTGAATTTGGCACCACATAGCAAACCCCTTTTGATCTTGAAAACATGCTGAGTATGCTCACCAAAATTCATGCGATTTTGAGACTACAACCAGAGGAGTGTCGACGGCACCCTAGATGAAGCGAGGACCTGCTTTGATACCAATGGTTGGACGAACAACACAAGGAAGAAGAAGAAGCTTGGAGCACAACACACAATACTGAATGTATTATTAGAGAATGTACAAAGATAAGTAGCCCATTAGGGCAATAGGCATATATACAAGCCGGGGGAAAAAAACCTCCTAAAGAGGGAAAAAAGTGCCCCGACGGTCCTAGATCATTCACACACATCACTACCTAAATATATCAACAATGCACCTCTTCTCCATTGTGTGGTTGTGGGCTATCCTGATGCATGAGATATCCTCCTAATGTAGTCGTGGTCATCGATACCCAACCATACATGGTTAGCATCATGCCCCTCTATTGCTTCCTATTGGAGTGTGAACCCTATGCCTCTGGAAGGTGGGTTCATGTGATGTGGTCCTACTTGCTCAAAGAACCCAATAATAGTATGTTGGGTGCTCACCTGTGTCTGATGTGTGAGTTTTAGCATTTGCTCTCGTCTCTCATGGAAGCATCCCATCCTCCATCAGTCTCCTGTGGTCATGCATAACTAGAGTGAATCCTCTACCTGGAACTATACTCATAGGTTTGAGTACGTTGGGCATGTCGTAATGAAGTGTTCCTCACTCTCTATCTTTGTTTGACATACTGCGCATCACCTCTCCTCTCGAGGGACTCCTCTCGCCTGACATCCTCTTGACCTCAAACTGATGTGATGAAACTCAAAGCTGCCCAATGACGACTCCGAGGTGGTGTGGTAGGTATGTCTCCATGTAGCGTGGAGTCTCAATGAAACCCTAGTCCAAGATCTATAGAAAATGCTCATGATGTTGGAGCATTTTTTGTGGAAATGTTTCCCTCAAGCTGATGCATTTCCTGTGTGTGTATGTATGCCATATCTCCTTGTGAATGGTCTTATTCCTCTCCTGGTGGGAGAGCAAATAGGTGGGGGCCTGGGAATCGTAATGTACTGGTGGTAGTCTATCTATGTTGAATCCATGGTGGGCCAACCAATCCCATGTCTGTTCATACCATGAGGCTAAGTTTTTCAAAGGCTAATTTTGGCCTATGAGACAAAACCATATACAACTGTGGTAATATCCATGCAAGAATGAAAAGAAAAGTGATCGTTACGATCGCCTATAGAAAAACATAAAAAACGATGGAATGGGGGGTGCCTTGTAAGTAGGAGAGATAGTAGGAATATTTTAGTGTGGTATGCATACAGGAAGTGTGGCTCTGGCTCTATAGATAATGGCCACCCAATACAAAGGGGGTGAGTGAATGTGCATACCTTAGCTGCAGATGATTTGGGGGAGGGGGGGCATGGGTGTACTATGTGGTACATTGGCATTAGTCAGAGTGCCCATCATAAAGTGGTTGTCCATAGGGTAGTGGTATGCTCCTAGGGTGTTTATATGCTCGTCAGGCTTGGTTCAAGTTAGAGAATCTCTATCAGAGTATAAAGACTCCTAGAAAACCTCATCTACGGAGACAAATAGCCAACACTAGGATGAAAGTTGGTGAGTCAGTTCAGTCATACATTTTGAAGCTCAAAGACTTAGAAGATCAATTACTAAATGTTGGAGTCAATCTTTCAGATGAAAAGATGGCAAACATAATTATAAACTCACTTCCATCTTCATATCATGATTTTGTTACTTCTTTATCTCTCTACAAGAGATAGAGAACTTCCATTTGAAGAGTTCTAGTTCCTGTTAATTCAAGATGAAGATCTAGAAAAGAGTAAGGAAGAGAATGATGAAACCATGTTACCATCATCAACGGGTAAAAAGAAGAAGGAGACAACAAAGAAGGAGATGAAGAGTCAACAAAGTAAGATATAAAGTAAGTCTTCTAATCCTAAACCTTCTAGGCCTTCCCCTGTTACTTCCTTGCCACAGGAGAGAAGGTCTGCTCATAATCAATTCCCTGAGTTTGTGCAAAGCCTTTTGCTACAAGCCTTGCCTTATACCTGTTAATGGAACCATCAGAATTCTTCTTGAGTTTATAGACCCATCTTGAGCCTATTACGGATGAAGTCTTGGGCACCAAATCTGTTAGTCGGCCGCCGAGTGAGACAAATGTAATGACTGCCGGATGTAACGGAGTTCCTTGAATCACGCGCGAAAAGTTGGGATGCGCATCTTGTAAATTTATATAAAGCAATGAAAGAAGAATGGTCGCAAGAGACGTCTTTTTCTGGAATTGCCGGATTGTTCGCCTAATTTCTGTCAGAGTACTGTTTACACTATTGTGGAGTTTGAGTAATGTGAATGTTGAGTTCTGTATCGGATGTTCACATTGAAGTTCACGTAACGAGTGATTGAATGACGGATTGTGTGTCTAAGTACTGTTATCGTGTTGTATTGCTGCGTATTCTTCAGTTATTGAAGTACCCTGAGTCAGTTTGAGTAGTTATTTGGCTATGTGAACGCGAATAGGTAATCTGTTGCCCTGTCGGAGTATGTTCTGTATGTTTCTATCAGACTCATTGCATTCGGTGTAATAACTGTGACCCCGAACATGAGTACGAACTAGTATCTTTGGTAACGTGGACTTTTGAGATCACTGGCAAGTGTGGTGGCGAATGAATCTGTCAGCTATAGTCTTCACTTTGGTTGATTTACGGTATAATAGCGAATCTGTAGAATGGACTACTGCTCTGTTCCAATAGCAAAATAGTCTGAAGAAGTTCGATACGCAGGTGTAAAGAAACCCAATATTGTCTAGTTACCGCAAGTAACTAAGCTAAGACGTGCATTAGTGTTTTGATGTTGTGATTAAGAATTGGGAAAAGAGTACAGGGCCTCTGTCTAACAGACCCCTACCACTCCCAAGAACCCACTTGGTCTGATAACGCCTTTCGGTAATAGAAAGTTTAATACAGTTTACGGTGAATCACTATTTTACGTTTAATAATTGTTCGGTAACGATTTCGGTTAGTCATAAACACGTCGTACGTTTAATACGTTTAACACTTTTTACGCTTCTTCAACAAATCCCAAGTGTTGTTTTCCTCAAGTGCTTCAATCTCTTCCTTCATTGCATGCTTCCATTCTGATTTTTCTTTGGCCTCTTCAAAGGATGATGGCTCCTCTTGGTTTATGTCCTGTGCTATGTAGATAGAATGTTTAGTTACTAATGAGGTGTCAAACCCATACCTTTCTGGTTTTTTCTTTTCCCTCATAGATCTTCTTAGGCCATGATGTGATGATTCTGCCTCATGTCCAAGTTCCTACAATTTTGGTTTACCTTTAGACTTCCATGCTTTGATCTTTTCCATGTGAGATTCTTCATCATCCTCTGAGGTGTCTTGTTCTTCAATATTTGGTTGTTCTCTACCAAGCTTTGGAAAATCTTCTTCAAGATTATATGGTAAATTGACCTTCCTGCATGAATCTTCATACCATGAATTGTTTTCATCAAAAACTACATCTCTGCTTACCAAGAATCCTTTGTTGGTAGGGTTGTATAACCTATAGCCCTTTTGATTGTTGTCATATCCAATAAATACACACCTTTCTGCCTTTGGATCCATCTTGCCTCTAACCTGTGAAGGAACATGAGCAAAAGCAATACATCCAAAAATTTTACAATGATCTAAGCTTGGTCTTCTTCCATTCCAAGCCTCATATGGAGTCATCCCATCAAGGGATTTTGAAGGCAACCTGTTAATCAAGTAAGTGGCTGTAGATACAGCCTCAGCCCATAGATAATTAGGTAAATGCTTTTCATTTAACATGGACCGTGCAACTTCAACAATTGTCCTATTCCTCCTTTCTGCCACTCCATTTTGCTCAGGAGTGTACCTTGTAGTTACCTCTCTTTTGATTCCTCTTTCTTGAAGAAAAGAATCAATCTCATGGGAGAAGTATTCTCCCCCTCCATTTGACCTTATCCTTTTTAGTGATTTACCTGTTTGATTCTCCACAAGAGCCAAATATCTTTTGAAACATGAAAAAACTTCATCTTTGTGTTTCATAAAGAATAGGATAGTCCTTCTGCTGCAATCATCAATAAAGGAGACATAATACCTTGATCCAGATATTGAAGCTTCCTTGCTAGGTCCCCATACATCTGTATGAACCAACTCCAAGAGATCTCCATGTATATAACCTTTCTTCATGAATGGTAACCTGTGAGACTTTCCAAATTGACATGCACTACACTTATAAATCATATGTTGTTTTGACAAGTTAGGAAGTCCAAGTACACTTTGGTCCCTACAAATTTGCTTTAATGACCTTTCACCAATATGTGCTAACCTTTTATGCCATACTTCCAATTCTATGAGTGTCTGACTACCATAATTAAAGAGAGCAATATTTCTAGTGTCTTGTAATTCAAATGTGAACAATCTACCTGCCTTTTCACCTTTTGCAATTCTTCTGAATCCTTGACTTGGATCTTCAACAAATGCTCCTACTTTTGTGAACCTGACTTGCAACCCTTTCTCTACTATCTGCCCAATACTTATCAAATTCTTTGTAATGGTAGGGACATAGAGTACCTTACTGAGTAGGTTGATGTTTCCATCAGGTGCTTTGACATTGCCTATTTTCTCCACAGGATGTCTTGTGTCATCTCCTGTTTGTACCTCATGCTTATTCCTTGGATCTTCTAAATCTAATAGGAGTGCCACATTTCCTGCCACATGATTTGAACAACCCGAATCTATGTAGAAAACATGCTCATCAGATTTACCTTGTGGCATAGCCATGTTCATGATCAATAATGAATCCTCTTTGTTTGAGTCTTCTATGTAGTTATTGAAGTCTCTCCTTCCTTTGTAGCCTCCTTGATAGTTTGAATGATTGTAGTTGTTGTAGTTTCCATGATAATTGTTGAACCTTCCTCTTGAGTAGCCATAACTTCCTCTATTGTATCCTCTTCCTCTTTGATTCCTGGAATTCCTAAAGCAATTTTCAGTTGTATGATTAGTTAATCCACAAATAGAACATGAGTTGGAGTCTTGGGATCTCCCCCTGCCTTGTCTACCTCCTCTTCCTCTACCTCTGCCATGTCTTCCTCTACTTGCATAGTTAACTTGATATGTACCTGCTTCATCATCCACTTTCTTTACCTTTCCTTTGTTATCTTTGGACTTGCTTTTATCAGTGTATAAAGCTGAAGATTGATTACCTTTAGAGCTTTCTCCATTTTTGATAAGCTTTGCCTCTTGAGTAAGTAGTTGTCCAATGAGTGTATTGAAATCAGGTACATGCATGTCCATGTACAAATCCATAGCTGTGGTGAATGCTTCCCACTTGTCATCTGCCTTCAAGCCATTGATGACCTGCCTTACAATTTGCTCTTCATCTATTACCTCTCCAATGCTTCCCAACTGATCTGCTATGTCCTTGAGCTTTGTGACAAAATCAATCACATTTTGTTTGGGAGCCTTCTTGAGAGTTGTGAAATCCAGCCATAGTTGATGCTTCCTAGCTTTAGTACTTGAAGAAAAGAAAGCTTCAAGTGCATCCCACACTTCCTGAGATGTCTTACAACTTCTAATGTGAGGCAACAAAAAATTTGAGATAGAGTTGAGGAGATAAGACGTTGCAAGGGCCCTTTTAGCTTGCCAATGGATGTATTAGACACCCTATGTACCTTGGAAGATCACTCTCAAAAAGATAGATCAAAACAGATAAGTTGGAGTTAGCTCAGAGGTGAAAAACTTGCTATTTTGGTTCACACACCTGTCCAGTGTTTTGCATAATTCTCTGAGCACAGCAGCAATTACATTAATTCCTCTTGGGGAACTCTAGATAACTTAAAGATCTAACTTTCAAGAGTAATCTCATAAAAAATAATGAACCACATGTAAGGGATTGAACTCACAACCTCTTGGTTAGGAATGTGATGGGCTAACCACTTGCCCCAAAAGCCATGGTTGAGGATTACTTCCTAATCCTCTCTCTTAGAGCGTGGTTCAACCATCTCCTACTAGGATTATGTTACATTCTTCCCCCCTTGAACTCCCTCAGGAATGTACCCTGACCAGCTATGGGACTGGTAGGATGTACTCAATCAAGTTCCATCCAAGGATTCCCAAGGAATTCACACATTGCAAGGTAGCTCATTGGAAAGTTCGTTCCGAGAGCTTTCCAACGGTATATTACACGCCTCAATCCGACCTACGGATTGGGAGATACACCCCAATCATTGTAAGGTCCATCATTGAAATTGACGCGCGCCTTCCACAATTCCTACCCTTTCACATGGAGGATGCCCAAGCGCCTTTTTTAGAGGCCATTGGGTCATTCCACTTTGCCCAAGCCTACTTCCTAGGCTCTGATACCAATGTAAGGGATTGAACTCACAACCTCTTGGTTAGGAATGTGATGGGTTAACCACTTGCCCCAAAAGCCATGGTTGAGGATTACTTCCTAATCCTCTCTCTTAGAGCGTGGTTCAACCATCTCCTACTAGGATTATGTTACACCACACATTGAGAATGAGTTTTAACAAGTGATGACATCATCCCAATTTTCATGGGCTGCTACAGTTTGAGACCAATGAGCAGCAAAATGCACATAACTCAAAATGTAAGAATCCAATAATTATGAAAATTTGTACGCTTATACTAGAAGTATGCGGAATCCAACAAGCTTTAAATCATTGAATTTGGATAAGTACACACTGAGAAACAGCTCTGACAAGATGAGTAAAAAAGTCGGGTACCTGACAGAGAAGTGAAAATGACAGACAGGGTTGACTTCAACTAAACATACCTGAATATTGCAACATCCAAATGAAATGAAAATTGATGAGCATATAGCAGACTTATAGAGCTAACTTTACCAAGTTAAATCACTGAGAATGATGCACCAAGCGCAGAGAAACCATCTCTGTAATCTGACTGAGAAAACTGAGAGATATGGCAGTGAGTAGTACACTTCACAAAAACATGGAAATATGAACTCAAATGATCATGAAAATGAAAGTATATTTCTTGTACAATACAATGGACTTACTGATACATATGTGTGCCTTGTAATCACACCTTGATATGGCATAAAGCTCAGCTCTTGGAGGTCTTCACATAGGTCTCTCTAACCACGACTAAAACTACCATCTATTTATAGTTGAGTTTGGGAGGCTAACTTCCCTCAATCACTCTCCAATCAATTAGTGATTGATTTGATTCTCTACCTACCACAAATCACAAATTCGTGGCTCCTCTTTCCCTTTTTGATCAAGTGGACTCAACCACTTAAGATTCTTTCACTTGTACATTAACTAAACTCTTCAAAAGTTACAAGAGGTAGTTCACAAGTGAACTTTACATTGTCTTCATTTTAAGGCTTCTTCTATGACTTTGTGGGACTCAAGCCAATACTTAGGCTTGTCATAGACTTGCTCCAACAGGAGATTCTATGGATAGTTTCCTAACGAAGATCAAAGACTTGCAGGAACAATTGATTTCTGTTGATGAGGTTATACCAGATAGCTCACTTATGCAGACCGTTTTGAATGGTCTTCCTGATTCATATCAGAGTTTTGCTTCTACTCTTCAGTTGATGATGAAAGGAAATCCAATTGCCTTATCATCTAAGGAGTTAGTCTCTGTTCTATTGCAAGAAGATCAGTCCAAGCTAAACAGGTCCATTATGCGAGTTGCAGATCAAGCTTTCGTGGCTAGTCAGAAGGGCAAAGGAAAATGGAGCTCTTCAACTAGTAAGCAGAGATCTGCTAATTCTGCACATTTGAAGAAGGAAGATAAAGATGAGAAGAAATCAGAAAAGCAGAAATTGTTTTGTAAGTATTGTAAAGGGAATAATCATATCATAAAGAATTATCCAAAACTGGCTGCTAAAGAGGCAAAGAAGAAAGAGGCTAGAATGGTTGTTGCAGAGGCCTCTACACCAAAAACAGAGTTTGCTAATCTTGTGTAGGAAGAAGAATGGGTGTTTACTACTGTCTACAGTTTTGACCCATCTTTTTCGTGAGCAGTGCATATCTGTACTAGACTCAGATGTTTGGTATTTTGACAGTGGGGCAACCAAACATGTTACCTCGCGCAGTTTCTTCTCTTCACTTGAGCCTGCCCCTAGAGGGAATACTATTACATGCACGAGCAACTCCTCTTATCCTGTTATGGGAGTTGGTAAGATCATTTTGACTACTGCTGATGGTAGTTCTTTCACTTTGTCAGATTCTTTATTTGTGCCAGGGATCAAGAAGAACCTGCTATCAGTTTCTGCATTAGCCAAGATTGGCTTGGTTGTGAAATTTGTTGATGACAGGTGTACAGTTCATGATCTGTCAAATGGCAATGTGATTATTGCTTCTGGCATTTTATGTCATGGGCTATATAAGCTCATAGTCTATGAAAGATCTGTAAATGATTTGGCATGCGTAGTAAATGATTCTCAGGCTATGTGAGATGCAAAGCTTTGGCATGCACGCTTTGGTCATCTGAATTTTGCTAGTTTTCTATGCCTGCAAAAATCTGAAATGGTGTCCTCTTTGCCCAAACTTGAGGCACCTAGAAAACATGTTTGTGAAGGTTGTATTCTAGGCAAAATGCAGCATTCATCCTTTCCAAAAGATGGTTCAGTTCGGGCTACTTAGAAATTATAGCTTGTACATAGTGATGTCTCTAGTCCTATGCAGACACCTTCTTTTGGGAATTATCTTTACTTCATGACTTTCATCGATGATTTTCCAGGCATGCATGGGTATATCCATTGAAGGCAAAGTCCAAAGTGTTGATGTGCTTTAAATAGTTTTTGGTTTTGGCTGAAAATCTATCAGCATGTAAAATGGGCACCCTCCGTTCTGATCGAGGGGGGGAATATATGTCTTCTAATTTGAATGCATTTTTGGCTGAACGTGGGATAAAACACCAGTGTACAGTGCTGTATACACCTCAATAGAATGGAAAGAAAGAACAGGTCACTCATGGAGATGGCGAGGTGTATGGTCAAGAGTCACGCTTTACCACATAGTTTTTGGCTTGAGGCTGTCACGTGTGCAGCATATGTACTGAACAGGTGTCCCCCTAAAGCGCTGCAGTCTATCACTCCATATGAGGCTTGGCATGATCGCAAGCCATCTGTTGCTCATCTGCATGTTTTTGGTTGTTTGGCATATGCATTAGTGCCTGAACAACATCGTAGAAAATTGGATGATAAAGCAGTAAAATGTATTTTTGTTGGGTAGAGTTCTGAAAGTAAAGGCTATCATCTGTAACATCCACAGACTAAACGCATTCTGGTTAGGCGTGATGTTGTTTTTGTGGAAGATGCTATTCAGCCATTGCTTTCATGTATTAAGGAGACATTTGTTAGCTCCAAAGACATGTATGATACTCTGCTGCCTCTTTTTACAGGTGGACAGTCTAGTGTTGGTCCCAATGAGGCAACTTCTCAGCCTTTGCAAGTTTCATGTGATGATGCAGATCATTCCATTTCTGATGTAGATTTACATGATGCACTAGTTGATGAGAGAGCTGATATTGAGCAGGCAAAAACCATGCCAAAATGGCTGGTGCAGACTTTGCATGACAGCAAATTAGATGCACTCTGTCATATCGTACTCGTTCAGGCTCTCATAGTACCTCTTTTGCATCAGATTGCTATGCTATGGCTACATCTAGTCTCTGTGATGAGAATGAGCCTGTTTCGTTTGATGAAGCATAAAATTCAGAAAATTGGATGGTTGCTATGCAATCTGAATATGATACTATAATGAAGAACTGTTGGATGCTTGATTTACTTACGCATTACTCGACCAGATATTCTATTTGCTGTCTCACAGATGAGCAGGTTTATGCATTGCCCAGGAGTCAATCATTGGCAGCAAGTTAAGCGCATCTTTTGCTATTTGAGTGGTACTCAGCTACTTTGGTTGTTTTATCCCAAGGGGGGATCACTACTGCCAGATTTGGATGCTTTTTCTAACTCTGATTGGGCTGGTTGCTATAACTGTGTGCTTGAGGCATGAAATGTGTGTCTAGAGATATTGTCTACCCCATCCCCATCTCTTTTCATTGATATGGTGTGTTTGTGAAGTGCAGAGAGACTTTAGTTATGATTAGGTGATTCCCAAAACTTTATTTTTTGGGCATAGATTGGACCAGAGAGGTCCGATTAAGATGCAAATATGACCGTTGGATGTGTCTCATCAAGAGCTTCAAAAAAAAACCTATTATCGACTATATTGGAGTATCGAAGCTAGGAAATATTGCTTGATTTGCATCTAGTATTGCACCAAGCATTGTGATACACACTTTCATATAAGAGGTGTCATTTGAGGTGCACATTCCCACATTAATCATCACCTAAGCACATGTTACCATGCACTTGATTGGGTCATACTTTCAGTTTGATAATTTAACGTGTGCATCAAGCCATCATTTTATGCACTTGATGGATGTGTACTTTATGTTGGTACTTTTGAGTGTCTCTCCTTGGTACTTTACATTCAGCTATATCAATGAATTTTTAGTTCTTGAGTATTCTTACAAGTTTCATGGAAGGTTGTGGATACTACTTATGTATGCCCATGTGGTCAACAATATAGCAGTTACTTTTTTCCATAAAGCCTTTCACATTGATAAGTAGGATCATGATGAGGTTTTCTTAACTAGGAGAAATCAATGTTGTGGTCTCTTTGGTGATGTAGATGGAAGACTTACCCAATCTCACCATATGAGATGTATGCTAGTTGTTCATAGGTGCTCAATAAGCCTAGCTAGCTTATTTCAATTAAGTGATCATATGTAGTGGAGTCACTGATTCGCTATGTAGGTTTATATATCAGTCCTCCTAGTTTTATGAGTTTTTTACATTGATCATATGCTCATTTTGTAGAGGATAATCTAGCAAAAGTTTTGCCAATTTGAGATTTTCAACTATATAGTGGTTGACTTTACTCCTTTATGAACTTTAATGTGAGCACATACAGTGTCACATAATCTCTTTGGTTGTTCATTGATGTTCATTGATCCATTTTTCTAGAGAGTCTTTACCAAACTTCTCCCAAAATTTGATACTACTTCTCCCAAAATTTCTCACTTGGTCACATGTTTGAGCCTTAGTGGTGTTTTGACTTCTAGATCCATTATCATCCTAGTTAGTTCTCTATCAGCATGACATCAAAGATCTCAAACACATCAGTTGGATTGGGTTTTAGTGCTACTGTTCCCAAGAGGAACTATAACTTGTAGGGAAAGACCACTTTGAGATTTGGAATTTTGATGGCACAAGCTTTGCTCTATAGAAGAATCGGATTAAAGATGTGCTGCTTTAGAGGCACCGAAATCTAGTAAATGGATTCTCAAAGAAGTCTGCTGATATGGATGATGATGAATGGGATGAGTTGGATGAAATATTTAGGTTTACCATTTGACTGCACCGTTTGGGAATATAGAGTTGCCTATAAAACGGTACTCCAAGCCACACCCTTTCAGATGGTATTTGGCCAAAATGCAGTGCTACCATTGGACTTCTTGATACCTACACTGAAAGTAGCACAGGAGCATGAGTGGACAGGGCATGAACTCTCTTCAAGGATCTTTGATCTTGAACGTCTAGGTGAAACAAGATAGAGAGCTGCCACATGGATTTATGCAGCTAAGAAAAGACAAAAAGCATACTTTGATGCCCATGTGAAGGATAAAGGCTTGAAGGCCGAAGACTTAGTTTTGGTGTATACCCTGAAACAACATGCAAGAAAGATAGAGAAACATGGCTATGGACCCATGATTATTAACAGAATATCAACAAGTGGGGCAATCCAATTAGCCACCTTAGAAGGTGATATCCTACCAAGTTACATTAGTGGATGCCGCGTCAAATTATGTCAAGAACCCCTCACAGAGGAAATGCTTAATCGACTTAATACTGCCAAGAAACGCAAAGAAGAAGAAAAATGAGTTCGAGAAGAAGCACAGCCAGAAGCTTTTGAACACATCTGAAGAATGAAATTGAGAAGACAAGGTAGAGATCAGCTTAGGACAGAGGCCTATGCAGCTCCAGGGTATCACATGGCTATGTGTGAAGTCTCAGGTGTAAATTCCCATAGAATAGTTGACCGATGTACTTTTGTGACCTTAGAGATAGGACAAGGAAATAGTGCAAAGGCTGTAAGAGCATTAATTGACTCAGATGCAGCCACTAGTGCTGTTAGACTTTCTTACTGTCAAGAATTCAAATTAAGTGTCAATCCTATAGAAGCATACCTCATAGGATTGGGAGGTGTGGAAACCCCTTGCATGGGTGAGGTGGAACTTCCCCTCTAGATTCAAGATGCTCTCATGATAGTTAAGGTGCTGGTGTGTCTAGACGAGGATCTCATGGAGCCTCTTGTCTTGGGTCAAGATTGGATCTACGATCATGCAATCAACCTGAACCTAAGAAGTGGACTTCTTTAGGTCTGGGTAGATCAAAATCGCATTACAATTGAATTAGAAAAGGAATCACTCAAGGAAATAGGAAAGACACCAACTCCTGGTCCTTCCAGGAGTACACATGAAGATGATGTTGCTATTCTTGTCCAAAACTCTGTGATGCAGAGGGATGATGTTCCCGATAAAGAAGCCAAGGATATGATGGAACTCCCTTCTTTTCCAAGGGTGACAGAGACATGGCAACTAAAGGAGTACTGAATGCAGAGGAAGCAGACGGTCTATGCTCAAGGCCAAAGGAGAATACAAAGCAAGGTGTCTCAACCATCAAAGCAAATATGGGTACGGAGAGGCGAGCATCACATGCATAAGTTTCTTCCTTACAAGACTTAGGTTTCTAATCATCTTCATCATTATTAACTGATGCTTTCTTCTTCTCCTTATAAATCCTCTTGCTTCATTCTGCTATGAAATGACCTGGGTTCTTATAATAATGGAAAATTTCTTTCTTTGAAGTAGATTACTATTAGGGTTTTGCTTAGTATTGCCTCTTCCAAGAATTGGAAGATACTTCAACTAGATGTAAAGAATGCATTCTTGAATGGTTGGATAACAGAAGAGGTATATATGGCACAACCACCTGGTTTTGAGAATCAAGTTTATCCTGATTATGTGTGTAAACTTAACAAAGCATTGTATGGTCTCAAGCAAGCTCCAAGAGCTTGGAATTTCAGGCTTGTTTCATTCTTGCAGGACAAAGGCTTTCAACCAAGCAAGGCAGATCCTTCACTCTTTATTAAAAAGAGTAATTCAGAGATCATCTACCTATGTGTATATGCAGACGATATTATATTGACAGGAAATGATGCAGATGGTATAAAAAAGATCAAAGATCAGATGAGAGAAGAGTTCAAGATAAGTGATTTGGGTTCACTTACCTACTTCCTAGGTTTGGAAGTTGTCTACAAAGATCATGGTTTGTTTCTCACTCAAAGAAAGTACATTAAGGACATGTTGGCAAAATTCAAGATGCAAGATAGTAAGATTGCAGGTACTCCAATGGAGGTCAATCACAGATTGAGCTCACATGAAGGTGAACTCATAGAGGACATCACATCATATCAAAGTCTAGTGGGTAGTCTCAACTATGCCACATTGACAAGAGTAGATATATGTTACAGTGTGAGTGTGCTAAGTCAATTTATGCACACACCAAGGAAACCACATATGGATGCTGCCAAAAGGATTCTCAAGTATCTCAAAGGAACCATAAATGAAGGACTTTATTATCCTTATGTATCTGATTTAGGTTTGAAGCTATTTTCTGATGCAGATTGGGCTGGCTCCAAGGAAGATAGAAGGAGCACTTCGGGTTATCTTACCTTTGTAGGTTCAAAGCTTATTTCATGGTCATCGAAGAAGCAACCCATAGTTGCTCTCTCTTCTACTGAAGCTGAATATAGAGGTCTTGCCATAGCTACACAAGAAGCTATGTGGATGAAGACATTGTTCAAAGATCTTGGATTGGAGTTTGGAACTCCAACTATTTTTGGTGACAGTATGAGTTCTACTCACTTAGCTGCTAGTCCTATTTTTCATGCAAGGACTAAACATATTGAAGTTCATTATCACTATGTACGAGAGAAGGTTCTAATCAAAGAAATTCAAATATCATATGTGTCCACTCATCAACAATGTGCAAATATTCTAACCAAAGCATTGGATGGTACAAAGCTTTGCAAATTCAAGGCTATGATTGGTTTGCAGGTAATCTTGGAAGATTGAAGACCTCAAGCATAGTTGGCTTGAGGGGGAGCTATTGGAGCAAGTAGCATTGGATGGTACAAAGCTTTGTAAATTCAAGGCTATGATTGGTTTGCAGGTAATCTTGGAAGATTGAAGACCTCAAGCATAGTTGGCTTGAGGGGGAGCTATTGGAGCAAGTAGCATTGGATGGTACAAAGCTTTGTAAATTCAAGGCTATGATTGGTTTGCAGGTAATCTTGGAAGATTGAAGACCTCAAGCATACTTGGCTTGAGTCCCACAAAGTCTTAGAAGAAGCCTTAAAATGAAGACAATGTAAAGTTCACTTGTGAACTACCTCTTGTAACTTTTGAAGAGTTTACTTAATGTAAAAGTGAAAGAATCTTACGTGGTTGAATCCACTTGATCAAAATGGGAAAGAGGAGCCACGAATTTGTGATTTGTGGTAGTTCTCAGTCAGATTGCAGAGATGCTTTCTCTGAGCTTGGTGCATCATTTTCAGTGATTTAACTTGGTAAATTTAGCTCTATAAGTCTATGCTCATCAATTTTGATTTCATTTGGATGTTGCAATCTTTAGTTATGTTCAGTTGAAGTCAACCCTGTCTGTCATTTTCACTTCTCTGTCAGGTACCCGACTTTTTTACTCATCTTGCTAGAGCTGTTTCTTAGTGTGTACTTATCCAAATTCAATTATTTAAAGCTCATTGGATTCCGCTTACTGTCTAGTATAAGCATACAAAGTTTCATAATTATTGGAGTCTTACATTTTGAGTTATGTTCATTTTTCTGCTCACTGGTCTCAAACTATAGCAGCCCGTGAAAATCGGGATGATGTCATCACTTGTTAAAAATCATTCTCAGTGTGTGGTTCATTATTTTTGATGAGATTACTCTTGAAAGTTAGCTCTTTAAGTTATCTAGAGTTCCCCAAGAGGAATTAAGCTAATTGCTGCTGTGCTCAGAGAATTATGCAAAACACTGGACATGTGTACATAGGGTGTCTAATATATCCATTGGTAAGCTAAAAGGGCCCACCACATACTCTTGGAGTTCATTTGGCTGGTGTAGATCAAAGATTTTGCAACACCTCTTCATCTTCAAGCACATACCTATCCATCTCTTCACATCTCCTTCATTCATGTGCTCACTCTCCAACTGTTTTTGGAGGTAAGCAACACGAGCTTCATTCCTAGCATGGTCATCATCACTCCAAAAGCGAGACATTTCTGGATCTGACATATGTAGAAACTCAGTTATGAATATAAGAGACTCTTGTATGAGCCATCTCTCTATCATGCTACCCTTTGGATATGCTCTCTGTCGAACAAACCCTTTTAATATATTCATAAAGCACTCTAAGAAGAACATCCATCGACTATGGAAAATTCCTGCTATTGCAACTTCATCTACCACATGAACCAATAAATGAAGCTGAATAGTGAGAATACTTGTGGGAAAGTATTTCTCTACCATACAAAAAACCTCGATAGAATAGAGTTTCCCACTCTCTATGCTATCTCTATTTATGTCTTTAGAAGAGATCCACTGTACTAAGGAACTAATTTTATGAATGGTTGTTCGCACATCCTCCGAAAGACAATCTTTTAAGGCTACAGGGAGCAAAAACTGTAAAAACTTGTGCCAATCATGAGACTTGAGCCCTCCAAGATCGTCGTTTCGTGTGAAAGGAGTCTTTAGACACCTCATGCATCTAGTAGGTGTCCGAAACTCTGAAATTATTTTTTTCACTTGTTGCTCTTCCATGCTGTGAAGCACCAAGGAGCTCTTGGTAACAATATTGTTCCATTGGGCTTAGTAATTGCCCACAACTCTTGCATACGACCTTGCTCTTCTAAGTCCTCCCTTTGTGCTTTGCTTTCTTTCTTTCCGATCAAAGTCTTCCAGAGAATCTCTCCCACGCTCTTAAAAATATGCATTGGGTCTACCAAATGATTGATCAATAATTCACTCCAATAAGGGAGTTCATGAAAAATCGACAACCGTTTCATGCCAGCGACTGGAGTTTCTGAATCCCATAGTTGTTTCCAATCGTTAGCTTTTATTTGGAATTGTGCTTGTTGACCAATTTGTCCTTCATGTAAAACATGTCCATGAGGTACATATCTATGGTGTCCTTCATAGACAGTTTTACGCAGTGCTTTGGAATAGTGTGCTTCGAGTCGTGTTCCGCGTAAGGGACAAGCATGGTAACCCAAAATCAACAAACTTGAACATTCACCCTAACTAGGCCAATCATGCATCATCCACATAAGTATGCTTTGCACTCGCACGTCTCCTCTTCTTATAGGTTGAGACATGTCACAGACAGCAATCCCATCCCATAAAATGCACAGTTCTTCCACAAGTGGTGCAAGGTATACATCCATGTTTTTTACCTTATACTTATCTGGCACAATAAGAGCTAATAATAAATGACCTTTCTTTGTGGTCAGCCATGGTGGGATGTTATAATTGACCAAATATACAGGCTATAATGCCATCGAAATATTATTTAGAAGAATAACTGTAATTAGAAAAGTCGTGCACCGGAAGGGTATCATGCAAATGTTGTATCGTTTATTCCTAATCAATAGAGAATGCACGGAAGAGATGATATATGTGTCATCGGCTTGTTCGGTCTAGGCACTGGTCTGGAATTGATTCTCTTCTAAAGTTATGTTAATCGCAGAGTTGTCTGTAAAAGTCAGTATTGAAGTGAATCAGGTACTGTGTTAATGTTCATTGTGTTGAAGTGAAGTGTACTGGTAATAATAAAGAAAGAGTGAAAGTGCTGTGTAAATAATTGTGGTGATCGTTAAGAATGCTATGCATCGAAGTGTAATTGAATCTTTTGTAATTGTCCAGGGTTAGTCAATGAAATTGATTGTCAGAAGTTAAGCAGTGAATTGGAAAAATATATAAAGGACTTCTGAATTATCAGACCTCTGACCATCCCAAGAACCCACGAGTAAGAACATAATAACTTTAACTTTAACAGGCCATGTGCTCCATGAAGAGCTACGTAAACCAAATGGATTTACTCCATCCATAGCTAGGCCTAGACGTATGGACTGAGGCTCACTAGCAAACTCTGGCCACTTACTATCTATGTGCTTCCAAGCATCAGAGTCAGCAGGCACTCGCATTACACCATCTGTAGACCTGCTCTTTGCATGCCATGACATTAACTCAGCTATAGATTTGCATATAAACATGTTCTTAATTCGTGGAATGATAGGAAAGTGGTGAAAAACCTTTGTACGGATTGCTTCACCTACAAGGTCTTCTCTAAATCTATTTGCTCCATACTTTGGACATACGTGGAGATGCTCATACTCGTTCCGAAAGAGGATGCAATCATTTGGACAAGCATGAATCTTAGTGTAGTCCATTCCAATGGATTGTAAAAGTTTTTTTGCATCTCCACATGTTGCAAGCATGTCATTGCCCTCTGGCGAAAATTGATCTTTAAGAAGCCTGCAATAAGCAATTAGAATGATATTAGTAAATAAAGTTATTTTGATACAACAATGAAAGTTTATTTCAAATCCACTTACTTGAACAATTCAGAGACACTACTATTTGACCATCCATAAATGGCTTGCCAATTGACCATCGTGAGTGACGCACGTAGTACAGATATCTTTGCTCCATTGTACAGTGGTAAACAAGATAGTCTTCGCATGTTTTCGTATTCTTCATCGGCTTCTGATCGTGGAAATTCTATTGTATTCATGAAACTCTTGACATCTTCTCCACCATCATGATCTTCATCCATCTCATAAAATGCTTCGAGCATTTCTTCCATGTGCTCATGTCGTGTAATGCTATTAGTACTTGCTTGTACTTCTAACTCCTTTTTTGTTCTCTTTTGTCCACGAGAGGTTACTTGTGCAATGTCGTTTGGGTCCATCTACTCACCTAGGGGACCATGCAAATGGTAGCATTGGTTTTGTAGTTGACTTTTATCAAAGGATCCATACTCTCTAACATGTGCAGTACAAATCCATCATTTCTGATAAATTTGATACTTGCATTGAGTGCAAGGACATGCCATTCTCTCCTCCGGATCCAAACTAACTATCTGATACAATATGGACATTTTAGAACGTTTGATTTTTTTTACTAAACCTAAAAATCATAATCCTAAAGACTTAAACCTGAAATACTAAAACCTAAAGACCTAAAGACCTAAAAAAACCTAAAACCCTAATCTTAAAATCGTATTTTCTATATATATTAAAAATCCTAAAGACTATTTTCTATATATAATAAAAAGCCTAAACATCCTAAAACCCTAATGCTATATATATATATTTATATGTATATATATATATATATATATATATATATGTACGTGTGTGTGTGTTATATGTGTATATGTGTTAATTGTATTATATATATGTATTATATATATGTCTATTTCTTATATAATTAAAATCTTATTTTTATATATTTAATTATAATTAATTAATTAATTTATTTAAAACACTAGCTCAATTCATATTTATTTATCTATACAATTATCTTATTATATATATATTTTTATTTATATATGCAGATATTTCTCTTAATTTTTTCTATATTTTTTCTTTATATAAATTTAATTGAATTATATGTATGTAAAAACCCTAAAACCCTAATCCTAAAGATCTAGACCTAAAAAATATGTATATTTGTGTATGCATGTGTATATACATGTATATATGTATTGTTGATATATTTAGGTAGTGATGTGTGTGAACACACTAGGACCGCCGGGGTACTTTTTTCCTCTTTAGGAGGCTTTTTTTCCCCGGCTTGTATATACTCCTATTGCCCTAATGGGCTACTTATCTTTGTACATTCTCTAGTAATACATTCAGTATTGTGTGTTGTGCTCCAAGCTTCTTCTTCTTCCTTGTGCTGTTCGCGTGCTTCCGTAGACGTCTAACTCCAACAATTGGTATCAGAGGAGGTCGTTGCTTCATCTAGGGTGCCGTTGACACTCCTCCGTTTGCAGTCTCAGATTCGCAGGAAATTTGGTGAGCATACTCAGGCTATTTCAGAGATCAAAACAGCTTCGCTATGTGGTATCGAAATCGCGATATGAGCTCGTTTCGGCCTCCGAACGCACTATCGTAGCGCTTGTGCAAGCTATCTCGTCTTTTTGTGCCAAAGGTATATAACTGTTTCAGTTCGCGAGTATAAGCATCTCAAAGTCTACTACAGGTTTAGCAGAACTCATCTGGGCCGTTTCGTTCAACTTTTTGAGATACAGTCAATTTTCTGCATCAAGGTATTTTAGTCACCGGCCATGGCTGAAAGCAGTGATGTATTCCGTATGTTGGCTGTTGAGGATAAGTTAGATGGTACCAACTACCCATTATGGGCTTATATGATGCGACATGTATTGGTTGCAAAAGGATTGTCGAACATTGTGCAGGGTGTTGAAAGATGTCCTCTTACACCTGTAACAACAGGTACTACAAATACAGGTGCCAGAGCTGATGGAGATGGTGTCGAAGATGATATTGTGTAGATTCCTATTTGTGCTGCTGTTTTTGTTGCACCTACTACAGAGCAGATTCGTTGGGATGGAAGAGATGCCCAGGCACATGCATTGATAGCTTTGTCTGTCAAACGTGCCATTATTCCTCATATTCGCTCGTGCAGAAAAGCTAAGGATGCTTGGGATACGCTTACCACATTGTACCAAGCTAGGAATGAGGCTCGTGTTGCTTACCTCCGAATACAGTTGGAGAGTGAGCACATGAATGAAGGTGATTCTATGGACAGTTTCCTAACAAAGATCAAAGACTTGAAGGAACAGTTGATTTCTACTGATGAGGATATACCAGATAGCTCACTTGTGCAGACCGTTCTGAATGGTCTTCCCCAGCCAAGTATATAGGCAATCCTTCAGAAGAAGCTTCTGGTCTATAGCAATTTGTAAACTAGAAACAACAAGTTCCATTTGAGCAATGGCTTCTAACCTAGAGGCAAGTTTGAAGGGTGTACAACCCATGGAAACTTTATAAGTAGTCCTATAGACTCATAACACAATAGGTATTAACTAATCCCAATGCTCTAGACAATCCACAATCAATTTTTTTAGCATAGGCAAAAGAGCTTTATATGTACTTTCCATGAGACCATTGGCATGGGGGTAATATGGAGTACTGAACTTATGAATAATTTGGAATGATTAAGTGAGGGAAGTGATTAAGTCATTCAGGAAAATGGGTGCCATGATCGAAGAAAATCTCTAAGGGGAGATCGAAACGAGGAAAAACATTGCATGTCAAGTAGTGAGCAGCCAACAAACTAGTAGCTGATTTGATAGCCCAAGCTTTTGCCCAACATGTGGCATAGTCAGTACAAGTGACTATATACTGATTATTAGTAAGGACAGTAGGTGAAGTAATGGGGCCAATAAAATCCCCACTTCTAGAATGGTTCCAAAGGTAGAATGGTTTGGAAGGGAAAATGATTATGTGGCAAAGGTTGATCCATGTGCTGACAAGGATCATAGGCCCACGCATAGTGATGGGTGTTGTTCTGCATAGTCGGCCACCACAATCCACTCTATGACAACTTTTCTAAGTTAGCTCGATGGATGATGTCATAGTCAAATTCATAGACTAGATGGATCCAATGAGCCAATCACTCTCCAAGGCTCTATTGGTGCACAAGGTAATTCAGAGCTAAGTGGTCAACATGGAATGTAAATTTCCGGCCTAAGAGATAGTATCAAAATTTCTTAATAGAGTAAATTGGGCCAAGGCATTCTCATTTGGTTACTGAATAATCTTGGAAGGTGCCAACCACTGACTAGCCTAATACACAGGGTGATACCATTCATATGTCAGCTGCATAAGGACACTACTAATAACTATGTCAAGCATGTCCACAAAAACATGGAAGGGGAGGTCCCACTTCAGTGCTTGGAGGATAGGTGCGTGAGTCAGTGGCAATCTGAGAAAACTCATTTGACATTCCTTTTTCCATTGAAAATCAAAAGGAGCCAATGTCGTTAAATGGGTAAGGGATGATAGTGAGGTGTGGGAGCCAATGAAGGTGATGACCATGCCATTGAATTTGGTCAAGAAATAGTAGGACCTCTTTTGGGGATTTCAGTGGTGGAGCAACTAGAATTGTATGAACTTTATCAAGTTGACTTGGATGCCTTGGTGAGAAATAATGTGTCCCAATATCTTACCACAACAAATGCCAAAAATGGGTTTAACTAGATTTAGGCATAATCATGATTCTCTACACTTCAGAAAAAAAAAATGTAAATGCTGCAAGTGGTCCACTTTATCACATGATACCAAAAAGTCATCAAGGAACAATCACATGAAACTGGTTAGAAAAGGAGATAAAATTTCTTGCATACACCTTTGGAAAGTATTAGGGGCATTCTTCAAGCCAAATAAACTCCCCAATTGGTAATGAATGTTGGAGTTAGACGTCTGGGGAAGCACGCGAACAACACAAGGAAGAAGAAGAAGCTTGGAGCACAACACACAATATTGAATGTATTACTAGAGAATGTACAAAGATAAGTAGCCCATTAGGGCAATAGGGTATATACAAGTCGAGGAAAAAAACCTCCTAAAGAGGGAAAAAAGTGCCCCGGTGGTCCTAGTGTGTTCACACACATCACTCATTCTCATCACAGAGACTAGATGCAGCCATAGCATAGCAATCTGATGCAAAAGAGGCACTATGAGAGCCTGATCGAGTACGATATGACACAGGTGCATCTATTTTGTTGTCACGCAAAGTCTGCACGAGCCATTTTGGCATAGTTTCTGCCTGCTCAATATCAGCTCTCTCATCAACTAGTGCATCATGTAAATCTACACCAGAAATGGAATGATCTGCATCATCACATGAAACCTACAAATGCTGAGAAGATCACTCACTGGGACCAGCACTAGACTATTCACCTGTAAAAAGAGGCAGCAAAGTATCATACATGTCTTTGGAGCTAACAAATGTCTCCTTAGTACATGAAAGCAATGGCTGAATAGCATCTTCCACAAAAACAACATCACGGCTAACCAGAATGCGTTTAGTCTCTGGATGATACAGACGATAGCCTTTACTTTCAAAACTCTATCCAACAAAAATACATTTTACTGCTTTATCATCCAACTTTTTGCGATGTTGTTCAGGCACTAATGCAGATGCAAAATAACCAAAAACACGCAGATGAGTAACAGATGGCTTGCGATCATGCCAAGCCTCATATGGAGTGATAGACTGCAGTGCCTTAGTGGGACACATGTTCAGTACATATGATGCACACATGACAACCTCAAGCCAGAAATTATGTGGTAAAGCCTGACTCTTCACCATACACCTTGCCATCTCTACGAGTGACCTGTTCTTTCGTTCAGCAACTACATTCTATTGAGGTGTATAGGGCACTGTACACTCATGTTTTATCCCACGTTCAGTCAGAAATGCATTAAAATCAGAAGACATATATTCCCCTCCTTGATCAGAACGGAGGGTGCCCATTTTACATGCTGACATATTTTCAGCCAAAACCAAAAACTGTTTGAAGCACATGAACACTTCAAACTTTGCCTTCAAGGGATATACCCATGCATGCCTGGAAAAATCATCAATGAAAGTCATGAAGTAAAGATAATTCCCAAAAGAAGGTGTCTGCATAGGACCACATACATCACTATGTACAAGCTGCAATTTCTGAGTAGCCGGAACTGAACCATCTTTTGGAAAGGATGAATGTTGCATTTTTCCCAAAATATAGCCTTCACAAACATGTTTTCCAGGTGCCTCAAGTTTGGGCAAAGAGGACACCATTTCAGATTTTTGCAAGTGTAGCAAACTAGTAAAATTCAGATGACCAAAGCGTGCATGCCAAAGCTTTGCATCTGACATAGCCTGAGAATCATTTACTGCACATGCAAAATCATTTACAGATATTTCATAGTATATGAGTTTATACAGCCCACGACATAAAATGCCAGAAGCAATAATCACATCGCCATTTGATAGATCATGAACTATACACCTGTCATCAACAAATTTCACAACCAAACCAATCTTGGCTAATGCAAAAACTGATAACAGGCTCTTCTTGATCCTTGGCACAAATAAAGCATCTGACAAAGTGAAAGAACTACCATCAGCAGTAGTCAAAATGATCTTACCAACTCCCATAACAGGATAAGAGGAGTTGTTGGTGCATGTAACAGTATTCCTTGTAGGAACAGGCTCGAGTGAAGAGAAGAAACTGCACTGCGAGGTAATATGTTTGGTCGCCCCACTGTCAAAATACCAAACATCTGAGTCTACTGCAGACATGCACTACTCATGAGAAGATGGGTCAAAACTGCACACGGTAGTAAATGCCCATTCTTCTTCCTGCACAAGATTAGTAGACTCTGTTTTTGGTGTAGAGGCCTCTGCAACAACCATTCTAGCCTCTTTCTTCTTTGCCTCTTTAGCAGCCAGTTTTGGACACTTCTTTATGATATGATCATTCCCTTTACAGTACTTACAAAACAATTTCTGCTTTTCTGATTTATTCTCATCTTTACCTTCCTTCTTCGAATATGTAGAATTAGCAGATTTTTGCTTACTAGTCGAAGAGCTCCATTTTCCTTTGCCCTTCTGACTAGCCAGGAAAGCTTGATCTCCAACTCGCATAATGGACCTGTACTGCCTAGACTGATCTTCCTGCAACATAACAAAGACTAACTCCTCAAATGATAAGGCATTTGGATTGCCTTTCATCATCAACTGAAGAGTAGAAGCAAAACTCTGACATGAATCAGGAAGACCATTCAGAATGGTCTGCACAAGTGAGCTATCTGGTATAACCTCATCAGCAGAAATCAAATGTTCCTTCAAGTCTTTGATCTTCATTAGGAAACTGTCCATAGAATCACCTTCATTCATGTGCTCACTCTCCAACTGTTTTTGGAGGTAAGCAACACAAGCCTCATTCCTAGCTTGGTACAATGTGGTAAGTGTATTTGAAGCATCCTTGGGTGTTCTGCAAGAGCAAATGTGAGGAATAATGGCATGTTTGATAGACAAAGCTATCAATGCATGTGCCTGGGCATCTCTGCCATCCCAGTGAATCTGCTCTGTAGTAGGTGAAGTAGAAACTGCAACACGAAGAGGAATATGCAGAATATCATCATCTTCGACACCTTCTGCATCAGCTTTCGTACTTGCACTTGTAACAGTTGCAGGTGTGATAGGATGTTTTTTGACACCCTCTACAATGTTCCACAGTCCTTTTGCAACCAACACATGTCGCATCATATAAGCACATAACGGGTAGTTGGTACCATCCAACTTATCCTCAACAGCCAACATACGGAATACATCAGTACTTTCAGCCATGGCCGGTGACTAAAATACCTTGATGCAAAAAATTGATTGTATCTCAAAAACTTGAACAGAACTGCCGAGACGAATTCCTCTAGACCTGTAGTAGACTTCGAGATTCTTATATTGGCGAACAGAAACTGGTATATACCTTTGGCACAAAAAGACAAAATAGCTGCACAAGCGCTGTGATAGTGCGTTCGGAGGCCGAAATGAGCTCACCAAAATTTGTGCAATTCTGAGACTGAAAATGGAGGAGTGTCGACGGCACCCTAGATGAAGCGACGACCTGCTCTGATACCAATTGTTGGAGTTAGACATCTGCGGAAGCATGCGAACAGCACAAGGAAGAAGAAGAAGCTTGGGGCACAACACACAATATTGAATATATTACTAGAGAATGTACAAAGATAAGTAGCCCATTAGGGAAATAGGGTATATACAAGCTAGGGGAAAAAAACCTCCTAAAGAGGGAAAAAAGTACCCCGACGGTCCTAGTATGTTCACACACATCACTACCTAAATATATCAACAATGAAGGCCCCTAATAATTTCCAATTGGTACATGAATAAACTCCCCAATTGGTAATGAAGGCCATGTTAGGTACATCCTACTATGCCTTACAGACCTCATTATACCCACTATAACAATCTAGAAAGGAGTAAATCTCACAACCCATGACTTCATCTAGCATGCTATCTAGGAAAGGCAACAGAAAAGGATTTGGTATAGTGGCGACATTCAACTTCCGGTAGTCAACACAGATTCTCAATCACTTATTTTTCTTAGGAACAATCACAATAGGGGAAATCCACTCAACATGTTCAATAGAAGCAATGAACCCTACACGTAATAAGCAATCAATCTCTTCCTTAACTTTCTGACAATAGTTGGGATTCATTCGGTAACTTTGCTGCTTCACCAAATGTTGGAATTTGAGGCCCCAGGATCCAACACTTGGTATTAGAGCATAATTGACATACACACTTAGTTAAGATGAGTGAGATTAGAATTGAGATTGAAGACAAGTTGGATGGATCTTCTAATTATCCCATGTGGAGTTTCATGATGATGAATATTTTAGTGACAAAGGATTTATGGAGTATCGTCAATGGATCCTTAACAAGACCAAGACGAGAAGTTGAAGAAGGGGATACAACAACTTCAAGAGGTGCTGGAGTCACAATTGCAGAACCAACTGAAGAAGAGGTAACCACTTCTATATCCAGGGTCACTGCTAGGTCTTTACCTAGAGTTCCTCCTACTGAAGATCAGACAAGATGGGATGCTAGAGATGCTTTAGCACTTTCATTCATAGCAATGAGTGTCAAAAAGCATATTCTACCACAGATCAGATCTTGCAGGCTCTAGACAAGCTTGCTTGAAGCTTGAGAATCTTTTTGAGAGCAGAAATCCTACTAGGAAAGCTCACTTAAGGAGACAACTAGAAAATACAAGGATGAAGGCTGGTGAGTCAATTCAAAACCACATTACGAGACTCGTTCACTTGAGAGATCAACTTCTAAATTTAGGAGTTGAGATATCAGATGAAGAAATGGTAAATACGGTGATTAATTCACTTCCTATCTCATATCGGTCACCCTTACCACAAGAGATAGAGAGGTTACATTTGAAGAGCTAGAGTTCTTGTTACTTCAAGATGAAGATCAGTTGAAGGGAATGGAAGAGAATGAAGAAGCACTTTTATCTTCATCAAAGGGTAAAAAGAAGAAGAAGGATAAGAAGGAAAAGCAATCCAAGAAGGAAAGTAGGTCCCTTTCACCTTCTACTTCAGATTCTGTATCTACTACATCTAAAGAGAAGTCTTCTAAAAAGAAGGAAGTAATATGTTTTTACTGCAAGAAATCTGGACATATTAAGTCAGCATGTTATAAAAGGATTGCAGAAGAAAAGAAAAAGGCATCATGTAATGTTGCAGAAGATGATACAAAAGGGAAATCTCAAGGTGATTCTTATGCCTGTATCACCATTGAGGAAGTAGCTTTTGATCAGGTAGCTTTACAAGTTCTTTCAGCAAGTCCTTGGAAATTTGACTCAAGTGCTACAAAGCATATGATAGGTTGCAGAGATGTGTTTTCTTCTCTTTCCTATTCTTCACGTAGAAGAGTTACTATTGCAGATGACAATGATTTGGATGTTGTGGGAATAGGTACAGTAATCCTAAATCAAGAGAAGGTGGTAATTTTCAGATTTCAGATGTTCTATACGTACCTGAAATGAAGAAGAATCGCCTATCTATATATGCATTTTTAAGTGTTGTTTTTAAAGTTGTATTCGAGAGAGATCTTTGTAAGATCCTGTCACAGAAAGAAGGGAATTGTATTTTACAAGGTGAGCTTAAAGGAGGGATCTTTGTTTTGTCAAAAATCAGTCAGGCTTATGCAGTCAAATCTTCATCATCGGTGGAAGATATGAAGCTATGGCATGAAAGATTTGGACATATTAGTTTTGGAGCTCTCAAAAGTATCAAAGACAGAGGTATGGTTGAGAGTTTACCCTCATTCAAGCTACCAGATGATTCATATATATGTGAAGGTTGTCTTGAAGGTAAGATGCATCAATTAGCTTTCAAGAAACATGGTCATATTACAACTACTAGGAAATTGCATATTATTCATTCAGATGTGAATGGACCTATGACAGGAGACTCTATTCAAGGTTTTAGGTATTTTGTTCTATTTGTTGAATATTACGAGATACTCATGGATCTATGGTCTTAAGTTGAAGTCAGAAGTCTTTTCTATGTTCAAGAAGTTTGTAGCTATGGTTGAAAATGAAATTCAGGAAACTATCCAGATTCTCAAAAGAGATAAGAGGTGGAGAATACTTGTCAAAAGAGTTCCAGATATTTCTTGATGAGAAAGGTATTACTCGACACCTTACTATTGATTATACTCCTTAGTAGAATCGTGTTGTAGAAAGAAAGAATAGAGTACTTGTTGAAATGATGCGGAGCATGATGGCGTCCAAGAAGCTTTCACTGAAATTCTGGTTTGATGCAGTACATACAACTAATCACATTTTGAACAGGTCATCTACAAAAGCTTTAAAGGTAATCAACCTTATGAAGCTTATTATGGTAGAAAACGTAATGTGAGTTACTTCAGAGTGTTTGGATGACTTTCTTATGTACATGTTGAGAAAAAGGACCGAGGCAAACTAGATGTAAAGGCAAAGAAAGCTGTTTTTATTGGATATCCTGTTGAGAGTAAAGGATACAGGTTTTATGTTCCAGAGACAGGTGAAATTATTCTTTCACGTAATGCTTATATGGCTGAAAATAAGGTTTATGATAAAGAAGCAGAAATTCCAGAGTTCATTAGTGAAAATGAATATGGATTTTTTAGAAAGATTCTAGGTGTACATGTTCAGCCATATCAAGAGGGAGTTAAAATTTCTAGGATTCAAGAAAAAGTTGAAGAAAGAGGAATTTCACAACCTTCTACAGATTCGGTTCCACAAGAGACTTTGGTTCCAGAAATGGAAGAAGTAAAATTTCCAAAAAGTCCTAGTACTCGTGTTGATATATTTAGGTAGTGATGTGTGTGAACACACTAGGACCGTCGAGGCACTTTTTTCCCTCTTTAGGAGGTGTTTTCCCCCAGCTTGTATATATGCCTATAAAGTCTTCGACCTCTTCCACCTTTTCCAACGAGCAAATGGCTAGATACAACGGTTTCACAAGCAAAGGTAGCAGGTGAAGATATCTCTGAAGAAGAAGAAGAACTCACAAAAGGATATGATTGGGAGTATACCAAATACAATGCACTATGGTCTCATGGATGACACTTTCGGATCGCACGAATCGATAAAAATAGGTCTACTTTTGATAGTGGGATAATGGTGAACTTTTTGCAAAAAGGTAGAGCGAGTGCAAGAGATGATAATGCTCAAGAAGGCTAGCTAGATTATTGTGGAGTGATTCAAGATATCTTGAAACTATCTTTTAGGAAGTTTGATTACTTTTTTTTATGTGAAATAGTTCAAAGTACTCACCTTTGGAAGAAACGCAACAGTGAGGCGGGATAAAAGTGGTTTGCTTCAAGTCGACTCCACAAAATTATGGATGGATGAAAGAGATACATTTGTACTTCCCGAATACTATGAGCAAGTTGTTTTTATACCAAATTCAAAAGAACCAGAGTGGCTATTTGTTCTACAAGTCACCCCATGTAGTAGACAAATTTGTGAGAACATAGATGTAGAAGAAAGCCCATCTGTAGTGGACTCTGAGATTCATTCGATAGTCGAGGAGGAAGAGATCATTGTTCGAGAAGGAGAGGTCCTTGAAGAAGACAAAATACAGGATGAAGCAATGGATGACAATCAAGAAGAAACTAGCATACCAAGTGATTTAGAAGTTGTCAATATAGAGATAGATATTCTCTGTGCATCGGATCTCCAAGAGGATGCTAGAATAGAGGAGTTTTGAATCAAACACTTGTACGTACTAATTTTTGTTTATTTTTTTGCTAGGTTCTTTTGTACACTACCATTTCTCTATCTTACCTTTATTATCATATGCTAATTATTTGAGTTCTTTTGTTAAAGAGCATGATGGGAGACAATCCTCCAATCACTCCACATTCCATGACAGAGGAGCAGTTCTTAGAGTTCATATCTCAGGTACCTCCCGCGTATATGGCCGCTGCATCATAGTACTGGATTGCTCGTGGTAGCACTCCCCCCGGCCTCACTCGTGTCGGCCTCACTCCTATCGATGTCACTCTTGCCGGCCCCACTCTTGCTGGCCCCACTCCTGCCGGTGTCACTCCTATCGGCGTCACTGCTGTGGGTGGTGCTACTCCCCCCGGAGGTATGTCTCCTAGCTTTATGACTCCACCATGATCATCTTTATAGCCATCCCCCATTGGCCCTAGCATAGTAGATATGTGCGTTCGACACCTCAACGCGATACAAGTGTTGGTCCATCTCCTAGGTCGAGATCACGCTCTGGATCAAGAGATTCTAGGAGTGGATCTACAGGTAGGTCTAGAGGAGGTGGTTCTTGTGGAGGCAGTGCAACGGACATTGTGTTTCCCACCTCTACTCCTAGAACGAGTACCTAAGATGTAGATACGCCACGTGGAACACCATGTACATCTTGGAGTGCTCATGACCATGATGACTCCAAGGTGTATAGTATCCGAGATGGAGCTCCGGTGATGGATGTGGCTGAAAAATCAATGCATCAATGTATACGACAGCTTTGCTCCATACAGTTTGGATACTCTATCATGTTGAAATGGAGTGAATAAGATAAAGATCGGAAGAATTATATCATACAGATGATTTATTAGGAGTTCCGGTCAGCAGATGGACAACCTCTTGTCAGTTCAGAGTGGATTCTGCATACCGCATGTGAAGTTATGTCCCATCAATGATCCGAGGCTCGTGATGCTTTCAGAGTAGGCTTACCAAAGCCTGTATGGTTAGATGCTGAGGAGTGGGATATGGTTTGCGACGAGCACCAGCAGACTCCTGACCAATATCGCCAACAATGAGATATCACAGCCACACGTTTAGATATGATTGGACCATCACATTTGGGCAACAAGGGATATGACATGATGTGTCACGAGTTTGTAAGTACCATTTGGTTGATTGAATTTGTTTGTGTTAAGCTTGTCATGTATGTTCCTCTAATGTTT
Organism: Ceratopteris richardii; assembly: GCA_020310875.1. Lineage (NCBI taxonomy): Eukaryota > Viridiplantae > Streptophyta > Polypodiopsida > Polypodiales > Pteridaceae > Ceratopteris > Ceratopteris richardii. The sequence goes on along the minus strand of CM035422.1, from coordinate 876,436 downwards.
TGTATATTTGTTGCAGGAGCTGGCAAGGGTCATCCTCCAACACGAACGGAGGAGGCTTATGGATATCATCATGGATTGACTTCACTATTGGAGGACTTGGAGGGACACGATGCAATTGTTTCATGGGAGCGTTTGTGATGAGGTGATGAATTTATAAACTTGGTTTTTACTTGTTGTTTATAAATCTCATGTGAATTTATCTCATTTCATGAATTTTCTTTGTTGCATGACTGTTGATATGGAATATTCTCTGCATGTGTATGGCAGTGGTGCACCAAAATTTTGTATTTGATTCTTATATGGCAATGCTTTGCCACATTTTGTAAAAGCCTCATATATGAAAGTGGTTTGCCACACTCTTGTACATGCTTGATTTATGAAATATATAACTTTTTTGTACATGGTTCATGGTTCATTCTGATTATCTCTTTTGTGTCCAATAATATTTTGCTTTATGAAATCATATTTTGGTTGCCATTAGAGTACACATCATATGTACTCGATTTTTTTTGGGTAGAGTGTATTGTCTTTTGCTAAACAACATCATGGTAATGTTGCTGTAGCAAAAGACAACACACTCTGCCCAAATTTTTTTTGTAGATATGGTCATCGATATACGCGATGGTACTCCCAGCAGGCTCATCGAAATAAGCATTGCTACACCTAGCGGATGCCAATATACGCGATGGTAGGCACCAATATAATCGTCGGTAATACCGATGCTCATACCGACGATTATACTAACACTCATACCGACACATATACCAAGGCCTATACGAGCGCTTTAATTCCGATGCTCATACTGATACCTACACCGACGTTGGAGCAAAAATGCACACGTTCAATTTCCTTAGTAAAAGCCTCGGTATACGGCCGATCTGTTGTAGTGCTTACCAAGTTTTCTTTTCATCTCTTGTATTCTTGCAACATTACTTCCTATTATGATGAGATCGTCAACATATATGGACATGCCTTGCCTGGACAGGATCTGCCTTGCCTGGAGGGCCTCAAATGGAGCAACGGTAAGAAACTATCTAGAATCCCCATCTTCAAAGAGAACTTTGATGTTCATCACACCCTTAACAAGAGGTGGTGCCTTTCTTGGACCAAACTTCGATGGGAACTAAAGTACGTGTCTATTTGGCATCCCCTAATTGAGATCAAAAAGTCTGTTCTCATATGGCAGATCTTGCATAAGGGTATCTGGTCCAATGCAAGGGCTAACAAAATTTGTGATATGCCACCATGGTGCAAGCGCTGCCGTCGATGCTTTTGTATTTCTGTCATATTTTCCATTCCTTTCCACCTAAATTTTCTTTTGCTCTCACTTTTTCTTTTTCTCTAGTCTGCACTCACTTCTTATTCGTCAATCAAATCTGACTTTCCAACACTCAATAGTCAATTCACTTTTCTCTAAAGACGTTGAACATTACGCACATGTGCAAGAACCTCTCAAGTCTGATCTTTGTTTACTTCAACACAACTACTCGTCATCATTGTGATTCAAAACTTCACAAGTTGTTGCAAAACCTAAGAGTCGAAGTGCACGACCTTCAAAAGGCTCACAAACAAACAAGATTGCTAGTATGATTAGATATCTCAAGTCAAAGTCTTCCATAGACATGCAATGAACTAATTTCAGCCAAGCTTGAGCTTTGATTTGACATGCTTCATCAGAAGTCCGAATCAACCCATATCCCCACAAGACATATATACATATTCCCATTTGAGCATCATGCTCTCTCCTCTCTTCTGTCCCCCCTCGAGAGATGAATCTTCTTTTCCTCCTTTTTTTTTATTTTCAGGTGACCTTTAGATCCTTGTAAAGTTTCCAATTACCATTAGAGTTTCCAAAAAAAAAATAAATGCATCATCATAGGATGACATGGTTGCCTAACATGAGTTTCCAAACAACAAAGTGTAATGCAGATAATCACTTACAATAACAATGAAGTTTTCCGTAGTTATTCCTCAGGAGATGACCTTCGAACAAAATGTCTTCGTTGGTTTTAGATCAGCAGCCACCAAAGAAAACTCCTTTGTTGGTTTCCCTAGAGCATAAAAGATGTTTGCAAGAATCTATGCAGATCGCTATTCAGCTTCTTGTTAAGATCAATGTTGCTTTGAACTTATAAGAGGACGAGCAGAAGTTCAATATTCAGCATGGATTGTGTAGCTTCCATATTTTGGGTAGTCAATCGCACGTGAATCATTCCATTTGCATCGGTGGACGTCTTTGAAATGGGTGAAATTAATTATGCTACCGTTGTCCTGTAGCACGTGACAGATCTCCCTCCCTAATTTATTCCCTCTTCAACTGCATATTGGTTCCCTGCACATATGGCATCTGATGTTTATAGTTGTAAGCTTCTCTTTTTCAGCCATAAATTTCCTTGACTGTGACGTGGCAATGACATAGCTTTATGCCTCCCCAGTTTGAGCTTGAAGAAGGATCTCCTTACAAATTCTTCAGCAAGAACTCAGGTGACGTATGAATTGTTCAAGGTGGTTGATGACGATACAAGTCCTTCGGTAGAAGTTCAGGTGCAGCATAGATTATTCGGGGCATTTGATGATCATAATACTTTAATGAACTGCATGATAACACCAAACACTGCTAAATTATGTCTTTGTGTGGTCTCTACTACGAACTCTCACTTCTAGAGGAAGGGTAGTCACAATGAGGAAGCAGGTCTGTTCGAGTTTCCCCATAGGCAGAAGACTCGATTCCCCCATCCTCCTTATGTGTGCTCAGAGGATTGGCCAAATAAAACTCTTTAATAGCCAAAAAATGCAGCAAGATTCTTGTAGAAGACTCCTGTGCAGTAACTCCTAATCTTCTCTATTGATGCCTTGCCTTCCTCCATCATCTCATCCCCTACAAAGGCCCCCCATTATGTTCAGCACTCTATCCAAATGAGATTTAGAAATCCCTGTACGAACACATCACAAACGTTTGTTTTTGCTCCTCTAAAAGTTGAATATGAACATCCTTTTCCTTGGTAGAGAACGTGAAGACACCAGCTACGGACTCCCGCTGGCTTCCTACTTCCTTTCAAAGAAGCCTTCTCCAATAACAGCACCTGTTGCCCGCCTCAGGGCATTTGCATATATTCCCCACCCAGAGCTGTTGACTATTTTTTCCTCCTTCTTTCGATAATTCCTCCCTCCTTTGAACTTCTTCCTTCTTGATCCCTTGAACCCACGGCTCCCCGATCTCCGTCCTTGCAATACCTGCACGGACAGAAAAGCAAAAAAAAAGAAAACACCAATTCTCTCCTCCCTCTTTCGTTTTCTTCCCCCCTGCAGGTCTGTTTGTGTGCTCTGCTTCAATCTTCACCAATCGAAACTGAGTCCTGCTCTCTTTCTAACAAGTTTAGTTGCTGCTTCCTTCACATGTCAATCTCAGAAGCCTTCCTCTAGCTGTGCCTATCTTTAGGATGGAAGCCCCTTTTCCCTCCTCTCAGGCTGCTGGTTCCATGCCCTTGGGAATACCTTCAGTTCCTGGATGCAATCCCCTATGGAAGATCCATCGTCTCTCCCCTAGAATGGGCACCTTCCAGCTCTCATACTTATTTCACCTTTATTTTCAACCTAAGAATGACTGAATGAGATTCAGTAGAGACCACCATATAATTCTGAACTTGTGACATACTGAACAACCCTTTCCAGAGGTAGAATGGGCATGTACCAAGACTCAAATACGTAAAGTTATCAAAATAGATGACAGCCACGGCTTCTCAGATAGTAGGGATACGATGTTGAACAAAACCCTATACACAAGCACTCAGTCCCTTAGATGTTCTCAGTTTTGCAATCATTCTTAGTCCATACCAATAGGGAAGAGAAGTCATAAGAGTGCTTCGAATACAATAAACCTCGAATAGACTCATTAACTAGCAAAGAAGCCCTAGATATCAATGGATTCTTCCTTAACAATATCTGATTCCTCATGCAACCCTTATGTTCCTCAAGGCTCAAGCCGAAGCGTTGCTGCCCCTCTCCTCAGTCACCAAGGAAGCCTTCCTTTACACCTGCACACAGACTCTCACGAGAAAACCCTGGTAGACAAAAAATGACCTGCCTCTATAGCTCATCGCCTCCTCTTTCATTCCCTAGCTGATGATGGTCTCTCAATCCATGACTTGTAATCCCTTTTGTTCTCTAAAACTCGCCTCCACCATCACCAAGAAAACGTGCCTCAGGTAGTCTGCCAAGGTCAAGAACAACCTCAAGAAGCTTTGGTCTTCGAGGATGTGTAGATATTTTGTCTCTTATATCAGTTGTCAAAACCTCATTGAACTTTCATCTGTGCCAGTTGACCTCGCAGCGAGCACATTAGTCCTCAAGCATTTATAATATTGCCTATGAAACGCCTTCGACAATAGTGCAATCCTTCATGTGTGTTCTCAAATAAGCTCCTGACGGCCTTTGAATGCAATGCATTCCAACAAAAGTATGCTTACAGCATAATCTCGGAGCACCTTCACTGCACCGAGACTGGGAACCATCCAAACAAACTGCTCTTTAAGCATGCATACTGGGCATGAGGCCTATAGAGATGAGCAGACCGTCGATTCCCCTTCTCCTTCGCCAGCTGCATAGACAAAAACACACCCAAAGAACTTCGAAGAAACAATCCCCTTCCTTCTATGTAGCTCGATAGGTAACAAAAACGAGCAGAACTCCCCAACACTCATGGTCGTCTCCCTGCTCCATCGACAGGGCAGCACCCTCCCACAATGAATCGAAGCTAAGAAGCACATCATACATCCACTGGTTTTTATGTCAATAGGTCATTCACGTTGTTCTGCCTATGGCTTCTCACTCATAGAGATCTAAAATTCAATGACCTTTCATTCACAAAATGACTTCAATGAAAATCTCCTACTACATAAACAACAAATGTCGCCCCTCAAGAGTGTAATCTCTAGGCCATCCCCAATGGAGAGCCTCACTCCTTCCTTCTTCTCCACTGTCTACTGCCACGGGTCCTCTGACTCCTCAAGCGTTCCTCTTCCATTACTGCTCCGCAGATGAGGTTGAATGGCGCACTTCTTCCATTAACAGTAACCACAACATCCCCCCTGTTGATGTTCCTCAGACGACCCTCTCCCCAAGCTTCAGTCGGTCTTTGCCTTCTTCACCTTCTTCGACACTACCTGGCCCCCCCACCAACAATCTCGTCCTTCTCTATGACCTGCACAAACACCCACGAAAAAAAAAGAACCCTCTCCTACTGTTGGGGACAGCGCCCAAAAAAACGAAAACAAAACAAGGGGAGCCCGAGTCGGGGGGAGGGGGAATTAAGTCATTCCCTTTTTTCTGTTTTCCTTCACTCAACCACTCCCCCTGACCCCTGACACCCACTCCCCCCATTCACACACTCCCTAGCCTTAGCTATCACCAGCCCGTCAGAGCTACTCTTTTTCCTCATCAAGTTTCTCGTCAGATTTCAGCTATAGCTTCGGCATAATTATGGAAAAATGGTCCCCATAGCACTCTCGGACTGCCTTCAATAAGCATGTGGTGACTGACCTTCCTAGACTCTTCTGATATGCCTCCTCCAACCCATCAAAAAACTGAAGAAAGAAGCAAGCTTTGGAGCCCCCCCCCATACATGCAGTTCTTACTCTTGGTCACCTGCACATAGCAAGGAAAAAAGAAAAAAGAAAACCCCCATGATCTCCACTTCTGATCGAAATTATCACCATCGACAAATATCTTTCCTTGCAAAAGACCTACAATCAACATATACTCTGCAAATGACAATATTTTGGTGCATGAAAACCAACATTTTATATAGCTAACACATGTAAATTGTCATTTGATGCCATTTTCATAAAGAAAATCTGAAAAATTCTTTGGAGAAATATTCTCCTCCTCCATCAAACCTCAAGGTCTTTATATACCATCATGTTTTCATTTCTACCTATGCTTGAAATCTCTTGAACATAGAGAACACATTTGATTTTTATTTTATGCTGAACACCCATACTTTTCTTGAATGATCATTAATAAAAGTGACAAAATATCTATTACCAACCATCAATGGTTGTTGTGATGGTCCCCATACATCCATGTGTATCAAGTCAAGGACATTCCTTGCCACATAGTTGCTCTTCTTGAATGGTTCTTGAGTTTGCTTTCCTAGTTGGCATGCTTCACAAAACTCATGCAGTCTAGCATCATTGAATCTTGGAAGACCTCTTACCACTTCATGATTGCTCATGTCCTTGAGCTTGGGAATTTTGATATGTCCTAACCTTTTGTGCCACAAATCAATTTCAACAATTTTCTTGTTTCCAAACTGAATATACATACAACTTTCCATGTGGTTGTTGAATGTCCAAAGTGAACATCCTACCTTCTTTCCTTCCTTGAACAATGATCCTGCAGAGTCACGCGCATGTGATAGGGACGGGCGACAGAGCGACAGAGAGGCGGAGCCGACTAGTTGACTAGAGTCAACCATTCTCACATGCAGGCGGACGCCTTGAGCTCACGGGGGAGCTTGGCTCCTCCTTTCCCACTCATGGATGATCAAAGGTGTCTTGAGCCCTTCAATTTATACTTCTAAAGAACGGCAGCGCGCGCTGTCGTCGTGATCCAAAACCCAGTGTTGGAAGTCAAATTTTAAACACCAAATTGAAGCACCATTAAAGAGGAGAATAGAGGGAAATTTCTTTTTCCTTAATCGGGACACGGGAGAATTCTTGCTTCCCATCTATCAATCGGGATATGTGGATATCGTCTACCTTGAGGAGAGATCTAGAGTTTTTTCCATCTATGCATTTTGGGCGTCTAGTCACATGACTTTGAGAAGAAAAAGGAAGCTTCTGTGGCGGCGGCTGAAAAGGAGATCGATGTCATCATCAGGAATGAGAACTGATGCGTGGATTCTATAATGGGAAAAATGCCTTGTTGAAGGGGGGAAACTGACGCATGTTCTGAGGGGGGCCAACTCTGAGCATGCACTGACTACTCTACCATGGCGTATCTGGGTCTCTGTTCTGCGTTCATCTCTGTTCTATTATTCCTAACCAACTCTGCTGTAAGCACGATCTGAGGGCTTCTTCTCAGAAAGGCTAACTTAACGTGCGCTCATCAATTCTGGCCGCAAAGTTTGATTTTCTGAGCGGAGGAGGAGTCGCGCATGGGAGATCTTCGGCAGACAGGCGAAAACAATGGGGAGGCTTCTCTCCTAGAATGACCTCTGAGATTCTGAAATTTGCGCTAACTCCTCATATCATTTTCATGTTACATCGAATCCTGGTGGAAAACAATTATGTTTAATCATTATACACTGATTTCACATTAAAAAGCTTCGGTCTGGTAGGAGGAGGCAGCGGCTCCTGGCAAGGTCGGTGAAACCTCCCAGAGCTTCAAAGCTACAGAGGAGAAGCGGAAACAGAGGATAAGCGGGAGCTTCTATTGTGATCTCGGGAGGCACGCTGCTCTGAGAAGGATAGCGGATGGAAGAAAACTGATCATTTTTTTTAGAATGACGACGACGACTGTGGGCGTCATTGCGGAACAGCTCTCTCTGTTCAGTGAAGCACTCTTGCGTCTTTCTGCGTTCTGTAAGCACAAGGTGTTGCTCTAAGAAACTTTCGGATGCTGGAGCGTGGAGATAAATAGCGTCAGACAAGAAAAATTAAACAGAAAAGTTTTATATTGAGCTGTAGTACTGATGAGCAAAAGCAACAATCTCTGCCGAAATCATCTCGCTGTCATCTGGTAAAAACATCTAATTTCCATTGCATTGATTTTCTAGGCGCAAATGTTTCAAATTTTTCTTCGATAATTTTAAACTATGTTCGATATCTGTAGACCATAAAGTTAGCTCTGTACTTATCACGATATTGAATGTAATGATAATGGAATGAACTCTGAACATTATGTTCCGACTCGGAGCAATAGATATCTTAGCCCTTGCACCAACGAAGAACCCTCAGCTGCGTGTACATTTTTTTTATCTGACGTCTTGTGCTGATAAAGCATGAAATCAAAGCAGGCTATGTACCATGTGTTGCGCAAGCTAAGAATAGGATTGATCGTATTGATCGTGATTACTGCAATTATGTAGTTGTCTCACTCCAGAAGTATGGTTCGCCGAAACGTGTTATGAGATTTTGACAACAATAATATATATATTTTTGAGAAAAGAAATTAAACGATTATTGAAACCGAATCATATGAAAGGAACGTTCTTGTTTAAACTTATGAAAGATGATTTTAATGCTATAAGTTTTTTTTTCATTTGGTTTTGAGAGAAGCAATCGTATTCACACTTTCGCATCACAACTTATTTCCCTTGAAGCGGCGCTTCTGTAGTGCTCATAAATATGTCTTATCTGCAACATTACCTGTTGAGAATTTAGTGAAAGGAATTCCTGATAGCAATGCTTTGCCACTCTGCGCAATGCCTAGTCATAACGTACGTTTTTTATTTTGAAGTATAAGAATGTGAGTTTATTTTGAATGTTAAACAGTAATCAGATTCTATACATATGTTAAAAAATCCACCTGCGCTTCTGGGCTATGTTGACAAATCTTTTACATATTTATTTGATTTGCGCACTATTGAAGTTGTTTGAAAGTTGCTTAAATCATGAAAGTTTGAATTCATTTGAATTTTGAAATATGTGTTGAACTTTATTTACGTTTCTATTGTTATCCTTGACAATTTTTTAACTATCGGTAGCCTATTGTGTTTTCTTTTATGACTATTTGTGTTCGGGTTTGTCAAGAAGATTATCTTTAAAACAAATATATAAAGCATAATGACTTCCAGACTGTACATAGTGAGTGCTTACTCAAAGTATTCAAATGTTATGATCTACAACAAAACTAAAGGGTTTATCTGACGTCTGAAAAAAAAATAACATCATAATCTGATGACACATGCGAAGCCTAATCAAATTTCTTTGAGTTTCATTACCTGAGGTTGCTCCAAGCACCCTCCTTTCCATGAACTCCTCGACATACCTGGTGAACCCGACGTGAAAGGAGGGGGTGAGTGAGTTATAGAGCCACAAAGATTAGCATAATCAAAATGGAAGAGATCCTAGCTCAATTCCTACGATTTCAAGAAGAGGATAGGCGCCAAAAAGCCATCCAATCACTTCATGAACGTCTAGTCAATCGGTGTGGCTTTTTCAATGGGAAGAATGTCTCAAAGTTCTGCAAAGAATATGAACTCGAGGCCAAATATCTAGGTGTCGGATTAAGTCCAATGACGGAAAAAGAACTATGCGAAAACTTTATCTATGTGTCGGGATACGACATGCGAGACCAAATAATGCGAATAAATCAAACGACATGGTCCCAATACAAAGCGACACTCCTCAAGCAGTTTATGCTAGAAGACCTTGATAAAGTAACTCGTAGATCTTTCCTGAGGTGGGTTCATATGCCCAAAGACCAACCAATTCTTGAGATCAAAGAAGAGTTTGAGCGACAATATGATGATCTTTCCGAGCACGATAAGAGGTGCATGAGTCATGAAAGGGTTTCGTTGTTTCTTCGAACAATCGATGTTAATGCCCGAGAGGAGTTAATTCCACTTCTACAAGATATAGACTCCGACTCAGGACTCACAGAGGATTGGATGCTCGTCCATGAAGCTGTGATGAAATACGTAAAGAAACAACAAACAATAGAGAAATTTTTAAATGATTGGAGAACAGATCTTCAAATAGATGAAAATTATAATCATGTTCCAAGCATTTTACCAATCGTGGATAATGTTCAAGTCCATGAGGTTGTAGAGACCCCATTTGGGCATGAAGTAGATATGCATGGGCTTAATATCCATAGTGATGATGGGAAATATGAAGAAACTTTTAAAAGTGCGATTGATGTAACCTCAAAGGTTACAAGGTGCCAAGAGCCCCTAGACTTCTTTACAATGATTATATCTTTAGGTGCCATAAGTGGACAAAGCCCGAAGATGGGAGGATCAAAGGAGCAAGTGGAAGCTAATCAAAATCAAACCAAACTAAACCAACATCAAACCAAACAAACAACAAACATAAAACAAAACAAAAACCAACAAACCCCAACAAGAAATCAAGATGAAGCTTCCTCTACTCCGATAAACTCCTCACATCGAATAAAAGATAACCAAACAAATCAAGAAACATATCAAGATGCAAACAAAGAGATAGAGATATCTAGAAGGCTCATAGGTGACCAAATAGAGATAAAAGATGAGATACAAATAGAGAACCTAATAAATATGTCTGAAGATCGAGCTCGAGATGCATCCTTACATGGTGACATCGGGCAAGATGTGGAGTATGATTGGATGTCACTTGATGGTGATGATCCTTTTCTAACACAAGATTCGGATAGAACTTCTGATCTAATGACTGAATTACATGAAGGAACTCCCATGGAACATGATGTTGAATCTAAGGACCTGTCAATAGAAGATCCGATGGGTAAGAAAATGGATATGCAGGAATCCACATTATACATGCATACAGAGATGCAAGAAAACGAACTTACTTATATGAAGGAGGACATGCAAATAATGAGTCCTCCAGAGGTTGAAATGTGTGATGACGAAGATGAGTATGATGCTAATCTAGAGGATGTACAAATGATAAGTCCTCTAGATAGTGATGTGTATGGTGATGGTGATAAGCACGATCCTAATCCTACCGATAGTCTAGATCAAGATCAAGATACTGATATGCTTTTGAGCGATGTCACATTGAACAAAGATCCTACACATAAAAGAGAGGATAAGTTGGATGGAGTTCAAAATAACGATATGTATGGAAATGAAGCTACATTCTATGAAGAGAGAAATATGAATGAACATGAGGAGGATGAGAAAATACCATTGATCATTTCTCTAAATACTGATATGTATGTCAAAAATAATCATGTTGAGTTGAGTCCACACGTTGAAGAAATTGAGTATAAAGTGGCAGATGAAATGTTTATTGTGATATATGATAAATCAGATGCATGTATAGCATTGAAGGATATCCAATGTAAAACTATTGAATCAAACGATTGCAACGATGAAGCTCAAGTTGATTTGAATGCGTATGTTGAGATTCTCATACATGATGAGATTCTTGAGCAAGAATCAGTGATTGAAGAATCAATGCTTGAAGAAGGTGGACTAAGCACATCCTCTGAAGAGAATGAGCAAGAAATGATTGAGAGATATGAAGAATTCTATGATGGGATCTTGAATAAAGAAGTTGAGTTCCCGTCGATCTACATGCACTGTCCTATAAGGTGTAAAAATTATGATGAGTTTGATCTTGATAAGAAAGTCTCTAGTGATATTGAAGATGAAGACTTTCTTGGATTCAGTGATATTGAGTCTCTTCATGAAAATGGGCAAATGAATCTGGAAAAAGACAATGATGAAGAGTTCCTGGAAAGATTGGAGAAAGAAGCAGACTTCATAATTTCCGAAACTCAGTCAGAAAGGAATGATTTTGCCATGGAGAATAAAGATGACTGTGTCTTGATGTCTGAGTATGATGAACACTTCCATTTGAAGTGGGATTCAAATGATTCTATTCAAAAACCTCATCTTAACGGTGATGGAGACATGATAGAAGATATTGAAAGGGATAAAACTCCTATAAATGATCTCAAGCATGAAATAAAAGAAAATACATGCTTGCAAGAAAATTTCAATTATGAATCAAACATATGCAAATTTCAAACTTCATATACATGTATTCATGACTCTGCACATGATGAATTTGAAAGAATCATAAATAAAGATACTTATGCTCAGATAATTGAAATATGGATATCCAAATTCTCTGAGAGTTACAAAGACCAAACAAGCTGCCAAGAGGTAGACAAGCAAAAAAGGTGGCTTGTATACATATTTACTGTATTTATGAATGCAACGCTGATTGGTGCAATTCAAAGATGGCTTGTTTTTAAACATACCTTCTTTGGAGAGCATTTATCTGTGAAAAAGTATTGAAAGGGAATTTCTTGAATTCACAAGAAATTTAAAAAGTGACTTTTGTAAATATAAGTATGTAAATACTTAATAATTATGTTTTGATTTTTTGAGATGGATAAAAGTAAATATAAAAATAAATAAATAAATAAATAAATAAATAAACAAATAATTGCATAAATAAATAGAGCAAGAAAATGCATCTAGCTCTCAAGAAAATGAAAATTTTTCAAAATAATTTTTTTGAATATGATGCTACTAATGTGTTTTCTGAGTTTATATAAACAGGTGTTGATATGGAGCTAATTGGAGATCTAGGAGTTTGATGGATTATGCAGGAGGCAACCACTTTCAAATTACATCTTTATGGTTTACTGCAAATGGTTTCCCGAAGTTCTTTCATGGATTGCATGTACATATTGTGTCATATGATTTGATGTTTCTCATGATTTGTTTAGTTTCTATGAGTGCAGGAATGATCAAGCGAAGCCAACGGAGATGATGACTAAAGAACGAAGTTGTGAAAATCTTTTTCATTAGCTATCGTGCTTTAACCCTGATCTTTTCTTTGCACCATCTTTGAGATGCATTGCATGCCAAATATGCATGTAAAATAATATAGAAACACGTTTTTGAAATTCCGTAGAAGCACGTCCATCTGCACAATTAGATAGGTAAATATCATTGAAAAATAATAAAGCAAGTTTTGAGTGATAAGAGAGAATAGTTCTGAGTAAGGGAGAGTGATTGCATCTGTAAGAGAGTGGAGTTGTGAGTGATGTGAGCTTCCTTGCTTAGATACCATAAAACCTCGATTTTTCACACCATTTTTGTTTCTCTTCATGCACCTAAAACATGCATAAATGAAATGTAAAGAGCACGAGTGATATTTTGGTTAAAACCCGTAGTTGCACGAGTGATTGCACTTGTATTGAATTGTATATCCATGATGAAAATGTGAGTTCAATTTGAGTGTACATCCTCAACACCGAATTCCTAATATCTCCCTATTTGCACCATGCTGTTTTTTATGCACTTAGAGTATGCATATGTAGGGCTCATTACATGGCCGTGCATAGGCACATTTGTTTTAACCCATGCACTTGATTTCATTCACATTTGGATTCTTGAAGACTTGCAGATACCGAGATCGATGCTGGTGCATCCGGAGGATGCACAGGTTTAGAGGGGGTGGATGTCGTCGTGATCCAAAACCCAGTGTTGGAAGTCAAATTTTAAACACCAAATTGAAGCACCATTAAAGAGGAGAATAGAGGGAAATTTCTTTTTCCTTAATCGGGACACGGGAGAATTCTTGCTTCCCATCTATCAATCGGGATATGTGGATATCGTCTACCTTGAGGAGAGATCTAGAGTTTTTTCCATCTATGCATTTTGGGCGTCTAGTCACATGACTTTGAGAAGAAAAAGGAAGCTTCTGTGGCGGCGGCTGAAAAGGAGATCGATGTCATCATCAGGAATGAGAACTGATGCGTGGATTCTATAATGGGAAAAATGCCTTGTTGAAGGGGGGAAACTGACGCATGTTCTGAGGGGGGCCAACTCTGAGCATGCACTGACTACTCTACCATGGCGTATCTGGGTCTCTGTTCTGCGTTCATCTCTGTTCTATTATTCCTAACCAACTCTGCTGTAAGCACGATCTGAGGGCTTCTTCTCAGAAAGGCTAACTTAACGTGCGCTCATCAATTCTGGCCGCAAAGTTTGATTTTCTGAGCGGAGGAGGAGTCGCGCATGGGAGATCTTCGGCAGACAGGCGAAAACAATGGGGAGGCTTCTCTCCTAGAATGACCTCTGAGATTCTGAAATTTGCGCTAACTCCTCATATCATTTTCATGTTACATCGAATCCTGGTGGAAAACAATTATGTTTAATCATTATACACTGATTTCACATTAAAAAGCTTCGGTCTGGTAGGAGGAGGCAGCGGCTCCTGGCAAGGTCGGTGAAACCTCCCAGAGCTTCAAAGCTACAGAGGAGAAGCGGAAACAGAGGATAAGCGGGAGCTTCTATTGTGATCTCGGGAGGCACGCTGCTCTGAGAAGGACAGCGGATGGAAGAAAACTGATCATTTTTTTTAGAATGACGACGACGACTGTGGGCGTCATTGCGGAACAGCTCTCTCTGTTCAGTGAAGCACTCTTGCGTCTTTCTGCGTTCTGTAAGCACAAGGTGTTGCTCTAAGAAACTTTCGGATGCTGGAGCGTGGAGATAAATAGCGTCAGACAAGAAAAATTAAACAGAAAAGTTTTATATTGAGCTGTAGTACTGATGAGCAAAAGCAACAATCTCTGCCGAAATCATCTCGCTGTCATCTGGTAAAAACATCTAATTTCCATTGCATTGATTTTCTAGGCGCAAATGTTTCAAATTTTTCTTCGATAATTTCAAACTATGTTCGATATCTGTAGACCATAAAGTTAGCTCTGTACTTATCACGATATTGAATGTAATGATAATGGAATGAACTCTGAACAGTATGTTCCGACTCGGAGCAATAGATATCTTAGCCCTTGCACCAACGAAGAACCCTCAGCTGCGTGTACATTTTTTTTATCTGACGTCTTGTGCTGATAAAGCATGAAATCAAAGCAGGCTATGTACCATGTGTTGCGCAAGCTAAGAATAGGATTGATCGTATTGATCGTGATTACTGCAATTATGTAGTTGTCTCACTCCAGAAGTATGGTTCGCCGAAACGTGTTATGAGATTTTGACAACAATAATATATATATTTTTGAGAAAAGAAATTAAACGATTATTGAAACCGAATCATATGAAAGGAACGTTCTTGTTTAAACTTATGAAAGATGATTTTAATGCTATAAGTTTTTTTTTCATTTGGTTTTGAGAGAAGCAATCGTATTCACACTTTCGCATCACAACTTATTTCCCTTGAAGCGGCGCTTCTGTAGTGCTCATAAATATGTCTTATCTGCAACATTACCTGTTGAGAATTTAGTGAAAGGAATTCCTGATAACAATGCTTTGCCACTCTGCGCAATGCCTAGTCATAACGTACGTTTTTTATTTTGAAGTATAAGAATGTGAGTTTATTTTGAATGTTAAATAGTAATCAGATTCTATACATATGTTAAAAAATCCACCTGCGCTTCTGGGCTATGTTGACAAATCTTTTACATATTTATTTGATTTGCGCACTATTGAAGTTGTTTGAAAGTTGCTTAAATCATGAAAGTTTGAATTCATTTGAATTTTGAAATATGTGTTGAACTTTATTTACGTTTCTATTGTTATCCTTGACAATTTTTTAACTATCGGTAGCCTATTGTGTTTTCTTTTATGACTATTTGTGTTCGGGTTTGTCAAGAAGATTATCTTTAAAACAAATATATAAAGCATAATGACTTCCAGACTGTACATAGTGAGTGCTTACTCAAAGTATTCAAATGTTATGATCTACAACAAAACTAAAGGGTTTATCTGACGTCTGAAAAAAAAATAACATCATAATCTGATGACACATGCGAAGCCTAATCAAATTTCTTTGAGTTTCATTACCTGAGGTTGCTCCAAGCACCCTCCTTTCCATGAACTCCTCGACAGCGCGCATGTGGGATAAAGATGTCTGCTATACCTCTTCGATAGCTCTTCCAAGATTTTCGAGTAGACAGTGACTTCGACTTTGAATGAGAACAAAATTTCGAGCTTTTGATCAACTTCTAGAAGACAAAATTGATATTATGCATCAAGTTTTTTTGGAAAATCATGATGTATTTATGTAATATGCGCTGTGGAGATGGGCTAGGGGTTTTGAATTGATTCAAAAAGCTTCAGTCACTCAGTTTTGAGCTCTTCAAACTCTCCATTTCAAGAAGGTTACCATTTTACCTCCCATCGGTGACATACCCGACTTCTCCGCACCATATCTTCCTCATAAGATATCGGATTTCCAAAATCTTGGTCACGTTTTGAAGCTATATTCATAAGCTTTGCTTAGAAACCATCGGTGTTGGATTTGGACGAGATTTTCCCCACCAAAATCTCTCTGCAGCGCTTCAGCAGGAACTAGGCGGCCACTCCCGGGCCTAGTTTTTTGTCATCCGGACTCCAAATCCAATTTTTTTCACTTGGAATAGTCTCAAAATTTTGAAGTGCAGGTGCTGGGCAATAATTTGTGGACTGGCAAGGATTGTTATATCTCTGAAGTTGTTCAGTTGCACTCAGTTTACCCGTTTGAGGCTTTTCCTACGCACTTTTGGTGTTGTTTTGGATGGTTTATGGTGTCTAGAACCTCCCCGGACCAAGTGGACATTTCCAATTTTCTTTTGGGACTGACGAGGAATCAAAATCAGCGGCTTGAAGCATCAAAGACCACTTGGATTATGCTTCCGCAACTCTACTTTGTATCAGGGAAGTGCTCTTGTGTTATATTTCTCTTCTTCTTGCATATTTAAACTACTTCCATTCATTTTCATATACTCTAGTTAGCAAATGGGGGAAGGGTACTTAAACATGGAAACTAAAGGTAAACAAATAGTTGAGACCACTTCTCCACCTAGAGAGCAACTAGAGGATCCTGATGCTAGGATGGAAGAAGTAGAGTTAGGGCAAGAAATAGAAGAGAATTTAGAAGAAAAAGAGCCTTCACAGCAAGAGTATACTTATGAAGAGCTTATAGATGAATTTGTCACTCGTGACCAATTCATTGATTTGAAAGAGCAAACCCTTAAGTTAGAGAAAGATTTGGGTAGCATCACATCTCTTATACAGCAGCTTAAGTCTCAAATGATCTCCCTTGAGACTAGTGTCACCTCTTTCCTAGCCAGGAAGGAAAGAGAGACTCCTACCATTCCTCTAGAGATTACTAGGAAAGAGACTTCTCTTCCTAGTAAACATAAAGGAGAGAGCTCTAGGGAAGCTCCCCTCCTGAAAGACTTGAACCCACCTACCTTTACGAGGGATGACCGAGACAGGAATAAGGACGCAATCTACACTTTTTTACAAAAGTGGCATGATTTGCATCTATTGAAGGGCACCCCACCTGAGTATCGTGTGCTAGAGGCGAGTCTTTCCCTCGGCCCACGTGCTTATAAGTGGTGGATGAGTCTTAAGGAGGCGAACTCTATCCCTAGTGACTGGACTCAGTTTGAGACTCTTTTCCTAAAAGAGTTTCTTCCTGAAAATGAAGAGGAGAGGAATTGGGATGAGTGGGATAGGATTACTCAAAGAGGCAGGCCTCTTTCAGTCTATCTGTCCCACTATAGAGAGATCACTTTGAAGCTTAAGGGTCTAGATGATTTTCAGAAGACCAGAGGGTTTGTTAGGGGCTTGGATAAAGCCATAAAGAGGGAAGTCAAGAGGAATGCACCTAAGATGTTTGAGGAGGCGATCAAATATGCACAGATATATGAGGACCATAACCGTCCTCAGTATACTCCTATGGAGACGGATCAGCCCCTTAAACCTCTTAGTACCACTAAATTTAAGAAAAAGTTGCCTTTTGGGAAAAACAAGGTTTTTATTAAAAAACAAAGATCACAAGGGCCTAAGCTATCCACAGACCAGTTTGAGAAGGCCAAAAGAGAGAACTTGTGTTTTAGGTGCCTATCCCCTAGCCATTCGCAGTGGAACTATCCACTCAAGAAGGGGGAAGAAAAGAAGAAAGGACCAGAGTCTAGTACGGCTCCTGAAAGGGGCAAAAAGGCGGTCCACCTAGTGCAGACCCTTCCCATTCATGGCAGCTCTAGCTGCAAGGGAGTGGAGGTGATGCACGAGGATATAGAGCACACATGTTGTTTGACTCAGTCATTGTGGTCACCGCAGTTTGGACCACATGACTTGGTCAAGCTACATGGTAGTGTATACGGGACCAGGGTGCGAGTCATGATAGATGACTCTGCAACTCATAATTTCATAAACTATGCTTTGGTCAAGAAATTGAAGATTCCCCAGCAGCCTAGTGCACATAAATACATTGTATCTATGATGCAAGGGCAAGATAAAAGAATATGGGATACTATGGTATCTAATTTGGAAGTCAAGATGCAGGATTATATAGATCATATGGACTTCAAAATTATGAACATGGAGAGGACAGATCTAGTCTTAGGAAGAGAGTGGCTATGGGGGTTGGGAGATACACTTAAACGCAGCTATCAAAATAACACACTCGAGTTTGAAAAGAATGGAAGTAAAGTTTATATTCAGGGAGAGAGAGATGTACCTAGTGCACCTCTCATCTCATCATTAGAGTTGTATAGTCTCTGTTGTTCATTGTATAGTCATGATATGGAGCATTGTACAGACAGCTCATCTGATGTATATTTTCATGCTTGGAATGTAAATATGAACAGGAATTTCTACTATTCTTTTTTGCAAGAGTGTGTGGTTAAAAATTTTAAGGATCTTATGTTTGGGTACAGAGATGTTTTTCCCACTGACTTACCTAGAGGGCTACCACCTGAGAGAGGGGACATTGACCATGCCATAGAGGTTGTTACTAACACTAACCCTATTTGTAGACCACCTTATAGGCTTAGTGTTTCTCAGCATGAGGAGGTTGAGAAGCAATTGCAGGATTATTTAGATAAAGGCTTCATCAAACCTAGTAACTCACCATGGGCATCGCCAATGCTCCTAGTTAAAAAGAAAGATGGCTCTATGAGACTATGTATAGATTATAGAGCACTTAATAAGGTAACTATTAAAAATAGATTTCCAATGCCTAGGTTGGAAGATCTATTTGATCAGTTACATCAAGCTAGGTATTTTACCAAGCTTGACCTTAGATCAGGATATCATCAGATTAGGATTAGGACAGAGGATGTCCCTAAAACTGCATTTAGGACTAGATATGGGCACTATGAGTTTTTGGTAATGCCTTTTGGTCTCACCAATGCTCCTGCCACTTTCATGAAACTCATGAATAGTGTTTTACGGCCTTATCTAGGACACTTTGTAGTAGACTTTTTGGATGACATTCTAATCTATAGTGCATCAGAAGAGGAGCACTTGGAACACTTGAGAAAAGTATTTCAAGTGCTAAGGGAAAATTCGCTCTTTGCTAAGGAGTCAAAGTGTGAATTTTTCAAGACAGAGGTTAGATACCTTGGGCATATAGTCTCCCAGGATGGAATCCAGATGGATCCTGAAAAAGTAAGGGCTATTATGGAATGGCCACATCCACGGAACCTGGAAGAGCTGCAGATCTTCCTAGGTTTATCAGGTTTCTATCGAAGATTCATTAAGAACTATGCCAAAATTGCTGTCCCGATGACGGAACAACTTAAAGGGAAAGGGAAAGCCTTTCATTGGGGAGATGAACAGAAGCAAAGTATGGAAAAGTTGAAGGTAGCAATTGCTACAGCTCCACTTTTACATATAGCAGATCCCAATAAACCATTTGTGGTTGAGACTGACGCGAGTGATTTTGCTATAGGAGCGGTTTTAATACAGGATGGTCGACCAGTAGCTTTTGAGAGCAAGAAACTAGAACTGGCTCAAAAGAATTACTCCGTCTATGAGAAGGAGTTGTATGCAATAGTCCATGCTTTGAAGAAGTGGCATCATTATTTATATGGTGCCAAAGTTACGATAGTGTTTGATCAAGAGAGCATTAAGTGGCTCTCTAATCAAACAAACCTTAAAGGTCGTAAGGCCCGATGGGCAGAGACCCTTCAAGAGTTTGATTATGAGCTTAGGTATAGGAAGGGAAAGTTTAATGTGGTGGTTGATTCACTTAGCCGCATGCCTATGCTCAATGGACTGAGTTTTACTCAGATCACTAGTGAGCTACTTGAGTCTCTTAGAGGGAAATGTAGGCTTGATCCTGCATATTCCAAAATTTGGGAAGCCATAGAGAATGGGGATCATGATATACGGGTTTCCGGTAAGGATGGAGTATCGACGGGTACTCAAGAAGGATTCAAGTGGAAGAATTACAGTGTCCATGATGGATATCTGTTATATAAAGGTAAGGTGTGTGTCCCTAGAGATACTGAGATGAGACGGCATATTTTGTATGAGTGTCATGACACACCTAGTGCGGGACACCCAAGAGTTAACAAGACTTATGATCTTGTTAAGAGGCAGTTTTATTGGCCTGGACTTCATAAGGACGTCCTAGAGTATGTGCTTAAGTGCAATAAATGCCAGGTCAACAAAGCTGAGAGGTTGAGGATTGGAGGGCTACTCCACCCATTGGATATTCCCAATGGGAAGTGGGAGAGTATCTCCATGGACTTTATAGTCGGATTACCTAAGACACAGAGAGGGCACGACTCGGTCTGGGTAATTGTGGATAGGTTAACCAAAATGGCTAGGTTTATTCCGACACGTTGTCGGGAAGATTTGCATCTTCCAATTGATGACCCGAAAAATTAAAATATTTATTGGTGAATTCTAAACCTCTTTTATATCACTGTTGATCAGTTGTGCCAATTGGATTAACTATTTTGAAAATGTTATCAGGTATGAAGGATGAAGCAGGACATATGTTCATATTAGGGTTTACCCTAAGTACTTAATTAATGAGTATTTATATTTATACATGCTAGAAACATGGGTATATAACTCTAGTTCATATGATTTATGACAATAGGGTTCATTTGAAGGGTCTCAAAAGGTTCTAATAGGTTCATGTTAGAGTTTATTTATGTTCCAAAGGGTTAATGATAGGGTTTATTTAAATGTTAATGAGCTAATGGTAGGATTCCAAAAGGGTTTTAAGGGGTTTAGTGTGCAAGAATGAAGATTAGCCTTAGTTTGAAGGGTTGAAACAAATAATATTTAATGAAATTAATCTATAATTAACATTGGTTAACCTACAAATTTAATTTATGGTTTAATTTGTTAATTTAATAGTGTGTATGCTTTTAAATACTAAGGTTCTAATTAATTAAACCCTTATACTAAGATTGAATTAAATGATTTATTTAAAATAAGAAATATAGGCTAATTAAATTAAAAATGGTAAATTAAATGGATAAATAACTAGTGGTCTATATGAGTACTAGGAGAAAGAATGGTTTATAGAAGATGTGTAACTAAAGTGATTGAAAGAGTGGTTGGAATAAATGATGCAATTAAAGGAAGTTAAAGAGAAACTTTAAATGAATGGTGTATATGAAAAAGGTTAAATGAATGGAGTAAGTGACTTGTGTAAATAAAGTCAATTTAAAGTGTGGTGAAAGTAAGGAGATTAAAGTGTGGTTGTAGATTAAAAGTTAAAACCAAAAGAGTGGATTAGGAAGGACTTGTGTATGTATTTAAATGTGTGTTGAGCTCAAGTTTCTCCTAATGTTTTTTGCAGGTACTGTCTCCTGCTCTTTACTTTCTTCTGTTTTTCCTTCTTTCTCATTAGACCCTCCTCGTGCTCGGGATATTGAGCCGTCATGTCCTGCTGTGTACGATGATCTTGATATGCCCCATGCTGCTGCATGAATGATTGTCCAGCCGAAAGCATGACCATGCCTATTCCGTGGCTTGGTCTGAGTCCCTACAGTAGTGTGTGGTGTATGTGTGTGTATGTGTTATGTGTGAATGTGTTATGTGTATGTGCGTGTATGTGTTATGTGTGAATGTGTTATGTGTAAGAGATGTGTATGTGTTATGTGTATGTGCGTGTATGTGTGTATGTGATGTGTGTGTGTTATGTGTGTATGTGTTATGTGTATGTGCGTGTATGTGTGATGTGTGTGTGTGTGAGTGAGTTTCCCCCCCTCTCTTCTCTGTCTGTAGCACGCAGCGCGCACAGAGAGAGAGAGAGAGAGAGAGAGAGAGAGAGAGAGAGAGAGAGAGAGAGAGAGAGAGAGAGAGAGAGAGAGAGAGAGAGAGAGAGAGAGAGAGAGAGAGAGAAATAGAGAGAGAGAGAGAAAAGCCTCTCCCTTCCCCTCCACGGCGGCTCCAGACGCAGCGCGCGTGCAGAGAGAAAGAGAGAGAGAGAGAGAGAGAGAGAGAGAGAGAGAGAGAGAGAGAGAGAGAGAGAGAGAGAGAGAGAGAGAGAGAAATAGAGAGAGAGAGAGAAAAGCCTCTCCCTTCCCCTCCACGGCGGCTGCACACGCAGCGCGCGCAGAGAGAAAGAGAGAGAGAGAGAGAGAGAGAGAGAGAGAGAGAGAGAGAGAGAGAGAGAGAGAGAGAGAGAGAGAGAGAGAGAGAGAGAGAGAGAGAGAGAGAGAGAGAGAGAGAGAGAGAGAGAGAGAGAGAGAGAGAGAGAGAGAGAGAGAGAGGTAGGCAGGCAGGCAGAGAGAGAACGGGGAAGAGAGAGAGCAGACAGAGAGAGAGAAAGAGGAGAGAGAGAGAGAGAGAGAGAGAGGGAGAGAGAGAGAGAGAGAGAGAGAGAGAGAGAGAGAGAGAGAGAGAGAGAGAGAGAGAGAGAGAGAGAGAGAGAGAGAGAGAGAGAGAGAGAGAGAGAGAGAGAGAGAGAGAGAGAGAGAGAGAGAGAGAGAGAGAGAGAGAGAGAGAGAGAGAGAGAGAAAAACACTCTCCCTCCCCTCCTCTGTCTGAGCGCGGCAGCATGCAGACAGAGAAGGAGAGAGAGAGAAAGGAAAGAGAAAGAGAGAGAGAGAGAGAGAGAGAGAGAGAGAGAGAGAGAGAGAGAGAGAGAGAGAGAGAGAGAGAGAGAGAGAGAGAGAGAGAGAGAGAGAGAGAGAGAGAGAGAGAGAGAGAGAGAGAGAGAGAGAGAGAGAGAGAGAGAGAGAGAGAGAGAGAGAGAGAGAGAGAGAGAGAAGGAGAGAGAGAGAGGAAAGAGAGAGAGAGAGAGGAAAGAGAAGGAGAGAGAGAGAGAGAGGAAGGAGAGAGAGAGAGGAAAGAGAAAAAGAGAGGGGAGAGAGAGAGAGAGAGAGAGAGAGAGAGAGAGAGAGAGAGAGAGAGAGAGAGAGAGAGAGAGAGAGAGAGAGAGAGAGAGAGAGAGAGAGAGAGAGAGAGAGAGAGAGAGAGAGAGAGAGAGAGAGAGAGAGAGAGAGAGAGAGAGAGAGAGAGAGAGAGAGAGAGAGAAGGAGAGAGAGAGAGAGAGTTATGCATGTCCGTGTGAATGTATATGCATGTATGTTATGTATGTGCATGTACATATACATGAGTGTATGCATGTTAGTATGAGGATAAATGTTTATGCATGTTAATTAGTATAAATGCATATGTGAGCATGAATGTATGTACGCATGATTGTATGCATGTTAGAATGTATGTAATTAATGCATGTATGCATGTGCATTAAAGCATGTGTATGAGTTTATGTATGCATATGCATGAAAATTAGGAAGATATGAAATGTGCATATGTGTAAGTGGAAAGTGTGTGCATGTTAGCATAAATACATATGTATGTTAGCATGTTATGTATGCATGAGAGTATGTATGTTGGCATAAGTGCATGTGCATGCATATGAGTATGAGAAGGATGTTTAAAAGTGGTGATACTTTATCTTAGGAAGTTATGCATGTGTTCACGTATGAACATAAGTTAGATATGCATGTATTAAGATAGGTAAACATAAATGTTTATGCATATCCATGAGTTATATAAGTGTACATGTATGCATATAAATGTGTGTTTATACATGCGCATAAGTATGTGATAGATTGATGTATGTATGTTATGCTTGTATATGCATATAAAGAGCGTGTGTGTGCATGTATGCATATGAAAGTTAGAAAAGAGATGAGATGCATATGCATGTTAGTAGGTATGCTGCATATGTGTGAATATGCATGAGCATGTAATTGAACTAATGAAAGCATGTGCATAAATGCATCTAATATGCTTTAATGTGTATGCTTTAGAGTGCATATGAATGAATTAGCATGTGTATGAGCATATGGTTAGCATGTTTATATATGTGAATGAAAACATCAATTAGAGAATGTATGAATAGGAATGTATGTATACCTAAGCTTAAGACTATATAAGTAAGGTTATAGGAACATGCATAGGTATGGAATAAATACATGGTTTAGAGTACATGTATGTATGTAATAAGCATATGTTTGTGCATTAAGTTTAAATACATGAATTGATGTATAGTATGAATGGGCATATATGGATGTAAATGAATAGGTATTAATGTATGCATTGTTATGTTATTTTACTTAGGATTAAATGTTAGCATGTGCGTGAATGTATGTTTGCATGCATGAGCATGTGTATGCTTTAATGTATGTGACTAATGTTTTTTAAGTTTCTTAATGATTCTTGTTAGATTACTAATATGCTAATGTTTTTTGCAGTGTCGAGAAGCATTGAAGATTAATGAGCAATTGAAGAGCAAATGAAGTGCAGTGAACCTAATGTTTTTTGGAGTGTCGAGAAGCATTGAAGATTAATGAGCAATTGAAGAGCAAATGAAGTGCAGTGAACCTAATGTTTTTTGGAGTGTCGAGAAGCATTGAAGATTAATGAGCAATTGAAGAGCAAATGAAGTGCAATGAACCTAATGTTTTTTGCAGTGTCGAGAAGCATTGAAGATTAATGAGCAATTGAAGAGCAAATGAAGTGCAGTGAACCTAATGTTTTTTGCAGTGTCGAGAAGCATTGAAGATTAATGAGCAATTGAAGAGCAAATGAAGTGCAGTGAACCTAATGTTTTTTGCAGTGTCGAGAAGCATTGAAGATTAATGAGCAATTGAAGAGCAAATGAAGTGCAGTGAACCTAATGTTTTTTGCAGTGTCGAGAAGCATTGAAGATTAATGAGCAATTGAAGAGCAAATGAAGTGCAGTGAACCTAATGTTTTTTGCAGTGTCGAGAAGCATTGAAGATTAATGAGCAATTGAAGAGCAAATGAAGTGCAGTGAACCTAATGTTTTTTGCAGTGTCAAGAAGCATTGAAGATTAATGAGCAATTGAAGAGCAAATGAAGTGCAGTGAACCTAATGTTTTTTGCAGTGTCGAGAAGCATTGAAGATTAATGAGCAATTGAAGAGCAAATGAAGTGCAGTGAACCTAATGTTTTTTGCAGTGTCGAGAAGCATTGAAGATTAATGAGCAATTGAAGAGCAAATGAAGTACAGTGAACCTAATGTTTTTTGCAGAAATATTGAAGATTACAATCAATTAAAGTGAAATGAAGACAATTGAAGTGAAGCGGCAGCCTAAAGATCCATTTAAATCTTATTTCCCATTTAGTCAACTATCCAATTGACTAGACATTTATCCAATTGTTTAGGCCTTCCAGTTGTATTAGATTTATTGATTCAAACCATTAGCTTATCAATTAATTTATTTAAGCAGTTTTGCAACAATATTCTCCCCCATTACTTTCATCAAGAACCATTAGCATATCAATTAATTCATTCAAACAGTTTAGCATCATATTGTTTCATTAGTTTTTCCATTACTTTCCTTGATGTCTTCTAAGTTAGTTCATGAGTCTGAGCACAGTACTATTGAAAATATTGAAAATGTTCCGCCAACTCTAGACAGACCAGAACCCTCTAGCTTACCTGAAAGTTTAGTAAAAGAACCCATTATGGAAGTTTCAATCTCATATCAGGAAGCTGTTGCTATGTACGAGGCTGCCCGTCCTTACGGTCCATAGCTAGTTAAAACTATTTACTTTTGGTAAGAAAACTTTAGTTTCAGTCATAGAATTAGGTAATTTATATTGTTTTGTCATTAGAACCCTTATTTCCTTAAGCCTGAGTCCGCTACAGACACCCCGCGTGTGCCGAATGATTTAGGCGGATGACTTGATCCACCATCCGAGCATCTCTCACGACCCGAGAACGTACTACAGTGAAGACACCAGAGTTGGCTAGACTCTTTGTTGAGAACCTATACCGGTTATATGGTCTTCCTTTAGACATAGTTTCTGATCGGGATAGGAAGTTTACTAGCCACTTTTGGAGAGCGGTCTTCAAAAGGTTGGATACAAAGCTTAGCATGAGTACGGCCGAGCATCCACAGTCGGATGGGCGAACAGAAAGGGTTAACCAAATCCTAGAGGATATGCTTCGAGCATATGTGAATGAAAGGCAAACTAATTGGGAGGAGTACTTACCTATAGTAGAGTTTGCATATAATAGTGCCAAGCACTCTTCCACTGGGCACAGTCCATTTATGCTTATGTATGGGTTTCAGCCAAGGGCTCCTTATGCAGTAGGCTTGCAGAATGAAAAAGTTCAAGCTGCAAAGGACTTCTTGGAAGAAATGAATGATATGCTTAGGCTTGCTAAGGACAGCATTAGGAGAGCTCAGGATAGATCTAGAGCCTATGCTGACCCTCAAAGAAGAGATATCAACTTTGAGGTAGGAGAGCAGGTCTATCTTAGAGTTCCATCTAGGTCTGAAACCATGAGGACGGGACTTTGTCCAAAATTATCTCCTAGGTATTGTGGACCTTTCCGAATACTTAAGAGAATAGGAAACATGGCTTACCAGCTCCAACTTCGAGCGAATAGTCAAATCCATCCAGTTTTTCATGTTAGCCGGCTTAAGAAAAGGCCGGGTGAATCTGACAATCTCATTCCAGATAGTGAGGTAGTAGAGCCTATTTCTGTTCATCTATTCCACATGAGCCTGAGAGCATACTACGCACTCGAGAGAAACGGACGAGAAGTCACTTGTATAAAGAGTGTCTAGTAAAGTGGAAAGATAGTTCAAAAGATAGTGCCACATGGGAGCGAGTTAGCACCCTTCAGAGACGGTTTCCCAGTTTTAGGTTACCTTCCCAAGAGTCTTCTTAAGGGGAAGGATATGGGGAAACAACACGGAGACAGGACCATGTATTTTATACATGGGGTTATAGTGGGAGTACCACCCTCTTGATTTCTAGACCTTCCAATACCATTTTTGGGGACAAAAATGGAATTAAGGGGAAAGAAATGTTATGAAGGGAGTCCATATAGAAGAGATGGTGTGAACCATCTCTTGGATTCCATTAGAAAGGCACACACATGAGTGCCATGTGGCACTCATGTGAGTTGCCACAGGAGTCACTCCAATTAAGGAGTATTAACTCATGAAGGGGGGTACGCAGCTGGGTGGAAGGAATTCGAAGAATCTCTCCGTGTGAGCTTCTGGGCAACCTAGAGTTATGTACAGAGAAGGTCAAAAATTGGGGACATCATCGGAGCACGACACGACAACTAAGGTGGAGGAAACTATGTTTGAATCAACACAGCAATGTTTTAGCAACAACATAACCTCCAACAAACTACCTAGCATAGTGTTGGAGTTGAAGGTCTATAGAAGCACACAAAAAAACAAAAGGAAGAAGAAGAGGCTTGGAGACCAACACAATTGTGAATGTATTACCAAGTGAATGTACAAAGATAAGCGACCCATTAGGGTTATAGGCCTATATACAAGATGAGGGTTAAAAAACCTCCTAAGAGGAAATAAAGTGCCCACTCGGTTCTAAGTGTGTTCACACATATCAATACCAAAATGTATCAACAAATCCCCCATGAGAGTGATGTGGTGAACAAGGAGCTAGCACTCATGTATAAGGAAGTGCCAAGCTATGTGGAAGGAAATCAATCCACAAAAGCAAGTAAGTCCAAAGCTTTGCAAAAAACTTCAAACTTCTCCCTAGATAGGGCCTCTATCAAATGATTTGAAACATTATCTTGTGCGGGCACATAGGCCAAACTCACATCTCCAACAAAGAATCTCTCTCCAGCATAATGATAGTGCACCTCGATGTGCTTTTGGCAAGCATGAAACACAGGATTCCTCGCAACTTTCAATGCACTCTCAACTTTCAATGCACTCTGATTATAAGTAAAGATGGTGGTGACAAAAGACTAATCAACACCTAAATAAGCCAAAAGACATATGAGCCACATACACTCAACATTTATACGAAAATTGTCCTATAATCAGCCCTTCTTGCTTAAGCAAGATATGCATGCACTACCAAATATGAAGCAAAAACCACTAGTGGACACATGAAACATAGCAACTAGCCTAGTTTGAATAAAAAAGAGCATGTAAATCTAGGGGTAACAATCCTCCCTTGAGATAAACCAATCCAAGTAGTTAGTACCACTCAAGTAGTGAAAGATGCACATAACTGCCTCTCAATGCTTAATACCTAGGCAATGCATAAACCTACTCATGTGAGAGACTATTAACTAAATATCAAGCCAAGTTATGCATAAGTAAATCAAGCATTCAATAGACTAATGTTGAGCCCATAAAAGTCATATTGGTCAAAGTCAACTACAGTTAAAGACAAAAGGTCAAAGTCAACAAGGTCAAAGTCAAAGTCAATAGGTGCAAAGTCAAGGTGCTAAAGTGGAGGTGTCAAAGTGCACAGGTAGTGCACAATTAATTGTCCACAAAAGGTAAATTGGAGAAAGTGGGTTGCAAGTTGCAGAGGTATTTCTCTAATTTCCCTAAGTTTCAAAGTGTTTTTAGAGTGTTTTGGAAGGTTCAGGTGAACTCTCTCTTATGTGCAAAAGTGAAGACTTAAAAGGAAATGTGAATGTATGTGAAGCGGCAGCGTACGCACACGGGAAAGTATGGCCCCCCAATTAAAATTTTTGGTTTTTGTCTAAAGTCACTACAGGACAAAACAGGGAGTCGTTGGCTACCACTTGTGAAGACAATCTTGGGACATCAAAGTGAGCACCAAGATACTATTGCAGTTAGGAGCGTACGTGATCGACACACTCAATTCAAGGCAAGGACTATTCTTGGACAGTTCTAGAGTAAGCAAGAGAAGCATAGTCTAAGTGAAGCAAGAGAGAGAAGTGCAAGAGTCACCAGTGTGTGACGCAGAGAAGTCCAGGAGTTGAAGGAGTGCATGGAGAGTGACTAAGGGATTGTGCAAAGAGTGCTAAGCTAGTCCCCCAAGGATCTCAAGGTCTCCTTGCAGTGTGTGCGTGTCGACAGAAGGTATTCATTCCTCCCCCTTGGTGGAAGCTTGGTGCAAGGTGTGCACAAGGATAAGCTTGAAGCAGGTGGAGGTCTGGTGCAGAGGAGGCCGGCGGCAAGAAGACTTTGGGGTATTTGGTATTTTGTCATTGAGAACTCTGTGGGATTGTGCACAGAAGTATTGGCTTGTATTGTGCTTCAAACATTGTAATTATCTTACTGTAATCAATTGGCAGAGGCTTCCAAGGTGTATTTCCTCTCTTGGTCTTTTCCTTTTCTCCTACAAACCCTCAAACTCCTTCTTGTCTAAGAATCCCCCAACAAAATTTGGCACGCACGGTGGGACATCCAAGGAGATTTGAGCATAGGAGAAGATATATTGCCGTTGGAGAAGCAATATTCAAGTGTCGATAGTACCACTTCAGTGGACTAAGAGGTATATATTCTATCAATTATCTCATATTAAGAGGACTATGAACAGCCCATGACCACAACCTGGTCCCAAACATTGAGGGTCACCTGCAAGCAAACAAGAAGGAAGGCTGTTAGAAGGTCCTCTAGTCCACTTTCATCAACTTCATCAGTAAAGAGCATGGCGGGACAGGTAGACTTGGAAACCTTACTCTCAAGATTAAATATAAAGTTTCCTTCTTTCAAAGGCCTAGCTCAGGAGGATCCGGATGAACACATTAGAAGGTTTTTGGCACTATGTAAGACTAGAGGCTTAATGGGTAGGGAGGATGCCTTTTTGATTCTCTTCCCTGCCACATTAGAAGGATTAGCAGATAAGTGGTTCAGCCAGTTTGCTGAAAACCATTTTACCACTTGGGATTTGATGAAAGATGCAATTTGAAAATCAATTCCACCATGGCAACACTACGGAGATCATCATAGAAGAACTAGAAAATTTGAGATTGCGTCCAGGAGAAAAGTTCCCAGAGTTTGTGACTAGGGCCAAAGCACTAATGGCTAAATTGCCAGATCCACCACATGATTTTTTTTGTTAAGAAATGGTTAGCCAAGCCCCTACCAGTGGCCACCCAATGCAAAATAAAGGAATTAGTGTTACCTACAGCCTCCATAGAGGAGTTCATCATGTTGATATATTTAGGTAGTGATGTGTGTGAACACTCTAGGACCGCTGGGGCACTTTTTTCCCTCTTTAGGAGGTTTTTTTCCCCCGGCTTGTATATACGCCTATTGCCCTAATGGGCTACTTATCTTTGTACATTCTCTAGTAATACATTCAGTCTTGTGTGTTGTGCTCCAAGCTTCTTCTTCTTCCTTGTGCTGTTCGCGCGCTTCCGCAGACGTCTAACTCCAACAATTGGTATCAGAGCAGGTCGTTGCTTCTTCTAGGGCGCCGTCGACACTCCTCCGTTTGCAGTCTCAGATTCGCACAAAATTTGGTGAGCATACTCAGGGTGTTTCCGAGATCAAAACAACTTTGCTGTGTGGTGCCGAAATCGCGATCTGAGCTCGTTTCGGCCTCCGAACGCACTATCGTAGTGCTTGTGCAGGCTATTTCGTCCTTTTGTGCCAAAGGTATATACCAGTTTCTGTTCGCCAGTTTAAGCATCTCGAAGTCTGCTACAGGTCTAGCAGAACTCGTCTGGGCAGTTCTGTTCAACTTTTTGAGATACAGTCAATTTTCTGCATCAAGGTATTTTAGTCACCGGCCATGGCTGAAAGTAGTGATGTATTCCGTATGTTGGCTGTTGAGGATAAGTTGGATGGTACCAACTACCCATTATGGGCTTATATGATGCGACATGTACTGGTTGCAAAAGGATTGTGGAACATTGTGCAGGGTGTTGAAAGACGTCCTGTTACACCTGTAACGACAGGTACTGCAAATACAGGTGTTGGAGCTGATGAAGATGGTGTCGAAGATGATATTCCGCAGATTCCTGTTCGTGCTGCTGTTTCTGTTGCACCTACTGCAGAGCAGATTCGTTGGGATGGCAGAGATGCCCAGGCACATGCATTGATAGCTTTGTCTGTCAAACGTGCCATTATTCCTCACATTCGCTCTTGCAGAACAGCAAAGGATGCTTGGGATACACTTACCACTTTGTACCAGGCTAGGAATGAGGCTCGTGTTGCTTACCTCCGAAAACAGTTGGAGAGTGAGCACATGAATGAAGGTGATTCGATGGACAGTTTTCTTACAAAGATCAAAGACCTGAAGGAACAATTGATTTCTGCTGATGAGGTTATACCAGATAGCTCACTTGTGCAGACCGTTCTGAATGGCCTTCCTGATTCATATCAGAGTTTTGCCTCTACTCTTCGATTGATGATGAAAGGCAATCCGAATGCCTTGTCATTTGAGGAATTAGTCTCTGTTCTGTTGCAGGAAGATCAGTCCAGGCAGAACAGGTCCATTATGCGTGTTGCAGATCAAGCTTTCCTGGCTAGTCAGAAGGGCAAAGGAAAATGGAGCTCTTCTACTAGTAAGCAGAAATCTGCAAATGTTGCACAATCGAAGAAACAGGATAAAGATGAGAAGAAATCAGAAAAGCAGAAATTGTTCTGCAAGTACTGTAAAGGAAATGATCATATTATAAAGAACTGTCCAAAACTGGCTGCTAAAGAGGCAAAGAAGAAAGAGGCTGGAATGGTTGTTGCAGAGGCCTCTACACCAAAAACAGAGTCTGCAAATCTTGTGCAGGAAGAAGAATGGGCGTTTACTACTGTCTGCAGTTTTGACCCATCTTCTCATGATCAGTGCATGTCTGCAGTAGACTCAGATGTTTGGTACTTTGATAGTGGGGCAACCAAACATATTACCTTGCAGCGCAGTTTCTTCTCTTCACTCGAGCCTGCCCCTACAGGGAATACTGTCACATGCGCCAATAACTCCTCTTATCCTGTTATGGGAGTTGGCAAGATCATTCTGACTACTGCTGATGGTAGTTCTTTCACTTTGTCAGATGCTTTATTTATGCCAGGGATCAAAAAGAACCTGTTATCAGTCTCTGCATTAGCCAAGATTGGCTTGGTTGTGAAATTCGTTGATGATAGGTGTACAGTCCATGATCTCTCAAATGGTGATGTGATTATTGCTTCTGGCATTTTATGTCGTGGGCTGTATAAGCTCATAGACTATGAAAAATCTGTGAATGATTCGGCATGTGCAGTTCATGATTCTCAGGCTATGTCAGATGCAAAGCTTTGGCATGCACGCTTTGGTCATCTGAATTTTGCTAGTTTGTTACGCCTACAGAAATCTGAAATGGTGTCCTCTTTGCCCAAACTTGAGGCACCTGGAAAACATGTTTGTGAAGGCTGTATTTTGGGGCAAAATGCAGCGTTCTTCCTTTCCAAAAGATGGTTCAGTTCGGGCTATGCAGAAATTGCAGCTTGTACATAGTGATGTCTGTGGTCCTATGCAGACACCCTCTTTTGGAAATTACCTTTACTTCGTGACTTTCATTGATGATTTTTCTAGGCATGCATGGGTATATCCACTCAAAGCAAAGTCCGAAGTGTTCATGTGCTTCAAACAGTTTTTGGTTTTGGCTGAAAATCTGTCAGCATGTAAAATGGGCACCCTCCGTTCTGATCGAGGGGGGGAATATATGTCTTCAAATTTTAATGCATTTCTGGCTGAACGTGGGATAAAACACCAGTGTACAGTGCCGTATACACCTCAACAGAATGGAGTTGCTGAACGAAAGAACAGGTCACTCATGGAGATGGCGAGGTGCATGGTCAAAAGTCAGGCTTTACCACATAGTTTCTGGCTTGAGGCTGTCATGTGTGCAGCATATGTACTGAACAGGTGTCCCACGAAAGCATTGCAGTCTATCACTCCATATGAGGCTTGGCATGACCGCAAGCCATCTGTTGCTCATCTGCGTGTTTTTGGTTGTTTGGCATATGCATTAGTGCCTGAACAACATCGCAGAAAATTGGATGATAAGGCAGTAAAATGTATTTTTGTTGGGTACAATTCTGAAAGTAAAGGCTATCGTCTGTATCATCCACAGACTAAACGCATTCTGGTTAGCCGTGATGTTGTCTTTGTGGAAGATGCTATTCAGCCATTGCTTTCATGTACTAAGGAGACATCTGTTAGCTCCAAAGACATGTATGATACTTTGATGCCTCTTTTTAGAGGTGGACAGGCTAGCGCTGGTCCTAATGAGGCAACTTCTCAGCCTTTGCAAGTTTCATATGATGATGCAGATCATTCCATTTCTGATGCAGATTTACATGATGCACTTGTTGATGAGAGAGCTGATATTGAACAGGCAAAAACTATGCCAAAATGGCTGGTGCAGACGTTGCGTGACAGCAAATTAGATGCACCTTTGTCATATCGTACTCGTTCAGGCTCTCATAGTACCTCCTTTGCATCAGATTGCTATGCTATGGCTGCATCTAGTCTCTGTGATGAGAATGAGCCTGTTTCTTTTGATGAAGCACAAAATTCAGAAAATTGGATGGCTGCTATGCAATCTGAATATGATGCTATAATGAAGAATGGTACATGGTCTTTATGTGACTTGCCTCCTGGCAAGAAGGCCATTGGCACTAAGTGGGTATACAAGCTGAAGCATAAACCTGATGGTACAGTTGACAGGTATAAGGCTAGGCTTGTTGCAAAGGGTTATGCGCAGGAAAGAGGCATTGATTTTGATGAGACCTTTGCACCTACATGCCGTATGACTACTGTTCGGAGCATTTGTGCACTTGCAGCCCATCATGGTTGGAATGTACATCAGTTGGACATTAAAACAGCATTTCTGAATGGTGACTTGCATGAAGAAGTGTATGTTTTTCAGCCCCGTGGCTTTGTGCAGAAAGGGCATGAAAACCAGGTGTGCAGGTTAAAGAAGGCGTTATATGGTTTAAAGCAAGCACCACGTGCTTGGTATGAGAAAATACATGCCTATCTGATTGCACATGGTTTTGAGAACAGTCCAACTGAAAGCACCTTATATGTTAAGCGTGCTAATGATGTGCTTTTGATCATTGTTGTCTATGTAGACGACATGCTGCTCACTGGTCCTCTTGAGAAGCATATTGCTGATTTCAAGGCTGATTTGCATGCCTCATTTGAGATGTCTGATTTGGGGCATTTGCATCACTATTTGGGCATTCAGTTTATGCAAGTTGATGGTGGAATGGCTTTGTGTCAAACGAAATATATTGACACATTATTGCAGCGTTTTGGCCTTGAAGACTGTAAGCCTATTGCCACTCCTATGGAGACAGGTTTACGATTGAGTCTTCATGATGCTGGAGATGCATTTGATGCTGTTCTCTATCAGCAGGCTGTTGGATGCTTGATTTACTTATGCATTACTCGGCCAGATATTCAGTTTGCTGTCTCACAGATGAGCAGGTTTATGCATTGCCCAGGAGTCACGCATTGGAAAGCGGTTAAGCGCATCTTTCGCTACTTAAGTGGTACTCGGCTACTTGGGTTGTTTTATCCCAAGGGGGGATCACTACCGCCAGATTTGCATGCTTTTTCTGACTCAGATTGGGCTGGTTGCCATGACACTCGTGTGTCCACCAGTGGTTTTTGCTTCATGCTTGGTAGCTCATGTATATCTTGGTTGAGCAAGAAGCAGCCTACTGTGGCCACTTCCAGTTGTGAGGCTGAGTATAGGGCAGCTTTCACAGCGACTGTTGAGTGTGTGTGGCTCAGACGCCTTATGGTTGATTTGGGTGTTGGCCAGTCTTCTGCCACCACCATCTTCACTGATAGTCAGAGCGCATTGGCAGTTGCGAGGAACCCTGTGTTCCATGCTCGCACTAAGCACATTGAGGTGCATTATCACTATGTCAGGGAGAGGTTCTCTGCTGGGGAGATCAGCTTGGCATATGTGCCCACGCAAGAGAACATTGCAGACCTTTTCACGAAGGCTCTGCCTAGGGAGAAGTTTGAAGCTTTCCGCAAAGCTTTGGGCTTACTTCCTTTTGTGGAGTGATTTCCACATAGCTCGGCACTTCCTTATACATGAGTGCCAGCTCCTTGTTCACCGCATCACTCCCAGGGGGGATTTGTTGATATATTTAGGTAGTGATGTGTGTGAACACTCTAGGACCGCCGGGGCACTTTTTTCCCTCTTTAGGAGGTTTTTTTCCCCCGGCTTGTATATACGCCTATTGCCCTAATGGGCTACTTATCTTTGTACATTCTCTAGTAATACATTAAGTCTTGTGTGTTGTGCTCCAAGCTTCTTCTTCTTCCTTGTGCTGTTCGCGTGCTTCCGCAGACGTCTAACTCCAACACATCAACACAGCTACACGCCTGGATCAGATAAGGCACCAGTATGGAGCAACTTCTTCCCAACCAACATATGGTACAGAAATGGAGGATCCAGTGATCCAGCTAAGGAAGGAGCTGGAGGGCTTAAAAAGAAATAAGCCCTACAAAGAGGAGGAGAATGCTGTTGCTCAGTTGAGAAGGGAGATTGAAGCACTAAAGCTCCAAAAGGAGGAGGAGGCCCAAGTAGAGGAATTGGCTCAGCTGCGACACGAGTTGCAGGAGCTCAAAGGAGGTGGCATCAAGAGTGGACTTTGGTGTTCCATGTGCAGCAAGCAAGGGCATATAGTAAGTGAGTGTCCTCTGTTAAGTGTAACTTGCCAATTATGCAAGAAAGTTGGTCATGAGGCCCATGAATGCCAATCAAGGGGAATCCCTGCAACAACATACTGGACACAAGGAGGACCCCTACCACCGGCACATGTGATGGCAGCTGCACCTAATCAAGGTAACACTTATAACCCTAGACAGAGGGATAACTTTGGAAATGGGCCAAGGAGGCCAATTATTTGTTTCAGATGTGGAGAATGTGGGCACTATCAAAGTAGGTGCACCCTACCAGAAAATGCCCCTCCTTGCAGGAACTGCCCTGAGGCCAGAGACCATTATACAAATTGTTGTCCTAAGAATCAAGCCTCTTCATCCGGGCCCCACATTCAAATGATTTCTGTGTAGGAAGAAGAAATGGTAGGTCAAGTTAAGCTGCCATCACCATCTACCAGGGTGGTGCAGTTAGAGGAAATTGAATCTTTTACAGTGCAGACAAGAAGCAAGGGGAAGGCTCCAGTGGACATGGGTCAAGAATCAGTGATTAATGTATTAAACAAAGACAAAGGTGTGTATGAGTACAAAGCCACCACATGTGCAGACACAAGGCAAAAAGAAAATTTCATGGGTACCAGTGATGCTATTGGACATGCATTTGACAGGGCTCATGAGGAGTTTGATAAGTCAAATGGGGCCCAGGCTCTTAAGGAATCAGAAGCCTCTAGACTACTCAAGTCCATGAAAAAGGAGGTTAGTATTTTTTATTTAATAAAGATGGATGGGAAATTCAGGTCAGAACTCTTACAGATAATTGATGAAATGTCCACAACAAGTTTAGTGGCAAAGGCTGCTATTATGCATAAAGATAAAAGTGTAGGGGAAGCACCCCTCACAGATTACAAGAGCCCTCGGCTAAAAGTCTCTATGAAAGGTCATGAGTTTCAAGGAGTTATTGTGGATGGTGGTTCTGGCATTAACTTGATGCCTGAATATACCATGAAAAAGATTGGACTATACCCTTCACGACCTGCCAACTTCACTGTAACAATGGCAGACCAAAGCATAGTAAGGCCTATGGGAGTGGTCCCTGGAGTTCCAGTCAAGATACAAGGTACCATCTTCAACTTGGACTTTGTTGTTTTAAGGCTGCCACAGGTAGAAGGAAGCTTCTCTCTGTTAATTAGGAGACCTTGGTTAAGGCATGCCAATGTGCTGCATGACTGGGGCAAGGACACAATGTGGGCAAAGCAAGAGGGAAAAGAGTTGCAGCAGATCATTTTAGAAGAAGGACCAAACAATCAGAAAAATACTAGCATGATGCAGACAATTGGTATTTGTATGGAAGAATAAGTGGTGGACAACCCAGAAGCAAACCTATTTGAAGGAGCAGATTTATATGAAGATGAAAACATGTTGGTTTGGCTCCATGCAGAAGACCCATCTTCCTGCTATGGAATTTTTCCAAACTCAAGTAGAGAAGAAGCATATAAAGATAAAAAGGAAATCACTCAGGTTGAAACAGTCTCAATCAAAGGCCATAGCAAAGAGAAGAAAAGCAAAGCCCTTACATGCAACAGTGATGATGCTACTCCAATTCATATGGCAATGGCCACTTTTTTATGGATACTGGTATGGCTATCATTTGTTATGTCAATTCTTATGATAACAAGTGCAGGGCTTTACAAGATTGTGGAAGGTGTCCCTGCTAGTCTTTGGAAACATAGGGTTCCATTGGATGAAGAAGCCGGAATAGCAAAAATAAAATTTTGCAGATTAAGTCATAATGTGGCTGAAACAAAGGTACAAAGGATGCAATATGAAGGAGATAATATTTTTCTGAAGGATTCAGGATACCCCTATCAGATCATCAGTGTGCCCAACAAGAAGCTAAAACAAATGAAATGCAATACAATTGGAGATTATGGAGGAGTTTCTCGGGGTCAACATATAAAGATCATGGCTAAAGGCCTATCATCAAGCCAACTGAAGAATTATGGATCACCTGGAACCTGCAAAATTTGTCCAGGTTGTACATAGTCTTTTCTCGTCATTTTTTCTTAAGTTTTAGTAGTTTTCTTTATCCCTTTCATGCTTGTTTCTTGATTTTTTAGCAAATTTAGCAGCCATTTCATCAAATTTGCAAAGGTACAATTTTTGGAATTTTTAGGAATTTTTTTCAAAAATTTTCAAGCATTTTTTATAATTTTTCTAGCCTTTTTCTCCTTTTTCATGTGTCTTTTTCTTGCCAGATTGGAGGAATAAAGGAAGCTCTCTGTGGGTTTGAGTGAAAAAAGTGGCCTAAACCTGTAGGAATTTTTTTAAGAAATTTTTTGAAGATTTTTGGATTTTTTTGCCATTTTTTTGGATTTTTTATGTTTTTTTTTGGTTTTTTGCACAATTTATAATTATATATATTTAAAAAAAAGAAAAAAAAGCCCCTCCCTAGGCGTTTTGGTTTTCCCCCCAAAAAAAAAAAAGAAAATCCCCCTCCCCCCCCCCCCCCCCTCCTCCCCCCCGCCCCCCTTTCTGACACCCCCCTCCCCCCCGATTTTTTTTATCTTTTATTTAATATTTTTTATTTTATTTTTATTTATTTTTAAATTATTTATTTTATTTTATTTATTTATTTTAATTTTCTTTTTCATTTTTTTCGCTTAGGTCTGGGCGTTTGCCAAAAGAAAAAAAATCAATCAGCATTTTATTTATATTATTTTATTATTATTATTATTATTATTATTATTATTATTATTATTATTATTATTATTATTATTATTATTATTATTATTATTATTTACTTTTCATGGCTGAAAACTTTTGGCTCTGGATTGTGCCTCGGTTGGCTGTTTTTTACAAAACTAGAGTTATTATCATGTTTTTTGGCACCTCTGGATTCATTTTTTGCATTAATTTTCTCAAAATCACACCTTTTCTCTGACTTTTGGTCAAAATCCACATGTTTTACGCACATTTCTCACATGTTTTTATTTCCCCACATTTTCCACATGGCTTTTTCTCCCTTTGTCTTTCCTTATGTTTCATATATGTCCCATATACACCCACTGTAGCTCTACTGTTTGATCATTTTAACCCTCTCCAGACCCCATAATCATACCCCAATCCCTCCCTTTCCCAATCTGCCCAGCCACATCCTTAACCATCCCAAACCCTTCCATCTCCGCCCCTCAGCCCTCCCCTCCACCTCCTTTCTACCCTCCCATTGCCCCCCTTTGCTTTTCCATACAAAATCCCACTCTTGGTTCTCCTCTGGTGCTTGTTCTGGTGGAATCGGTTGCTGCTCAGGTGCACTTTTCAAGATTCTGCAGCTCCTAAACCATAGTGTCCTCTCTGCTCAAAGTTTTGGCTATAGCTCTCCGAGACAGAGAGCACATTAGGTGGTGGGCAACTATTGAGCCCATAAAAGTCATATTGGTCAAAGTCAACTGCAATCAAAGTCAAAAGGTCAAAGTCAACTGGTCAAAGTCAATAAGGTCAAAGTCAAAGTCAATAGGTGCAAAGTCAAGGTGCTAAAGTGCAGATGTCAAAGTGCACAGGTAGTGCACAATTAATTGTCCACAAAGGGTAAATTGGAGAAAGTGGGTTGCAGGTTGCAGAGGTATTTCTCTAATTTCCCCAAGGTTCAAAGTGTTTTTAGAGTATTTTGGAAGGTTCAGGTGAGCTCTCTCTTATGTGCAAAAGTGAAGACTTAAAAGGAAATGTGAAGGTATGTGAAGCGGCAGCGTACGCACAGGGGAAAGTATGGCCCCCCAATAAAAATTTTTGGTTTTAGTCTAAAGTCACTACAGGACAAAACAGGGAGTCGTTGGCTGCCACTTGTGAAGACAATCTTGGGACATCAAAGTGAGCACCAAGATACTATTGCAGTTAGGAGCGTACGTGATCGACACACTCAATTCAAGGCAAGGACTATTCTTGAACAATTCTAGAGTAAGCAAGAGAAGCATAGTCTAAGTGAAGCAAGAGAGAGAAGTGCAAGAGTCACCAGTGTGCGACGCAGAGAAGTGGAGTTGAAGGAGTGCATGGAGAGTGGCTAAGGGATTGTGCAGAGAGTGCTAAGCTAGTCCCCCAAGGATCTCAAGGTCACCTTGCAGTGTGCGCGTGCCGACAGAAGGTATTCATTCCTCCCCCTTGGTGGAAGCTTGGTGCAAGGTGTGCACAAGGATAAGCTTGAAGCAGGTGGAGGTCTGGTGCAGAGGAGGCCGGCGGCAAGAAGACTTTGGGGTATTTGGTATTTTGTCACTGAGCACTCTGTGGGATTGTGCACAGAAGTATTGGCTTGTATTGTGCTTCAAACATTGTAATTGGCTTACTGTAATCAATCGGCAGAGGCTTCCAAGGTGTATTTCCTCTCCTGGTCTTTTCCTTTTCTCCTACAAACCCTCAAAATCCTTCTTGTCTAAGAATCCCCAAACAACTAACAACAACATCACATGCATCTCCACCATCATGAGAACAAAACCATAAACCTACTTCCATGGGAGTGGCAATAGGTTTGTAGTTTTCAAAGCCAAAATGCTACAATCATGTGCCAATATATTTTGTTTGACAAAAAGCTATTTTTCCATCAAATTGCATAAATTGAATTCCCAAATAATGATGCAAATTCCCAAATTTGAAATCAAGAAGCATGCAAATCAGCCTTAAATTCAACAATATGCTTCTCATTAGAACCAATGAGCAACATATCATCAACTTTACAACAATAATCAAAAGTACATCATGTGCACATTTAACATGATACAAATTGACAAGAGATCTTTTGCACACTTTCAATTAAAGTATTAAGATAACCAAATCAAGTAATTTCATGAATTTAGATTCACTATGCACTGATCTATATGAAGGTTTTCGATGGCGATGCACCACAATGCGCTCTCCACGACGATATCCTCGGAGTAGAAAACCGAGCTCCTAAGGGCGCACACGGTACTCTGCACAGAGACTACAGAATACATAGAAAAACATAGTACACAAGGAGCACGAAGACAGACTTCTTAGGTCTTACAAATGCGGTCGAACTTACAGTTTGTGACTGACTAGGTCACTATATGTTTTATTAGAGAACACATACAAAGAAGTGTCCAGTGGCCATTTGGCCTTTCACATGGACACTAACGGTAACAATCTCCCACTAAAGGCCAAGATTGAAGCCCTACAAGAAAACCATACTTGAGAGTTGGTACCCAAGTCTATGAAGATCATAGGATCAAGGTGGATTTACAAGGTAAAGAAAAACTTTGATGGAACTATCAGATGGTACAAAGCAAGACTTGTGGCTAAAGGGTATGCACAAACACAAGGGATTGACTACAAAGAGACATTTTCACTTGTGATAAAGATGGCAACTATCAAAATGCTTATGATCATTGCAACTTCCAAGAATCTGAAGATTTAGCAAATGGATGCTAAAAATGCCTTCTTAAATGGATGGATATCTGAATACGTATACATGGCTCAACCTCCTAGTTTTGAAGCTTCATCATTCCCTGAATATGTATGTAGGTTAAAGAAGGTTTTATATGGTCTGAAGCAAGCCCCAATGACTCGAAATCATAGGCTTGTCACCTATTTGCAGGATAGAGGATTCATTATTAACAAAGCAGATCCTTCACTCTTCATAAAGAGGAATCAATCTAAATTCATATACCTCTATGTATATGTTAATGATATTATACTTTTAGGTAATGAAGCCGAAGGAATAAGGAGGATTAAGCTTCAAATGGAAGAAGAGTTCAAAATGAGTGACTTAGTATAACTCACATACATCCTAGGGTTGGAAGTAGTGCATATAGAAAAGGGTATGTATCTTACTCAAAGGAGGTATATCAAAGACATGCTTGCTAGGGTTGGAAGTAGTGCATATAGAAAAGGGTATGTACCTTATTCAAAGGAGGGACATCAAAGGCATGCTTGCTAAGTTCAAAATGGAGAAATCAAAGGTTGCATGTACACCCATGGAGATGGACCTGAATTTAAGTGCTCATGAAGGAGAGCAAATTGAAGATATAACTAGCTATCAGATTTTAGTAGCTAGGCTAAACTATGCTACCTTGAGAAGAATTGACATTTGTTATGGTGTAAGTGTCTTAAGTAAGTTTATTCACACTTCTAGGAAACCTCACATGGAAGAATCCAAGAAAATACCCAAACACTTGAAGGGAACCATCAATGAAGGTTTGTATTACCCATACACATTTGATATAGATGTCAAAATTCTCTCTAGTGCAAATTGGATAGGATCTAAATGTGAAAGAAGAACCACATCAGGATATCTCACTTTTGCAGGTACAAAATCATCTCACAGTCCTCAAAGAAGCAACCCACTTTTGCACTCTCATCAACTGAGCCTAAATACAGAGGACTAGCCAATGCAACTTAGCAAGTAGTATGGATCAAGGCATTGTATTCTGATTAGGTCTTAATTCATCTACTCATAGTTTTGGGGACAACACTAGTTTATTACATCTTGTTGCTAACCTAACCTACCATGCTAGGATCAAGCACATTGAAGTGCACTATCACTATATCAGAGAGAAGATCACAAGCAAGAAAATTCAATTGTCATATATGTCTACTCAATAACAATGTGCAAATATGATGACCAAGGCATTGGATGGAGTTAAGTTGAGCAGGTTCAAAAATGATTGGATTACAAGTAGTCTGGAAGAACTGAAGTCTCAAGCATTTTAGCTTGAGGGGGAGCTGTTGGTGCAAGTAGCAAGCCGACAAGCTTGACCTATGCTCTTTGGATTTCTCTCAAATTCATCATCATAAATGTAAATATCTTGGAGCTATGTTAAAAGGTTTCAAAGGTTGCTCCTTCAAATTACTTCAATCAAAAGGTAGAAGGAATCTTGTGATTTAAGGGAGCCAAAAGTCATGAATTTATTTTGAATTCAAATTCAAATTGATCCTAAGAATTAGGACTACCTTTAAGGTGGATTCTCCAAGCACCCTCAATATCAAAATATGTATAAAAACACTACCTCTCTATTCATGAGGAAATAGAGCCTTATAGATTGATGATAACTGATATGTTGAGCATACATTGTATTTCCTTGAAGTAAGAGAAGTCGTCCACAACTCCTTTTTATCATATGTGCAATATCATTACAAATTATGATTCATATCTACTGATTTGTCATTCTTTGTTCATTGTTGTAGTATTTTGAGCTACTAAGTCATCTTCTCTGAGTCATTTCTCAGTGAGTGAGTAGTGAATGTCTAGTCTATCAATTGGATCACTTAGGTAGTATTGTTTTGAATGTATTTAGAAAGTTTCATCTTCGTTGTACAAAGTTTCGTCTTCGTTGATTGTGTAGATCTCAAGATATGAATGGTTATTTGACTCTGTTTGCACACCTTCATCTTCGTGAAAAATTTAGGATGACCCCCCAAACTTCTTAAACTTATAGTGTTACCGTTAGTGTCCATGTGAAAGGCCAAATGGCCACTGGACACTTCTTTGTATATGTTCTCTAATAAAACATATAGTGGCCTAGTCAGTCACAGACTGTAATTTCGACTGCATTTGTAAGACCTAAGAAGTCTGTCTTCGTGCTTGCTATGTAGTGTGTTTTTCTGCGTATTCTACAGTCTCTGTGTGGAGTACCGTGTGCGCCCTTAGGAGCTCAGTTTTCTACTCCGAGGATATTGTTGTGGAGAGCGCGAGAAGGAGAGCGCACTATGGTGCATCACCATCGAAAACCTTCATTGGTATCAGAGTAGTTCGAGGTAAAAGCTTTGTTCCTTTTGTGCGAGCGAAGCGAGCACCTCCCCCCTCCCGGCTTTCTCCAAGGCTTACGACTAAGGCGGTGACCAAGGCATAAACCTTGGCATACCTTGTCATCCGAGTCACTGAAGTCACCGTTGGCCCCGTTGGCTGCACGCGAGGGAGGACCTCAACGATCAAGGAATATAGAGGTTCCCGGTACTTGCTGGCAGATCACCCATCCCAATACTTTTCCCCCGGAGCTTGCTTAATTGAGGCAATCTCTTGCCACTAAGCTACACTCTTGTGGTGTCTGAAGAAGGGGAAAGACTAAGGTTGATATTACCTTGAACATGTTTTGGTCCCTCAAAGCTTCATCTTTGCTTTCAAAGCCTATTTCTGAGGCATTTTTGGGGTGTCTTTTGAAGCTGTTTTGGAGTACTTCCGCACATAGTTCTCTTTACACAGGTCCAAGAAGATCAAGAAGAGTGTTCTTTATACTTCTTTGACATTAAATATCAACCTTTGGGTTTGTTTTTTCAGCCACACTTGCAAAACTACAGGTTTCTTGAAAGATTCCAGTTTTGGTTGGAGTAGCCATTGCAAATTTATGCAGGTTTTTTGAGCCAAAAACATCAGAGTTGACAGACACTTGTAGGTGTTATTGGTTAGTTTTTGGGCTTTGCATTCAGCCATTTAGTGTCATTTTACTGCAAATATGGAGCACATACACATTATGTATGCTTTTGTGGATACTGCTTATGTACGTCCATGTGGTCATTGATATAGCGGTTACGCTCTTTGCATAAAGCCTTTTGCGTTTGATAAAGAGGGTCGTGGTGAGGTTTTCGTAACTGGGAGACACCTAGATGTCACGGTCTCTTTGGTGATGCAGATGGAAGACTTACAAAACCTCGCCATAGGAGATGTATGATAACTGTTCATAGGTGTTCGATAAGCCTAGTTGGCTTCTATTGGGTAATTAGTTATATGCAGTGGAGTCGGTGATTCACTATGCAGGCAAACATGTCAGTGCTTGCAGTTTTATGATATTTTGACACTGGT
The DNA here is from genome assembly GCA_020310875.1 of Ceratopteris richardii. Lineage (NCBI taxonomy): Eukaryota > Viridiplantae > Streptophyta > Polypodiopsida > Polypodiales > Pteridaceae > Ceratopteris > Ceratopteris richardii. Next base: position 832,337 of record CM035422.1, on the reverse strand, counting down.
CATACGCTCACTTTGCAGAGGATACTCTGGCAAAATTTTTCCAGATTTTTTTTTGGTTTTGTCAAGTATACAGTGGTCGATTTAATCCTTGATACACTTATTCGTTGGTGTTTGGACTCTTCTAGCTCCATTATCATTCCATTCAGTTCTCTACCATTATGGCATCAGAGGTCCCAGGCACATCTGGTGGATCAGGGTCTAGTGCTAGTGTTGTGACGAGGAGCTATAACTTGTAGGGCAAAGACCATTTTGAGATTCGAAAATTTGATGGCATAAACTTTGCTATATGGAAGAATCAGATTAAAGATATGTTGATTCAAAGGAGGCAATGGAAGCCAGTAAATGGAATTTCAAAGAAGCCTACTGACATGGATGAAGATCATTGGGATGAGTTAGATGAAATGGCCAGGTCTACCATTCACTTGCACCTGGCAGATAATGTTTACTTTACAGTATTAGACTATGAAAGTGCAGAGGAGCTATGGAAGAAGTTATGCAATACATATGCAAAAAAGAGACGGCATCAAATAAAGTCTATCTAATGAGAAAATTATATGACCTTCGTATGAAGGACACAGATAGTGTTGTTGCTCATCTAAATGAATTTGATGCTATATTCTCTTAGTTATAGGCTAAGAAAATGGATATGGATAATGAAATGAAAGACGTATTGTCGTTATGCACCTTGCCTTCATCATGGGATACATTTTGCACAGCTATTAGCAATAGTGCACTTGGTGGTAAACTCATCTATGATGACATATGTGGAGCACTCTTGAGTGAGGAGAATCATAGAAAATCTATGGTTGGCACTCAGAGTGGAGATGCATATAATGTTCGTGATTCCTACCAAGGAAAGAATCAACAACGTGGCAGGAGCAAGAACAAGGAAAAGAATGGTCAACGGAATAAAAGTAGAAGTAAATCAAGGAAGAGGGATATCGAATGCCATTATTTTCACAAGAAAGGACACATGAAGGAAGACTATTATGCATTAAAGAATAATAAAGGTAAAGGACAGAATGTTGATGGGCATGTTAAACAGTTACATGCACCATCTACTTCGACTGTGAAGTTTGAAGAAATTAATGCTATTTCTGATGATGCTGATGTGTTGACACTTGATAGTACTCTGCCAACTGAGGCTCTTATGGCTGATTCTCTTTCCCACACCTGGCTGCTAGATTCTAGTGCTTCTTTCCATGTGACACCACATAGAGAATGGTTCTCTAATTATGCAGCAAAGTCTCTTGGTACCGTGAGACTTTATGATTCTTACCAGTATGATGTTGTGGGGATTGGAGATGTGGTTGTGCAGTTCATTGATGGTTTAAAATTTACTATGCATAATGTACGCCATGTACCTCAGTTATCATGCAGTTTGATGTCAGTTGGTCAACTTGATGACCTTGGTTACAAGGTGGTCTTCTATGCTCAGTCCTTTCGCATATCAAAAGGCAATATGGTTATTGCAAAAGGAAGCAAGGTTGGCTCACTTTATCCTTTATTTGTATCACAGAAAGAACACTTGTTAGTTGTTACTGAACAACATATGGCTTGTATTTGGCATGGTCATTTGGGCCATATATCTCGTAGTGGAATGGAAAATCTTTCTTGTTCTGGCTACTTACCTGTGTTATCTTTCTCTGATATTTCATTTTGTGAGCATTGTCAATATGGAAAGCAAACTAGAAATGTGCATAGAACGCACATTGACTCTTCAATTTAGCCTTGTTCATACAGATGTGTGTGGTCCTATGCTGACTAGTTCCTTAGGTGGTTCTCTTTACTTTGTCACTTTCATAGATGATGCTACCAAAAAAGTCTGGGTATATCCTATAAAATCGAAGGATGAGGTATTCCCTACTTTCAGAAAATGGCTTGCTTCAGTTGAGACTGAAAAAGGAACTAAGCTTAAGGCTTTACGTTCAGATAATGGGGGTGAGTATGCCTCACATGAATTCAGTCTTTTCTATCAATCTAGAGGGATTCGTAGAGAGTTTATAGCTCCTTATACCCCAGTACAAAATGGTGTAGCTGAGAGGATGAATAGAACTATTCAAGATAGAGTAGTCTCTATGTTGCATCATACAAACCTCTCACTACATTTTTGGGCAGAAGCAATATTGACTACAATTCATGTGATTATCCTTTCACCTAGTACTACCAAAGGTCTGAAAGTGGCACAAGAATTATAGATAGGGAAGCCACCATATTATGATCATCTTCGAGCTTTTGGGTGTGAAGCATATGTTCATATACCAAAGAATCTTAGACAAAAGTTGGATCATAAGTCAAAGAAATGCATTTTTCTTGGATATGGTCGAGAAGGACAATTTGGATATTGCTTATGGGATCCTGAAACATGGTCAGTGATTAGAAGTAGTGATGTCATTTTCAATGAGTCTAAGATGCATAAACAACCCATTAAGGAGGTTGAACTGAGAAGAGTGGTGTTTGAGGATACTAGTCCTCCAGTTAGCATGCATAAAAATGCTGCACATAGGGATGTTCAAGAGAATGTCCATTCAGATCAGTCTGCACATATTCCTGTTCAACAACCATTGAGACGTTCTGCACGTGTCTCACATCCACTTGACATATATGTTCCAGCTTTAGATTTTGTTATGCTAACAGATGCCGGTGAGCCCTCTTGCTACAAAGAGGCTATGCAGACAGAGGATCATGTAAAGTGGGAGTGTGACATGAAGAGTGAGTTGGATTCTATTCACAAGAATGGTACTTGGGATTTGGTACCTTTGCCAAAGGATAGGAAAGCTTTACCATGTAAATGGGTATATAAGCTGAAATTCACATCAGATAATGCTTCTCCAAATTATAAAGCACGACTTGTTGCAAAGGGTTTTGAGCAACAACATGGTGTTGATTTCGAGGAAATCTTCTCTCCAGTGGTCAAGATGACTACCCTGCGCATGTTGCTTGGATTCGTTGCAATGGAGGACTTAGAGCAAGTCCAAAAGGATGTGAAAATTGCTTTCTTGCATGGAGATCTTACATATGAGATCTATATGGGACAACCAGAGGGTAATGCAATTCTTGGCAAGGAAAGTCTAGTTTGTAAGCTTAAGAAGAGCTTGTATGGACTTAAACAGTCACCTAGACAATGGTACCAAAAGGTTTATGCTTTTATGAAGTCTCAAGGCTATTCTTGAAGCAATGAGGATCGTTGTCTCTGCACAAAGAGATGCTTAGATGGAAGCTTGATATGCTTGATACTTTATGTTGATACTTTGCTGGGAAGTCCTCTTATGATTTGTCAATTCTCAAACAGAAGTTGAGTTAGACATTTGATATGAAGGATTTGGGGGATGCGAAACATATTCTTGGCATGCGCATTACTCGTGATAGGAGCAAAAGATGCATATACTTGTCTCAAAGTGAGTACATATCCAAAGTACTTCACAGGAACAATATGCAAGATGGAAAGGCATTGAGTACACCTTTACCCACATATGTGAAATTGAGCAAGGATGATTGCCCCAAAACATATGAGAAAGAGGAATTCATGACCAAAACTCCCTATCAGTCTGCTGTTGGTAGTCTCATGTATGCTATCGTAGCTACGAGACCAGGCATTGCATTTGCAGTGGGAGTTGTGAGCAGATTTATGTCTAATCCTGGCAAGAAACATTGGGAGTGGCACTAAGGACAAGTGTTTATGCTTAGGTAGAGGAAAAGCATCCATTATTGGTTACACAAATTCTGATTATGCTGGTTGTGTAGACAATCGTAAGTCTACATCATGATACATTTTTCATTTTGTTGGAGGTGCTATCTCTTGGAGATCTCCTCTTCAAGAATGTATAGCTGTTTCCACCACAGAAGCAGAGTATGTTGCAGCAAGTGAGGCATGTAAGGAAGCGTTGTGGCTTTCCCACCTTGCTTGTGATATGGATTTACCTCAGCATGTACCTCGTTTGCTCAGTGATAGTGAAAGTGCCATTGTTTTGGCTAAAAATCCGGTCTATCATACAAAGACCAAGCACATTGAGGTGAGGTATCACTTCATTCAAGATTGCTTAGCCACTGAGCGCATTATTCTTGAGAAGGTTCACACTCGAGATAATGTTACAGATGCTTTGACTAAAGCTCTACCATATGATAGCTTTCGATACTGTTGTCACTTGATGGGGGTTACTTGATTCATGATCTTACACAGTCACTTGTATACTGTGTAACATGCCAATCAGGTGGGAGGTATAGTTTGTATACTTACACTCAGGTATTCTTTATCATTCTTTATTTTTCTCCATAGTTACTTTGGCCATATCCATGGCGTTCATCCCTTCAGGTTTCTTCTTTGCTTCCTCATAAGATGAGGGCTTCTAAGAGTTTGAATCCTGTGCTAAATAGATAGAGTGTTTGATGACCAATGATGTATCATAGCCATACATTTCGGGCTTCTTCTTTTCTCTATTTGACCTTGTGATTATTTGGTGAGAGGATTCTGCTACATCCCTCAACTCCTATGCATAAGCTTTAGCTTTGGAGTTCCACAAGTTAACTTCGATCCTTGGAGTCCTCTAATCATCTTCAAAGTCACTTGATGCTTCAAGTGTGTGATAATTCTTTCTTGAGAAAGTTGAAAAGTCCTCCTCTAAGTCATAGGGTAGCTTGATTCTCCTATAATCATCTTCAAACCATGATTTGTTGTCATTAAACACATCTCTACTTACAATGAATCCTTCGTTGCTTGGATTATACAATTTATAACCGTTCTGATTAAGTTCATGACCAATGGATACACAAAGTAGAGTAACTCTTATATTAGACCATATATATGTCGACACAAATCAGACAATGTAGAGTGCAAGATAAACAAAGATATGTTCATTACAATCTACTACTCAAAGTTGAGGAGTAAACCTTGACATAATTTTGAACCAAACCAACCTTTGAAGTGAAAGATAAACCTACCCTTGTGATTGTTGATCGCAAGGAAGATGCATTGAATCATTGATCACAAGGAACATGTGTTTTTGTGAGCAAGTGGCATTAAACCATAGTGAAAGCTAATAAGAAAGGTAGAGAAAGAGTCTACATTAAGACAAACGTCCAAAGCAATCATGCAATGAATTAAGCCACAACGAAGAACTTGATCATGATATGTGTATGTGCTTATCATAATTGTTACTATACACTTGTCTACATGCATTAGTGTGAGTGGTTAGGCTTTTCGCCTGTTGAGGCAAGGGAAAGGGTTCAACCGTCTCTACGGCAAGACATATGTGGGTCTAAGGCCAGTGTAATGCCTTTGGATAGATTAAAACATTTGTATTCAGAAGTCCTTCCAAATGTTACCTTCAAATAGTCTAACCCCTGCTTTGTGAGATACGGGAGGTCTTATGGGTCCTATGCCTGTTCACTTGTACAATTGTTCTTTCAATCAATTCAAGCATAAGAAGATTAAGCTTCGGTAGAATTTCCTCTTTTTAACAAAAATGTTACTTGTACCTACTACGAAGTACATACATGCAGATACACACAAATACATACATACTACACACAGACATGCTAAAATATCGCACACAAAAAAATCCTCATTCCAAGCTAGTGTTTCTGCGAGCGTGGCATTGAACGGCAGCGAAACCTATTAAGAAATGTAGACCTACAATGCGGTTCAAAACGTATGTATTTAGACAGAAACAGTCTACATGAAGACAAAGTCCCAAGCAATTCTGCGACGAATTAAGGCACATAATGATCATGATATGTGTGTATGTATTTATTATTATTGTTACTATTATTTTCGTGTATACACATGCATACTTGTGCGTACGTACATACATACAACACGCAGACACGGTAGAATATACTAGCACACATAAAAGGTCCATTCCAAGCGGATGATGCTTTCCTCGTGGATAACATGAAAGTTGGCTGACACGTGCCCATGTTTCCGCAAGTTACTGCCAGAGAAATCGAGAAAAGAAAAACAGAAGTCGACAATAGCTCAATGATAGCACAGACATATGCTAAATTAAGACAATCACAAACAAAGGGGACGATGTTATTCCTCGTGCCTGGCGCAAAGATGGTGCTTCACGTGTGCACATGTTTCCATAAAGCTACTCTTGGAGAGATTATGGAAACAAAAACAGAACTCGATAACAACTCAACGATAGCTCCACCAAATGAAACATGGATAATGGACAGTTAATTTCAACATTTTCAAATGACAACCATACGAGACAGAGATCGCTAAAACTTGTTTTCTTTGCTGGAATGGGCACTACAAATTCTCATCGCCATATGTACATTTTCATTGATGGCTAGCTCGAAAGCCAAGTTGGAGCTTACTACACTATAGTGATTGAAATATACGGAACATTATCGAGCCACTCTTTTGACGAAAGGACTCTGCCAACTTCTCTTCTAATACATACTAACCTTGTTACCCCGATCCAATAGACATAGCATACATGATGCCACATTACTCATGATGCATTTTCTACGTATATAATCCGATTTAACCGTTCCTCCTAACATAAATAATAAAAATACACAGTTTTTTAGTCAAGATACATGATGATAAGCTTTTCGCACCCTAGCATTCATTAGGCTTCTGTTGCCTGACAATTCCCTTCTGCTCAATACATCTGTGTGTATAAACGCGGATTCCGTAACACTACTACAGTAGTAGAACAAAATGGCATGGGTAATCGACGGAGACACTGCAGGGAAAACCAGTAAATGCCTTTGTTCTAGAAAGGGAATGAACATCGGTTCTTAATGACTCATGAGCTACTACACTTTTTAAGGTTTCGATTCAGAATCTTGGTTGCAGCAAGAAGCATTGTTCGCGATTTCTTTGAAAAGGCAATCAAACCCGATCAAATTCAAGAAAACTTGAATATAATTCACACACAGTGAACCATGGCGTGTGGTGGAGTACACATAATTCACACACCGGAGAGCCTGAGCCTGAGCCTGAAGCATAAAGCCATGAAACCTCATTCTGATCACAAGAACAGAATGCTATAAATTTGCTATATCTGAAAAAGTCACAGACCACAAAAGCTAGGGTTTGGACTCTGCAAACCTCGCCACTTCGAGAACAATCGTTAGGAACTTAGAAGATTTAGAAGAAATGAGACCGACTAAATGTTCCTAGTGCTTGAGATGAGAGAAGCATAAACGTACTAAACTACTCTTGAACAAAACAGACTGTTTACACCCTCTCTTCAAGAGCATTGGCACCCTTCAGAATTCAGGCAAAGTTCAAGGGCCAGGGATAACCTGAACACCTTCACTTTGGGTGGTCTGAGGCAACAAGATCCCAAAATCGTGATTTACATGCTGCAGATAATAACAGCTTTTGAGGAGAGGGAGTAAAAATACCTACACTTCACCGCAAATGCGAGGTTGGACGATACATTGTCCACTACTTCCACTCGCATACTTCACACGAAAGAAGTGATAACGAGGGAAGAGATCCATAACAACGCATGGGGAAGCCACCATCTATCCTACATTAAGGAAGCTGCTGTAGAGCGCAACGTCAGCGGTGCATAAGGGGAAAGAATGCGTCGAAATCGGAAACTACTAGAAAACCAGAGAACTGCGAGCGGGGAAAAGGAACTCGCCAGCATGGCTTCCTCTTTCGTGGAGGAGATGGACATAAACGCACTTGTGGTATCATACTCTCCGTTGCTTTGGGCGTATAGCAGCCCTCGCCCTGCTCTTCATCGTCTTCTACTTTACTGGAGGTCCTCTCCCTCCTGTCGTGCCAGCTCTCCTTCGCCTCGCAGGATAAGCTTCTGCTTGCTACCTCTCGTGCTTCAGCTCCATCGCAGCTGCTGCACACCTCACATGAAGTATTGTCCCCGGAAGAGCTCATAGTCGATGGGTACTGTCCTTGCTGCGAAACTGTATGATCAAAGTTCCAACAATAATCAGAGTGACATGCTCCGCTACGGCCTGTCTCTTCCAACACCTGCGATTTCAGGGTACTCGCGCTCTTCGGAGAGACTGTTGAAGGGACGCTTCCACCGTAGCTCAGCATTTTTGTGTTTTCCATGCAAATTATGCGACTGCTCAAGTGAATGCCATCGATAGAATCAGAATCGCCTAATAAGACGGATGGTGGAGCCATTCTAGACGAAAACAGCTTCCGTGTGGAGCGTTGAGGAAGCAGCATCTAAATATCAGAAGAAAGTCCGGAAGAAGAATTGTGTGTACTCGGACGCCGGGCTGATGAGAGAGTGAAAGAGGCATCGAGAGCTGTTGGAAGGCATTGTAAGGAGTTGGGAGTGGAGAGCGCGGGAAAGCTCGAAGGAATATACGTATACGATATGCTGAACGAGGAGGGGACTTAGGGGAGAGCAGTGAGCAGACTGTCTCTAAAGAACCTCTTCGTGGACTCTCTCTAGTATTTTACTGAGTTCTAAGTGGTCAGTGTTTGACAGAGAACACGTGATTAGTAGATCCCTCTTGGAATCTTCTCGAGTTTCGAATCCAGATTCCCGATTCGGCTCTTTACTGTTAAGTCATTGCTAAGTACGGCAACCTGATAATTACCTCTCTTCACATGGCTCGTAAATTGTAATTCCCCAAACAGTCTCGACAGTCGAGGCTTGGCTCTCGAGTCTCAACGCCCACGAGTAAAGGTTTCTACAAATAGCAAACGATAATCCTTGAGGATATGCAGATTGGAGTAGCTTTAGAGTGGTTTCACATAGGGCTCCCGAAAGAAGAGCCAAAACAAGGTAATTCCAAGACTTAGTGCAATAAGGCAGAAATGGAACAATCCCCCCGACTCGCGAGGGCCGATATCCATTCACAATTTCACATAAATGGCAGAACAAAAAGATCAAATCTTGCGTCTCGGTCTGGATTGACATGCCAGATTTACCTATAGAGAGGATTAGGAAGAAATGCTCAACCATGACTTTTGGGGCAAGGGGTTAGCCCATCACATTCCTAAACAAGAGGTTGTGAGTTCAATTCCTTATATTGGTATCAGAGCCTAGGAAGTAAGCTTGGGAAAGGTGGATTGACCTAATGGCCTCTAAAAAAGACGCTTGGGCATTCTCTATATGAAAGGGTACAAAGTAGTGCACATCACTTTCACAAGTTAGCCTAACAAAGATTGAGGTGTATCTCTCAATCCATAAGTCGGATTGAGGCATGTGAGATACCGTTGGAAAGCTCTCGGAACAAGCTTTCCAAATCTAGTTACCTACAAAGTAAAAAGTACTTGACAAATCATGGGTGGCACTTGATTGAGGGTTCAAGGTACCAAACATGGGTGAGAACAAGGTTCAAGACTGAGGTTGAGAACAAGGGCCCAAGACACCAAGGTTGTGAACAAGAACGTTCAAGACACCAAGGTTGAGAGCAAGGGTTCAAGAGACCAAGGTTGCGAACAAGGTTCAAGAAATTGTGCGAGGTTGAGGACATCAATTCAAGGGTACCTAGGGAGTTCAAGGGGCGATCACCGAGGCTATAGGGATACAAGAGCAAATCATTGAGGACACTGATTGGCCAAGGGGGAAATAATGTAATAAAGTGATAGGTAGGAGATGGTTGAACTACACCCTAAGAGAGAGGATTAGGAAGTAATCCTTAACCATGGCTTTTGGGGCAAGTGGTTAGACTATCACATTCCTAACCAAGAGGTTGTGAGTTCAATTCCTTACACACCACCCCTACAAATGAAGTCTCAGTAAAGTATGCAACAGTAGAGGAAAACCTAGATAGAGCATTAGTGACCACATCAATGTTGATCACTGAGAATGATCCCAATGCTAATAGCTTTGGTTTGGCACAAGGTGATAGCCTAGCAGCTTACTACACATAATCCTCAGAACATACAGAGACATACCAATAAGATGCTCCATTGATAGAACCTTACTAGAAGGCAGACTATACTCAAGTCATGTATACAAATATGAATATGAGACCCTAGATAAAGCAGTATAGACCACAGGACCTACAGGTCATGCAATAGATGTTAGGGAGATCACTTCATTTGTGAGTGACCACACCCTCCACCATCAAGACAATCTCAATCAATCATGATGCAAGACTATTGTCCAAAATATGATAAAGAGAATCTCAAATAGAGGGTGCCCTAAGAAACTTGAGTAACACCATAAAAATCACTCCAATCAATGTAGTTGGCATAGTTGTGGATTTTGAAGGAAGTGTTGCTAAAATAGCTCCAATACAGGCAATTACTAGAGCACAAGCCTTACGATAGACTAAGGTGATGTCACAAAAAGAACCCAAGGCTAGTGAGTCAGATACCCTTAATAAGAAGAAGACCGAAACATGGAAAGAGAATCGAGAGAGAATGAAGAGGCAATGGGCATAGAAGTTAGCAAAGTTAGAAGGTAGCCTTTTACAACATGGACAATACAAAGCGCTAAGCCTTGTTCGTCCAGATTCTGCAATTGCCATCGCTACAAAATTTTTGAGTTCCATTGCCATTCCTTGTTGTGAGAAATTGTAGCAACTTAGAAACCATATCCTCTAGGTGACACACTTCTGCTCTCAAAAAGTCGAAGGGTGCAGATTGGATGAACAACAACCATAAAACGACTTCTTCGATAGAAGGAAATGCCTCCATGCAATGAGGTGGGAATCTTTTGCAATGCCCATGAGGTTCTTCTCTACAACAATACGTCATCTTCTCTACAATAATAAGTCATCTGCTTTGCAACAATAAACCATCAGCAATCGGCATGGATTTGAACAGCAATGAAAGGACATATCAATTCTCAAAGTAGCAAAGATTTGAGGGCAAAGAGAGAGAAACTCCTCTGTGCATCACCATTCTTTACCCCGGAGGTCCGTAGAGAGCATCACAGAGCGATGCATGACTTGGAGCTTCTGCAGCAAGCGGTAAGTGATGGAACACTCAGTGTAGCAGACTACTTGCACAACACACACACACACACACACACACACACACACAGAGAGAGAGAGAGAGAGAGAGAGAGAGAGAGAGAGAGAGAGAGAGAGAGAGAGAGAGAGAGAGAGAGAGAGAAGGCAAGAAAGGACTCTATGCCAGCATCTACAGTAAGGCATGGAGCACTTGTAGCACTCCAAAAGTAGAACTTGGCACTCTAAAAGGAGAATTGCAAGATTATGACCACCACGTGCTAGAGAGATGACTCTCCTCCCAACCAAATGCCTCTATATATAGCTCTCTCCAAGGGTCTACCTTCTTGGGTATGTGGATTCTAATCATCCAAATGCCAGCTATATAACTACATGTGCGTCAAGTGTCCCAGTTAACTAGAGTTAACTCAAGTGGATGCTTCTAGAAGGTTCTAGATGTCTCTAGACAAAACACTCTTCCCATTTACCCATGGGGTTTGAATCCAAGACCTCTTCCTTCACATCCTTGCGTCTTGACCACTAGGCTAAGTGGATCACTTGGTCACAAGAGTAAATGACCTTCTAGTAAGTCTAGACTCGAGATCTTCAATCATACACATGGGTGACCAAAACGGTGTTCGATTTCAGATCCGTCTGAATCGGTCAGATCCTTAGATCATAGACTTACTTTATTTCATTCTTTTCCCCTTGGAAAATATTTTCGTCCTAAAAAATAGAGCTATATACATTCTATAGGCAACCCCCGAGCCTCATGTTCTAAAATTGGAAGAACATGTCTCATCTCTGTGATTGTATCCTTGCCCAAATGATTAGAAACACTATCTCACTTTATACTTTGATAAAATTGGACAAAGTACAAAGTAGTGAATGAATGATAAGGGTGGATCTAAAAACATCCCTGGCCCATTCACAGTTTCTTACTAGGTGCGATCTCGACATAAATACGTGAACTGTGTGGATTAGTAGTCCATTTTTGCGCATGACTGGTGCATGGACTTAATAACTAGGATGGGATTCTTATCCCTCGCAAGACTTTGAGAACTCTTGATTCACTTGAATTTGCTTTGGAGAACTTGAGTTTGGTTGTCCCAAACATCTAACTTGGATGTTTGTTGCAATGGTTTATTCCTATCCAATAGTTACTTGATTTTTTACCCGACTGGAGGACTACTTTGTCCTAATGAGTTAAAAAATCCTATGTAAATTGTAGGAGAAAGTTTACCATTTTCTTTGATTCAAACATACTATAACTTGACCAATTCAAATTCAAAATGAAAATTGTCCAACTTAGGACACTTTTCTCATAGACTTGAGCTAAAAGTTCTTGGAAATTATCAATCTGCTGAGTAATTCCTAACTTCTCTATTCTTGAGTATACTGGACTCTAGGAAATCATTTATGCTATAACTTGAAGCATACTCAAATGAATAAGTCAATCTTGAACTTATCATCTCTCAATGTTTGAAAAGGTTCTTGTACAAAACATCTATCTAGGATGTTTAATTTAGTTACTTAGTTCTATCCGACTAACCCTTGACTTTTATGAAAAGAATCAGATACCATATCTTAGTCAAATCCAAAAGATTCAGAAAGCAGAAAGAAAGAACTAAAACTCTGTTCACCCAATTCAAACTTTGAAGATACGTAAACTTGCTATGAGTTAAAGTCTAGATGACTCAAGACTTCAACTTCTCAAAGTCCTATTTCAACAAGATATTGAAGCATTTTTCCGATCTTTAAGAGAAATGATTCATAGAGTAAATCTAAACATCATGCAACCACAAGATACTAGTGTGGTATCCAACATTAGTGTGTCGACCCACTGACATTCTATTGATGAGTCTTTACTCAAATAATGCTTCACTTGAGACCAAGTTCAAGTCATATTCAATCTTCTTGACTCTTTACTGGGAATGCAATTCTTGTGCATTTCTTTGATTCAAAAGAGTGAATTTACCAAGTTACACTAGGAACTTGGTGCTTGACTTAGTCAATCAAATCCTTGGTTGAAACGATCAACTCAAAGTCAAAGTCCAGCTTTTTAAAAAAATTATGAAATATTTTCGAATTAACAACACTTTATCTTGAAGTGTTTCAAGAAGATATTGGAAGTTACTTACTTCATATCTTCTGTTTCCTTGATCTTGAAGTTATGTTGAAATATTTTGAGATACTACTTTTATCCTCCTTGAATTTAAACTTGTTCTTTGAAGTTTTAGTTCGCTTGAGGATCAAACCTAACATCAAGATCCAATCTAGGACTAAAAGATAATTATCATCCATGGTCCGATGTCCCATACCATCTTTCCTACATCAATCTGAGTATAAAATCTCATGTTCCATATCACCCTAGTTTATATTCACATTAATGTGTGGGTGATACTTATCCTAAAGTCTAAACATCTCTTGATAGAGTACCTTCTTTCTATGTCAATTCTTTACGAGAATTTTGAAGTTACAAGCATTACCTCTAACTAGATTTTCTAGGTTTTGATCCCTTCACATGATCGTTTCACGATCTTGTGCTTTCCTTTGGAAACTTGAAAACCTTTTGATGGAACATCTATTCCTCTTTGCTAGGGTTTCAAATGAAAACTAGTTAGAAATCCAAGTAATTGAATTTTCACAGATTCAAGTTCAATTGGTTTATTCTTGACCAATTTGTAGTGACAAGAGCTTTTGACTTCTTGTCTTTAGATTCCTTTCTTACTGATGCTTTAGGTACCTACCCCGATTGGGACTTTACAGGAATCTCTCTACTGCTTAAGTCTAAGCATCCGCTCATGCTTTCTAGATTTGTACCAAAATCCCTTTAAGGATAGGTAAATTTTATATTTTACTTTCCATAGACTTAAGTGTTGTCTTCACAGTTACAGAATACATTCTTGGAATTTCCTCACTCTGTTCAGACTAGAAACAACTTACTTTTTTCACAATTTCCATTGGATAAATGGAACCTGAGTGAATAATTCCCAAAGGAAATTTTATTGCCAATACTTGGGCAATCTTCAAAGTAGTTCCAATCGCACGTTCTTGGACAATCATGGCCAAGCTTAATCAAGTCTGGTTGACCTTGCGACTAGAATAAAGACTTACTCTTTATTATGAAGATCTCTTAAACTAACAAAAGCATCTTCACTTACTTGTAGGATTTTTAGAGATCTTTCCCTGAACTTCAATCCAAGCATACACTAATGCCTCTCAGATTCCAAAGCTAAGAATCTTTGATATACCTTTAGGTTATATCACTATTTGGACTTAATTATCCATACCAGTGGTTTGGGAATTGTTGGGGACTACTTGCTATTAAACTTACTTGAAAGATTCGAGTCTCACATCCAGGGAGATTTTTTCTTTTAAGAAATTTAGATTCCTATCAAGGAATCAAGTAATACTAAGCCAATGATTCATCTTGGAATCTTTTGCTTTCGAGTCCAATGATTCATCTTGGAATCTTTTTCTTTACTAGAATGATCTTCAAAAGAAATTCTTGACTTTTTGACAAGATCAAGACTTAAAGCTGTTTTGCTTGTCCAAAAGATATTCCTTTTTAACCAATGAAATAGTTAACCAAACTATTTCATTTTGCATTGGTACCAATGCAAGATTACGACCACCACATGCTAGATAGATGACTCTCCTCCCAACCAAATGCCTCTATATAGCTCTTTCCAAGATTCTGCCTTCTTGGGCAGGTGGATTCTAATAATCCAAGTGTCAGCCATGTAACTATACGTGCGCCAAGTGTCCCAGTTAACTAGAGTTAACTCAAGTGGATGCTTCTAGAAGGTTCTAGATATCTATGGGTAAAACACTCTCCCCATGTATCCCATGGGATCAAATTCTAGAAGGTTCTAGATATCTGTGGGCAAAACACTCTTCCCATGTACCCCATCCTCTGAAGCTAACATGTGTCATGCTTTGATTAGCTTCATTTGGTCGAGAGACATAGCTTTTTTGAGAAAATAGCCATACTATTAATCGTCTACAACACTCTCTCTCATAATAGTTTTTGCAAAAGCAAAATTTCTCTCCATAACAATACATTGTTCTCATCATTAGCATTAAGTAATGAGCATTGTTCCTCACCTAAGGGACTATCACGTGCATCTCAGGCATTATTTTGTAATTGAGTAATCACCCTCACTTATCACCCCTTTTGTTGGACCCAATCCAACCTTGTATCTAAGGTGTCTGTTTATTTCCTAAAGGCTTCAAATCCTCATCATTTGGCACTCCAAGATCTTGTATTAGGACACTTTGTATGTTCCAAGGGTTTTCTTTTTTTTGACGGTACCACACCCCAATATTTGGCACACTTCCTTTGACACTAAGTGCCCCTTATTTGTGACTCAAACATAAGAAAGAGATGTATGTGTGTTTTCTTGGGAGGCTACTCTAAGCCCCCAAATGTGACTTTCTCTGTGTACAATAAGCTACTCTAAGCCCTTCTCTTGAGTCGACTCATATTGATGTTTGTGCAAGTTAGGGCTCTTTCTAAGCCCCCCCACTATCCAAGGTGTCTCATTTGTAAGTGGAGGGCTAATCTAAGCCCCCCCTCCCCTACTCCAACTCAATTTTGTAAACCAATCTTTATTGCAAGTGTGATAACTTCCTTTCAACAATGATCATGTCAACGATTTCAAATGCCACATCCTCTACTCAATTATATTTACCCTTATTTATACCCATATCCATGCCAAATGATGAAAGGCTAAATGGCACAAATTACAACATATGGAAGTATACAATTAGGGCCTATCTCTATACAAACCTGTTGTATGAGGTAGTTGAAGGAACGAAACGAGATTGTGATAAGGATAGCGATCTAGGAGCTTTGAATATATGGAATGAAAAGGACAAGCGAGCATTATGCCAACTTCTCCTAGCATGTGATGAATTGACAAAAGGTCACATCACTACATGTAAGAATTCAAAAGAAGCTTGGGATACTCTAGAAAATCTCTATGAGGATAAAACACTTTCTAATATATATACTCTAGAGGTCGAGTTCCACAATCTCACTATATGTCCACAAGACACCATCACAAAAGTGATCACCTAATTTGAAGATTATCAACACAAGTTAGCACTTTGTGGATGACAAATTTCCAGTGCAGACATGGCTATACAATTGCTCAACAAGCTTCCTAGGTCCTATGAAACATTTGTGACCACTCTATACAATAGAGGTCAAGCACTCACCTGGGAAGAAGTTAGGAGATTGTTGCTTCTTCATGACTCTCAGCAAAAGACCCAAGCTACCCAAGAAATAATTATGAAGGGTAAAGCCACCTTCCACAAGACTAAAGGACAAAAAGGCAATCAAGAATTGAAGGAAAAAGGCAAGCAAAAGTTCACTTGCAAAATTTGTGGTAAGTCTAGCCATAGAGAAAAATATTGCTTCAAGAAGAAGAACAAGGCTAAGTCTAAGTCTATCTCAAAGACCGAACATCACTCTCACTGCACAAGTGAAGATCTCTTTCTCAACTAAACACATCACTCTCACTGCACAAGTGAAGATCTCTTTCTCAACTAAACACAAGGCACTTGTCACATCCACTCCCAAGAAAGAATGGATTTTTGATAGTGGTACTTTATCACATATGTGCAATGACAAAGATGATTTTCATGAGTTTGAAGAGCATAAAGGTCAAGTGTATCTTGGAGACAACAAATGCATTTAAATCCAAGGAAGAGGTAAAGTTCATGTCACTAATTCAGAAGGCAAGACCAAGTCACTCAAAGATGTTCTTTATGTACCAAACCTTTGTAAGAACCTTCTCTCAGTAAAGGCCATTACAAAGTGCAACATGATGGTGCAATTCAATCACAACAAAGTTCAAGTCATTGAGTGTGAATCCAATGAAGTGATAACTCAAGGCTTAGAAGACAAGGTCTCTACAAGCTTTCAAGTTTTATGGCCAAAGATTCAAGTCTTAGCTTGTGGCATTGCAGATTTGGACATACCTCTTTCTTAGCTAAGATCTCTTCCAATCATCTTGTTAGGGGTTTATCTAGGATCGCACAAGTGGAATTGAATTGCCAAGCATGTGCCAAGCAGACATGACGATATTTGTGGACCTATGCATACACCTTCTCTAAGTGGGTCAATTTATTTCTCCCTGATAGTAGATGACTTCACTAGATAAACCTGGGTTTATTCACTCAAGCATAAAGAGGATGCTCTTTCCAAGTTTAAGGAGTGGAGACAAACAGATCAAAAAGACTTTCTAAGTTCTTTGAAGATCATCCGATCTGATGGAGATAGTAGCTTTGTCAATCACAACTTCTCCAAGTACTTCAAGCAACATGGAATTATCAAGTGACTTCCACTAAAGTTTTGGGGTGAAGCAGTACAGAGAATAGTACATATTTAGTACAGAGGGTTCTCAAATGTCTTGAAGAACCAAACACCATTTGAGGCTTACTTTCAAAAGAAGCCGAGTGTGAGCTATTTCTGCATCTTTGGTAGTGATGCCTATGTGTAAGGCCATGATGATGATTGGCCTAAGCAATAAATTTTCATTGATTATAGTGATTGATAGAAGGCATACAAACTCTCTGAACAAAAGATTCACTCAATTAGATTAACCAAAGACTGCACCTTTGATAAATACTCTAAGTATTCATCCCTTTTGGATCCTCCCATTTCTGCTTCAGAGGGGGATCATTCCAGTTTTGGATAGTCACACTATGTGGAGCATGCTCTCTTTGTCCATGACTTTCCAGATCATGGTACACTTTTGGAGCATGAGGAATCAAAGATACAATCTTAGCTCATACCTCAGATGGCTACATCTCCTATCGTAACATCAAAGGTTTACATTTCCCCTCAGCTTCAATTGGGCATTACTCCAGGATTAGTGACTTGTCATTTTCCATTCCTATTTTTGCGAGTCCACTTACCTCATCTACAACAACATTCTGAGCATGTACTCTTACATTCTTGGAGTCCAACATCTTTTCCTTTACCACAGGATACTCATGCATCTACGTGGATTCATCACTCAGTTGGATCCTTCTCTGAGCCAGCTTCTCGATTAAGAGGGAGCTTCCATGGTCCTACTGACACACATGAGGACTTTGTACACTCCATGGAGGACTACTGCATACATATGTGCTACCATGTGACTATTATTTTATGCTTCATGCTTTATATTTCATTTTTGCAGGACCTACTTCTTGGCGATACACATCTCATGGTGGATATTGTCAAAGCTTTGGAGGTTCCTAAGTACCACATGGATTCATCCTACCTATCTCACATGGAGGTGTTCTCATCCAGTGAGATCTTGTTTCGTTCCTCTTCCTCGCTGGTGGCGTACTGTAGCTCAGTGATGAGTAGCACCTCCTTTAATGTCAATCCGGGAAGACGTGAGGATGGTATGAAGACCACGAGCAAGTGGAAGCACAAGTGCGTGAGTGAGAAGCACACAAGCATGCACACACATACACGCACACGCGCACACACGGCAAGAACAAAGAGAGTAAGACAATGGAATCACTTCTATTGCAACAAAGTTCTCATACAAGCTCAATACTACAAGAAGCCAACCCAAAAATGAGCTCTCTAGCTCTATTTATAGTTTTTGACTAGCTTTGGCCCTGTCCAGACCTAGTGTCCGGCCTAGTTAAAAATTAGGTTCCAGGGCTTATTTGAGGGTCCAAACGAGATCTAAAAATTATGAAAATTGGCAGGCAACTACTTCTAAGGCTCCCCAAGCTCGAGGACTCCTCGGCTTGTACAAAATGGAGCTACAAAAAATGATATTTACAAGGGTTTATAGTGATGAGAATCACTTTAAAATGATGTGAGGGTTTTGAAAAAAAATGAAGGGTTGCCTCAGTGCTAGATCTGCATGTGTGTCCGTACTTGCTTCTTCCCGTATACTGTCAACACTCTCCCCCCCCTAGGGTCTGTCGCCTCTGACAGACCTTTGATCTGCGGGTTGATCAATATAGTCCTGGAGAATGTCAGCTCCCACATCATGTTCTTTGATTCGCAGCCCTCGGATCAAGTCTCTCTGCAGGGTATCCCAATTGACTGGGCCCGGTATGTCCGGCTGTGGCGTTGTGTAGAGTTCTGAGTGCATCGTTTGTTCGCATGCAAAGAGGTGTAACAAATGGGTGGGCCGTGGCGCGAACACCTCTGAGTGTGCTTCCCAGAACCCCGTGGTGAACATTTCATCGAAAGTTTGCTTGTAGCAGGCAGGGAGATATCTGATGCGTGCGTGCCATGCATAAGCAACTCGTATGCTCGGGGTGGTGCTCATATCATATAGCAGGTCATAATTACCATTCACAAACCCGGGAATGGGAGGTTGAATATGACAGACATTTCGGAAAGTTTTGAGCACAACCTGCATCATATCAAAGATCTTGAGCATCATCTGGGCAGCCACATCTGGCATAGGGTGGAGGCGTGGAAGCCAATGTCTGATGGTAGCCATCATGTAGGCTACAGTAGGCGTGCCGTTTGGGGGTGCAATGGCAGGGTAATTGAGCCATTCTTTGCAATTGGCGTTGTTCTTTACTTTGATGGCGAATGACTTCCATGTTCTTCTCCGTTGCACTGGTCCATAGCAATTGTTATACTTCAAATGCATGGGTGCGTGGTTCCATGTCCGTAGCATCTCGGGATAGGTTTCCAATAGCTTTTGCCTCCAGATGGGTTGGTGTATTTTCCCTTTGCGCGCCTCCTCTGGAATGTCCTCAGGTTCAAATTGTGTTGCGAAAGTTGGGTACTTGTTGGTCTTACGTTTGATCTCGGCGTTGTAGTCTGCCAACAGTACAAAGTATGGCTTATATTGTAATTCTGAGCTGGTTATTAGTCTTCTAGGGGCCAGATGTCTGAAGTAGTCTGATTGAAGTATGGTTTCTTCAATGGTCTTCATGGCCAACATCTGGTAGGAGATACGTTCTTCATGAGTCTGCCCCATTTCTTCTACCTGTTTCATCCATGCCGATGGGGGTTCCTCATAAGTGTCATGTCCTTCCTCAGTGATTGTGCCTCCGGGAAAAGGTTGAGGCTCATAGTTCTCTTCAAATGCTTCCTCCACTGGAATAATAACTGCTTCTTCTTCTATGGGTTGCTCCGGTGGGGAAGGTCGTTCATATTGTAACAACTTGATTTTCAACTCTGCAACCTGTTGCCTTAGCTCAAGTACTTCATTGGTTACTGATAATTCCGGCTCTGGTGAGGTTGCAGCGTTGGCCATCTCTTTAAGTTCTCGTTGGTGTTGGGTAGGCCCTTGGGCTTTCTGTAGGTCTTTGACTTGGTCAGCAAGCTGATCATGTGCTTCCAAGAGATTGGCATAAGTTTCCAATATTTGTTGTATGTTTTCTGAGGGGATGACTTGGAATTTAGCCGGGTCGATGGGTGCCCCTGGAGTGTTTTCCATGGCTGCTTCGAGGCTGTCTTGATTTTGTTGCTGTAGTCTTTTGTTTTCTTCTTGGGCAGCCGCTAAATGGCGTTGGAGTAGAGCCATGTTTCGTTGTAGTCTAGCGTTACGGGCTAGCTGATCTCTAAGTTGTTCTTCCGTTGCCCTACTCTTCTCTGTATGTGTGGACTCGAGCTCCACCTGATATTGTTGGAGGGTGGTCACCTCCTGCTGTAATTCCGTATTAGATAACTCCAGGGCAGCGACACGTGCCTGGAGATGGGCTGACAAAGTACAGAGTTCTTTATTGTTTTCTTCTAGTAACCTGTATTCCTGTTTAAGTTGGGCAGCAGCTTCGAGCATGGTGTTGAGTGCATGACTAAATGAAGTGGGTGCAGGGGTAAAGGTGGAAGATGCAAGGGGTCGGGGGATGGGAAAGGGAAAAGTGGATGTTGTGCCTACAGTGCTTGGAAATGGCGACGTGAGTGAAATGATACGTGGTGATGTTGGAATAACAGTGGTGGTGGGTGATCCTGTGGATGGTGAGATGTCCATGGGATCGGACGTGAGAGTGTGTGATTCGTGCACTGTGAATACAGGAATGGTGGGTGGTGTGATAGTGGTGGCAGTGAATGTGGGGGAGTGGGGTTGGGAAAGGGACTTTTTATTATAAGTATCCACCTGTTGGAGTATATTTACAAGGTTTGTCCAGAATGAGGGTTGTGTGACTTGGGTTGAGTGTGAGGCAGTTACTAGGGGAGAGGTGGATGGGGTTTGGGTGAGGATGGATGGAAAAGGCTGGGATAAGGTCTGGCTAGTGGCAAGTGGTTGTCCAAGGGTGGGGAGATAAGAAGGGTGACCTAATATGGTTTGATCGGTGGCCGGATGACCGGTGTGAGGTTCAAAAATTTGGGTGGAAGTGCTGGATGTGGGTAAAGGGAAGGATGTAAAAACGGAGGTGTGTACAATGGGTTCATGATGGGTGGATATCGGTTGTTCAGAAGGGATAGTGGAGAAGGGTTCTGAAGGGTGGATGGAAGGTGGCGGTGGAGATGGTACGTGTGTAATTACCTCTTGTTCGTTAGTGGGACTTGGGCTCGTCATGTGAACATCCTCTGAAATTATAGTAGGCAAGGTGGTAGAGGCTTCCATTTGAATCATTTTCCCGCGTCGTGGCCGTGTATCAATCCTTCGTTGATCATAGATAGGGTTTTCCTGATAGACCATTGTCCTTAATGCTTCCCCGATCCCACATGTCTCTGCCAATAGATTCAATGATTCCACAAAATGTGGGTCGACATTCTCGGTTTGAAGCATCTGATTCACTAGAGCTCTATTCGCCTCTTCTGTCATCTTATGTCTTCTCTGTACCTGCTTGATGGTCTTGTACATATGTCTGAGTTGTGCCGTGTAGGCAGGGGCCTCCTCTTCACTGTCTTCTGGGTCATTTCTTTGTGCACCGTCCTGAACTTGTGTGTTTGGGTCAAGAGGATGTTGTGCCACTTCTTCCCCATGTACTCTGCTCGTCTCACCCCGTGGCTGTTCTCTTTGGATTGATGCACCCGGATCAACATTGTCAGGGCCATCTTCACTGTCTGATAGGGGGACCGTCTGCAGGAATCTTTCAAAATCGAAGTTTGGATCTTCCGTGAAGGTGGCCATAGATGCAAACTCTGCATTGGTAGGTAGTGGAGGGGCGGATGGAGCGGGTTGTACCACCTCCCCAGCTTGAACTCCTTGAAGATGGATCGTGAAAGGTGTGACATGAGCTTCTGGTCGGGGAGAAGCTTCGGTCGTGGCTTCTTGAGGGATCGTTACCTGGGAGAGCGATCCACGCATTCGTTTGGCAGGCTGGCTCCCTGACTTCCGCCCTTTGAACAGCTCCAGTTGTGCATACTTTAGGGCTCGGGCAACTGGCACATCATATGCAAGACATCTGTAGATGATTCTTGTGAGCGCACAACAGCCATGTAGAGTAGGCTTCCTCACACCCCGCTTGCCTGCCTCGTACACTTGGTCCAAGATCCATACAGGCATCTTAATGGGCAAGCTTCCAGTCTCTGCTAGATATAACCCATACCATATCTTCTTGTGAGGTTGGGTGAAACGGTCCTGAGCTGGGAATGCGAAGTGTTGGAGACACATCCGCAAAGGTATGGCGATGTTGGGGGTGAGGGCGCACATTCCTTTTAGCTTTTTGATTCTATTGCTTTTCATCGACTCGGGTATCAAGGGGTCACGGTCAGAAGGTACATGTGTGCCATACATCTGAAGTGCTTCCCTTATTAAAGTCACATTCAATTCGAACTTCCTCATTTCCTCCAGATTTGACAAGGAGGGCACCCAGAATGTGCCTGAATGATCCTTATCCCCTGTCGGCTTCAGCGTGGCAATTAGGTAGTAGCACCTGAGGAAATCTGGTTTAGGCAGAGCTGCATTGAAATAAGTTTGTAATCCTGCTTTTTGCCAGATATCTTGAAGTGGAGCTGCATTTTGCAATGCTTCGAATTCTCGTGAGAAGAATTGGAAGGTCCACCACACTCCTCCACATTCCATCTTGGATTCCCAGATATGATCCGCGTCTCCCAAATCTCCTGGCATCTCATTGAACCAGTGAGAATGCCCCTTTACTCTTTCGGTTAGGCCGTTTGGTGGATCTGGAATAGGAATCCTCCGCACATTCACGAACTCCTCAGGTCGAGCTGTTGGTGGGGCCTCCACCGGCATGCCATCCCAGTTGATTGGAACACCAGATCCTGCCTGAGAGCTTGTGCCTGCCGCTGTTGCCATGAGAGTAGGTTGCTTATCTGCTGGAAGACGAAAGGCACATTAGTGTTGCATAGGAAACAAGATGTAATGGTGTTCCCTTCACAATACTAACATGACAATCCCGGAAGTCAGTGGTTAGTGGTGAAGTGTTTGTGATAGGTGTGAGTGGTGATTAAAGGTCAGTGTCATCCTAGATGCATACTTTGGTTATGCAATGGGCTCGGAATGCTCCTGTGTTAGTGTGGACGGATTTACAGAATAGGGTCAGGGGGTTTAGTACACAGTTTAATTCTCCACACTTTGATAGAGGAGTCGTAGCTCTTAGAGCTAAAGACAGGTGAAGATTTCTGTATGAGAGTGTGATGTATTTGGGACCTTTTGGGTACCCATTTCTAGACATTCCTAGGGTTGATGGGAGTGGAGGCAGTGAGAGGTGTAGATATCTTTTCATTTTCTGAGTTGTTGGCCACGAGTGCTTGTGAAAGTTGCTTCATCCTAGTGCCTGAAGGTGAAGTAATTTGGGCTTGTAAGCAAGCCTTGGGCACCCATATCTGTCTAGCATTAGGGGTGGCCTTTATTGACCGCTTAGGAACCCAAATAGAAATGGTATGCCTAGGGGTTATCCTAGGGGGCTTCTTCACTTTGTTCCTTGATGGTGAGGCACGTTTCTTGTCTCCTTGAGAGTCTGCTATTAGAGCTGTGGGTTTTCCATCCTTGCGTATCCAGATCTGCTTCACGCCACGAGATGCTCCATGTTGCACGGGTTGGCGCTCCTGCCTCTTGATCAGCAGCCTCCTTCGTGTCGAGTGATGTTCGGTCTGCTCGTTTAGAATCTTCTTTGGATCAGTTAGGAACTCCTTCTTGGCTCCTGAACCTTCAGTAAGATTGACATTCCTCTGCACCATAGAAGTTTGGACAAGCACAACATTGTTATCTTCATGTGGATTCCTGGAGGGACCAGGAGTTGGTGCCTGTTCTATTGGTTTGAGTGCTTGATTTTCTAATTCAATCGTGAGACGGCTTTGGCCTACCCAAGCCTGAAGAAGTCCACTTCTTAGGTTGAGGTTGACTGCATGATCATAGATCCAGTCTTGGCCTAAGACAAGAGGTTCGGTCAGATCCTCATCTTCACACACTAGCACTTTTGCTGGCATGAGGACCTCTTGTATGTAGAGGGGAAGATCCACCTCTCCCATACAAGGGGTTTCAACACCTCCTAATCCTATCAGATATGCTTCTAGGGGTTCTACCTCCAATTGCAGCTGCTGGAAACAAGAAAGCCGAACTGCACTTGTGGCTGCTCCTGAATCAATTAAAGCTCTCACGCTTGTGCTGCGGTCTCTTTGTCCTAGTTCTAGGGTCACAAAAGGTCGTCGGTCCACTATCTTATGGGTACATTCACCTGCAGTCTCACACATGGCCATGTGATAGCCTGGAGACTCTTGAGTGTCAGTCATAGGCTGATCCCTCCCTTGTCTTCTCAACTTCATTCATCTGATACGCTCTAAGGCCTCTGCCTGTGCTTCTTCTCGAATTCATTTTTCCTCCTCTTTACGTTGCTTAGCAGTATTGAGTCGGCTTAGCATTTCCTCCGTGAGGGGTTCCTGATACAGCTTGACTCTGCATCCGCTAATATAGTTGGGGAGGACATCCCCCTCTAAAGTGGCTAGTTGTACTGCTCCACTCGTGGAGATCCTATTAATGATCATAGGTCCGTAGCCTCTCTTTTCTAGCTTTCTTGCGTGTTGTTTCAATGTGTAGACTAAAACTAGATCTCCTGCTTTCAAGCCCTTATCCTTCACATGGGCATCAAAGTATGCCTTTTGCCGTTTCTTTGCAGCATAGATGCCTGCTGCTGCTCGTAGCCTCGTCTCACCTAAACGCTCTAGATCAAAGATCTTAGAGGACAACTCGTGTCCATTCCGCTCATACTCTTGTGCTACTCTTAAAGCTGGAATTAGGAAATCTAATGGTAGCACCGCATTTTGTCCGAAGACCATCTAAAATGGGGTGGCATTGAGTACCGTTTTGTAAGCAACTCGGTATGCCCAAACAGCATGATGAAGTTGTTTGTCCCAATCCGAGCGTTTATTATTTACAAGTTTCATCAATACATTACATAGGATCTTATTCGTGCTCTCGGCTTGTCCGTTAGCTTGTGGGTGATAGGGGGCAGACTTCTTATGTATCACCATGAATTCTTGAAGGAGATTTTCAATGACCTCATTCAAGAAGTGCGTACCTCTATCACTAACCAACTCTATTGGTAACCCATATCTAGTGAACACATTTTCGAATAAGAACTTAGCCGTCGTTTGAGCATCATTCTTTGTCGTGGCTTTTACTTCCACCCACTTTGTGAGGTAATCTGTGGCTACAATAATGTATTCTGCATGGGAGTTTCTAGCTGGGGGGTTGATGGGACCTACAAAGTCTATACCCCACTTTGAAAATGCACGTCCTCCCATCATTGGCCTTAAAGGCATTTCATCTTTTCTTATCGGATATTGGGCACGTTGGCATGTGTCACAACTCTTCACATAAGTATGTGCGTCCATATGAAGAGTGGGCCACCAAAGTCCTGAAAATAGAATGGTCTTAATTACTCTGTCAGGCCCAAAGTGTCCACCTGTAGTACCGCTGTGTGCCGCTTCTAAGACTTTCAAATAGTCTGATTCATGAATGCACAGTCTTAGGTAACCATCCTTGCCTCTTCGATATAGGTTGTCTCCTACTAAGGCATAGTCTTGAGCCTCTTGCTCCATGCTCCGTTTTCTTGCAAGACCAGCCTGATTGGGTAATGTTCCCGATCTCATGAACTCGACCAATGGAGCACTCCAATCTGGGATTAATGACACGTGATAAAGAGTGGCATGTTCCACTGGGGTTCTCTTCTGGCACACTGAACAATTGTGAATCCACTCTTGTATTTCTTTGTCCATACTAGGCCAATACACTCCTAAACGTTTTAGATTCTGCAATGTTCGTTGTTTAGAGTAGTGATTCCCTAGCAATCCCTCATGGGCTTGTTGCAACCAACTAGTATGTTCATCGTCCTCGACACAACATGCTAATACGCCCTCGGTATCTTGCTTGTACATACTTCCGGCCAATATTTGATACTTTAGTGATTTTACAATTTCCTCTTTGCTTGTTTTCACATTCTTATTTGCAGGCCCGAAGGTTAGGACTGGTACCAACTTATTTGCCCATTTAGGAACAACTTCTAAATTGAACAGATAAGCATCGGGCAATTCATCAGACACTCCTTGCGGTGGCTCTCCGGAAGTGATGCGAGAAAGATGGTCTGCCCTAAGATGGGTTCTACCCTTCCTGACAACAACTTCAAAGTCGTATTCCATTAGTAAGAGGAACCATCTTACTAAGCGGCCTGTATTGCAAGGTTTGTTGACCAAATATAGTAAAGCTTGATGATCAGTGAAAAACTTGAATTTATTGGCCAATAGATAGTGTCTAAACTTCTTCACAGCATATACCATACCTAAGCCTTCTCTTTCCGTTGTGGTATAATTTCGTTCAGCTGCATTTAATTGCCTACTAGCATATGCTATCGGCAAATCTAGGTTTCCTTCACCTGTGGGTTGTGCTAGCACACATCCTATTGCATGGTTGGAGGCATCTACATGGACATGAAAGGGTTTGCTCCAATCCGGAGTAGTCAATATTGGTGCTGTGCACAAACGTCTCTTCAGCTCGTTGAAGGAAGTCTCGCATTCCTCGCTCCACTCAAAATTTGTTAACAACCCATAAAGAGGTTTAGCTATGATGGCATACATGTGGATAAACCTACGGTAATATCCACAATGGCCCATAAAGGCTTGTACCTCTTTAACATTCCTTGGTCTGGGCAACTCTGCTATTGCTCTTACTTTGTCTTCATCTGTTGAAATTCCATTCTTAGAAACAATGTGACCTAAGATCTTACCTTGTCGTACCATGAACACACACTTCTCTGGATTCAAACACACTCGATAATCTCTACACTTGTTGAAGATTTGCCTGAGCTCAGGGATGTGGTAACTTCTTTCTTGGGAATGAGCGCATAAATCATCCACATATACTTCTAAGCTCTTTCGCAAGAACTCTTTGAAGACATGACACATGAGTCTTTGGAATGTTGGAGGTGCATTGGTGAGCCCAAATGGCATCACACGAAATGCAAAGATTCCCCACTGTGGCAAAGGCCGTTTTGTGTTGATCTTTGGGGGCAATGGCTACTTGGTTGTAACCTGAGAATCCATCAAGGAAGCTATAAACTTCCTTGCCTGCCACACGCTCCAAAAGATGTTCGGTGATTGGAAGTGGGTAACTATCTCTGATCGTAGCGGCATTAACTTTTTTAAGGTTAATGCACACTCGCAATTTCCCATTCTTCTTGGGCACCACTACAATGGGGGACACCCATTTAGTGTGCTCAATCTCATAGATGAATCCAGCTTCAATCAGTCTGTCAATTTCCTCTTTTATTTTGGCTGCATAATTGTCATTATATGTGTAGGGCTTTTGTTTGGTGGGCTTGGCATCAGCGGTCATCGGAATTGTATGAGAGCAAATCTCTGGATCTACTCCTTTCAAGTCTCTATAGTGCCATGCGAACACATCCCTATATTCCCTTAATAGAGCTACAAGCTCCAATTCTTCTTTTGCACTTAGGTCATCTCCTATGTACGTACATCGCTCTTCGTTCCCTTCAATGGTCACTACAATTTTTTTGGTCTTTTCTTTATTGTCATATGCTTCTCCTATAATGGCCTCTCTCTTAGGCATTCGTACCAAAATTTTTCGGTCTTCCACTTCATATTTCTTGAAATTTTCTGGTACTTCAAACAATGATTCTTCCTCTTCTTGTTTCACTGCTCTCCTTTTCTTTTTCTTTTGACTTCCTTCACTTCCTTTCTTTGAATTTATCGTTTTAATACTCGCAAGGGGTTCTTCTTCTTTTTGGGTTAACACTCCTATGTCTTCTAAGTAGTGTTCCTCTGAGTCAAAGTAAGTATCCATCACAATGGATTCTAGATCATCGTCATTCTCTTCTTCTTCTATGAACTCACTAGGATCACATTCTTCCAACAAGGGCTGACACATGAACATTGAAATATCATAACCCTCCTCATCACAATGGGGTGTCCATTGTTCCTCATTGACTGCAATGTCCATGGTAGCTAAGATTTCTGCCCAACCATGAGGCTCAAATTCCTCATCTGGAAATATCATCGGTGTATAGGCTGGGTCTTTTACTGGTCTATCTCCTGGGGGAGTTCCTTCTTCTCTCGCTTTTAGGCGCTTTTCCTCTTCCCCCGCGACCTTGCACATCCACAAGTGAGTATCTTCATGCAGCCAGGATGGTTCAGGTGAACTTCCAGAATGCACGGAGATAGAATCTTCTTCCGCTTTGTGGATAGGATTCCACTGTAGGGGTGGTACATCTCTGAAGGTGTAATCCTTCAGATTGACCTTGGTGGTGACCCCTAAGTGCTGTAAGTACAAGGAGTTGGTTCCCCAATCCTGTACTATTTGCAATTGTCGTAGGAAGGGTCTTCCTAGGATCATCTCGTAAACATTATTTTTCTCAAAGTCACATATAGCAAATGTATGTTCAAACTCTACGCCACAAGTGGTTAGAGTTATCCCTTCTAGCAATCCGAGAGGTCTTTCAAAATGACCATCTGCCATTTGAAGTTTCATTCTCGTTGGTCTTAAGGTGGGTTTGCCCCATCGCTTCCACAAGGAGGTGGTCGCAATAGCAACACCAGCACCCGAATCCACAATTGCTTTGGTTGTGTAACCTTGATAGGAGATCGGAAGATAAGTGTTACCTTCTTCACCTTCGCTCATGTCCCCTATCTTGTCGAGAGGTATCTCTGGAACTTTTTGCTTAGAGCCTACTTTTGGTATATTGGATTCAAGTTCTGGAACCTGATCCTTCACATGATTCCAGAGCTTCGGTTTTGCCTTGAGGAGCTCCTCTACAGTGAGATGACATTGAACCTTAGTGTTCTTCACAACATCAGTGTTTCTTGGAATCACTGAGTCTTCATTTCTTACCAATATTGTGGGGGCTCTGATCTGGAGAGATTCAGATTCCCATGGGCCTGTGAAATGAGGCAACTCTTGTAAAGAATTAGATTCAAAATCTAATCTCTCATCCTCTTGTTGCTCTGTTTGATCTCCATAGATAGACGGAATGTCTTGGGGAAATTGATCACGAAGATCATCAATCTCAGGAATAGGAGGGGAATCACCCTTCTCCTTGGCCCATTTCTCTTCTTGTATTTCCCGCAAGAACTCTTGAGAGTACTGTTGAATTGAAGGAGGTATTCCAGCATCCGTGGAATTAGGAACATAAGCTCCCTTTGGTGGTGAGCTTCCTCTTTCAACAACTGGTTGAGCCTGTGGAGGTAAAGAAACTTGTGATTTGTTTACCAACTGCTCTAATCTTTCTAGTAAGCCTTGGAAATGCAAATGCGGCTTGACAGAGTTTGTCTGATTGAACTTTTGACTAGTCTCAAGTATAGCTTGAGCTTGTTCTACCATTTTCATGCACATTTTCATCCGTTCAATCTCTAAATCTGCTCTAGGGTAACTCTTGTCTAAGTTTGCAGCTGTTGGCCCTTCTTGAAGTCGAGCCTGGTAGGCCTTGAACATCATGTCCAAGCCTTCAGGAGTGGGGTCAGCTAATACTGATCCTACTCGGGGTGGTGGGTGGGTTACGTGGGGTGTATTAAAGGGTGGAGGAATGGAGGGTGATGGGGATGGTAGTGGTGGAAGTGTGTGGGAGTGCGGTTGAGATGTGATCTTTGTGATTTTTGCCTTGGTTTCTCTCAAGCTTTCTTCAAGTTCGTTTATCTTTTTTGCCCATTGCCTTTTCATTCTTTCACGACTATCCTTCCAGGCTCTAGTCCTCTTTTTGGTTGTGCTCTCTGTTTCACTCACCTCGGGGCTCTTTTCTTGACCAACACCTTGGTTTTGTTGTAGTGCCTGGGCTCTTGTGATCACGTGCACTGGTGCAGTGGAAGTCACACTCCCTGTGGAGTCTACAACTAACCCAACAACATTGATAGGAGTGATTTTAGGCATGTTATTAGGGTTCTTTGGGCAATCTCGTAGGAGATGCTCTTTCCCGCAGTCTTGACAGAAACCCTGAATGGTTACTGGTTGAGGTTGTGTAGGGGCACGCAGTGGACAATCACGTATAAGGTGATCTCCCTGACATCTGAAGCATGGTCCTCTAGGAAATGGGGGTCGTACCTGCCTAGGTTGAGGTCTAGAGTTGGGGTTTGTGTACATGACATTAGCATACTCAGGTTCCCCACTATTTTCACTTGGGTCCTCATAATAGTATGACTCGTTATGCTCGGGTGACTGCATGTAGTAAGACTGTGGGCTATCAATATGTGTGGAGTCAAAACTATGGTCACTTGGATCACTGTCTGATAGCAATGGGGTGACCGGGACTATGGCTCTATTCAAATTTTCTTCAGTAGATGCATATTTCACTGGGATCACATTGGTTGGAGCAGGGGGTTGCTGCACTAGGACTGGTTGAGGTCTCTGCTGCCCTTGATAAGGTGGCTGATAAGTTTGATGTGGTCTGTTGTATTGTTGTGATGGGTACTGATTCTGGTATCTACCATGTTGTGGATATGGCTGAGGATAATTTTGCCTAACAGTTTGTTTGTTATATGGGCAGTCTTGTGCAGTGTGGTTGGTGTACCTGCGCTCTATGGTGCAGTACTGGCTACTAGGATTCGCCTGGGGTTGGGCCATAATGGGACATACACTTGCCATATGGTCACCGCCACAATTGTAACACCGCTTAACTGGGGCAAATCTCGGAATTTGCTTGCTAGAGACACCTAGTTTTTGGGCTACCTTCTCTGCAAGTTCCTCGATGGATGTGGATTGACCAGATGTCATGTTACTAGAGCTATCAGAATCCTTATAGATTTTTGATAGTTCTAATTCCTCACCTAGATTGTCCTCAATGTCTATGCACATGCGCACGCACTCTTCTATCGTTCTGGGGTCCTTCAGGTACACATATGACCTGAGCTTAGTGCTCAACAATCCATCTAGGAACAAGGCCACTTGTTTGGCTGGTGTGGGTAACTCCGGCATCGGGCATCTCTCCAGGTACTGCCTAAATCTCCTTCCAGCTAGTCTGACCGTCTCTTGAGGTGTTTGTTTGAAGCTGTGAATTAGTGAGGAGGTGTTATGCCTGATTCCACTCTTAGAAAACTCAACAATAAATGCCTCTAAGAGCTGGTCTATGTTTCTGAAATGCCTCTCGTTTAGTGGTTGAAACCACGTAAGGGCAGTGTTCCTAAGGGTTAGACCGAAGGCATTATATTGTGTGAATAGGTCCTCTACCTGTTCAGCTTTCAATACTTGCCGAAATTCTGCCACATGGTCATAAGGGTCTCCCGTGCCATCGAAGTAATTCTTCATGGACTTCACCAGTTGAGTTGGTCGCAGGGTCCTAGTGTGTTCTCTCGGTCTTGGCAAAGGAAAATCATCAATATTCCTTTGATTCCATGGGGTTCTATGTCTCTCAGGTTCCACTCTATTCCTTTCTGTTCCCGTTCTTTCTCTTCCTCGGGAGTTGGCAAAACTTACCTCAGGTTTGTCTCTACTTCTATCTCTTTGAGCCCCATGAGCTTGGGAGGTCCCAACTCCTTGGTGACCAAAGGACACATTAGACCTTGGTTGGGGAAAAACAAATTCACCCTTCCATGTGTAGGCATGTCTGCCATGCTCAGTGACCACGAAGATTCTCTCTGATGCATTGTCTAGGTAGGTTACTTGGCCTGGGCTATCAGGGTCTTTAAACTCATAGATTGTGAGGGCACTCACTTCCTGAGGTTGAGCAGATTTGTATCTCCAAAAAGCCTCATCGGTTTCTCGGTTTAAAAGCAGATCTATGCTTTTATTATCCTGTGGAATCCACTCTGGAGTCATGATTCTGGTCAAGACAGATTTACCACGGGGAGTTCTTGGCTCTCTCTCTAAGTTCCCTTGCTCTATATCACCCATGTTGGTCTCCGCAATCACATTTCCAAACTCATCAGTTCTATCAGGAAGAGTGGTGACCACATATATAGTTCCCTCTTTATCTAGGTATGCTCCATTCTCAAACTTGACTACCGGGTGGTCTAATCCATGGGGTTGATCGGGGTTCTTAATCTGGACCACCGATCTTCTCAGTCCGTCTTCGTAGATACGAGCACCTAGACGATTCGTCCTGATATATTCCAATTGAGTCTTGTAAGGTCCCTCTGGCTTGTCTAGATAAGCCAACCCTGAACTACCTACTGGTCTCTCCATGTGATAGGACATCTCAGAATCACTAGTTTCTGATCTGGGAGTGTATGGGTAATCACTCAACTGTTGGGCCCAAGACCTGGCAGTGTGATTGACACTAGCTTCAGAAGATCTGAGGCTTTGTCTGTCTCGGCCTAAGTGTCTGCCTGATCTAAGGTTCATATGCCTGATTTATCTACCCCCTTGGACTCAAGCACACTCTCGTTGCAAGTTAATTTGCACCAATCACTTTGTTCTTTTGAGTTGAATATTATGTTTATGGTCTTGTCTGAAATCGCGTCGTCAGGAGTACTTAAGTGAATTTCCGCACTTGATAAGTGATTGATTCCCGTTTACCTTTTGTCCCTTAGGGTTTTCGCACTTAAGACCTATTTACTTCTTGCACTTGGTTGATTAATACTCTTGGACTTGATTCGTGCCTAACGTTGCCCTAATTAATTACCACACCTAAGTCGTACTTAGCCTAGGCTAGGAATTGACAAAGGAGGGTTGAGAGATCTTCCAACCTTAATTAGCTGGTTGACCAGACTGCTACACAAGCCCAGGAAGCCTTCTCCCAAGCTTGGTACTCACCCTTGCTAGTTTGCCTTGGATTTCCTTGAGTGCACACAAAGTTCCTGCAAAAGCTCACTAGTTAGTATAGCTTTATTACCACAAGTAATTGGAAGACACACATCAATATTTTCAGTCCCCCTGGAGTAACTCACTGCACCCCCTGAATCTGAGGACCACTTAGTTCCACCTAAAGGTCAACTTAAAAATGCATGTTCTAAAACTCCGCGTATGATTCTTACAAAAACCAGTCGAGGTCCACGTAGGATTCTCAACGAGCTTTCCAACGAGACCAAAATCTCATCAATCGGAGTTCGTATGGTCAAGTTATGACCATTCAGGCACTAAAGGTTCAAAACAGGCTCTGAGGGTTCAGGAGATCCCTCTCTGGTTTCTAGGCCTTTTGCCCACTTCCAAGGTTCTAAAGTTATACCAAGGTGCCTAAAATTAAGCTCAACTACCCTTCCAATCACTCAAAAAATAACCCTAAATTTTCATGCGTTAAAGGCCGTGTATCGCGATAGGTCGGGTCGAGGTGTCGCGATAGCTCGTGAAGTGTCGCGATAGGTCGAAGTGTCGCGATAGGTCGAAGTGTCGCGATAGGTCGGGTCGAGGTGTCGCGATAGGTCGAAGTGTCGCGATAGGTCGGGTCGAGGTGTCGTGATAGGTCGGGTCGAGGTGTCGCGATAGGTCGTGAGGTGTCGCGATAGCTCGTGAGGTGTCGCGATAGGTCGTGAGGTGTCGCGATAGGTCGAGGTGTCACGATAGCTAGTGAAGTGTCGCGATAGCTCGTGAAGTGTCGCGATAGGTCGAGGTGTCGCGATAGGTCGTGAGGTGTTGCGATAGGTCGTGAGGTGTTGCGATAGGTCGTGAGGTGTCGCGATAGCTCGTGAGGTGTCGCGATAGCTCGTGAGGTGTCGCGATAGCTCGGGATATGGTGAATTTTTCTGTTCTGTCTAGTGATCCTGGGAGCTCTAGGCCTGCGCAGTGTCGTGGTGCACTCAGAATCGTGATTGGGTGAAATTTTCGGAGTGTCGCGATAGCTCGAGCTCAACGCCTCGGGGACTGTGCAGACAAATTCTGTACCTGCTGAGCTTGCTGGAGATGATGATGGAGCTGCCACCTGCAAGAAACATGCAAAAAACACACAAAGACAAGCACACACACTCGCTCTCTCTCAAACTCGCACACAACAAATGAGGGAATGATAAGGAAGAGGGAATATGTAGTGGAGAAGGAGGTGGAGGTGGAGATGGAGAAGGAGGTCAAGATGAAGATGGAGATGGAGAAAAATCAGAAATTTACCTACTACTTACCATTCCAACGCGTCCTCTCTACGTCTTACCATCACATGCTCGTCCTCAAAGCTCGGTCCCCGGCAACGGCGCCAAAATTTGGTGTAGCTCAGTGATGAGTAGCACCTCCTTTAATGTCAATCCGGGAAGACGTGAGGATGGTATGAAGACCACGAGCAAGTGGAAGCACAAGTGCGTGAGTGAGAAGCACACAAGCATGCACACACATACACGCACACGTGCACACACGGCAAGAACAAAGAGAGTAAGACAATGGAATCACTTCTATTGCAACAAAGTTCTCATACAAGCTCAAGACTACAAGAAGCCAACCCAAAAATGAGCTCTCTAGCTCTATTTATAGTTTTTGACTAGCTTTGGCCCTGTCCAGACCTAGTGTTCGGCCTAGTCAAAAATTAGGTTTCAGGGCTTATTTGAGGGTCCAAACGAGATCTAAAAATTATGAAAATTGGCAGGCAACTACTTCTAAGGCTCCCCAAGCTCGAGGACTCCTCGGCTTGTACAAAATGGAGCTACAAAAAGGTGAAATGATATTTACAAGGGTTTGTAGTGATGAGAATCACTTTAAAATGATGTGAGGGTTTTGAAAAAAAATGAAGGGTTGCCTCAGTGCTAGATCTGCATGTGTGTCCGTACTTGCTTCTTCCCGTATACTGTCAACACGTACCTTTGGAGCATCCACTTGATCCATCTGGTGGACATCTTATGGAGTACCTGGCAATCCCTCATGGTCAATACCACTTGGAGGCTATGGATTTCCAAATGGAAACTTCCTATTTGTTGCTCGTGTTGCTGCTACTACATTCTTGGTGGACCTTTCTCTCATACCCTAGCAAACCTCCATACTCTACAAAATGGAGCTAGAGGGGGTGTTGAGAATATGAGAGTGCATCTCCCTTTTGTATCTTGGAGTCACTCTATTCCATTTCCGTTCCATTTTCATTTTATATTATATCCTTTGTATTTGGGTACCTTGCCATTTTCTTCTACCATTGTGAGGGGAATTATCCCACATGAGATGTACTTTGGAGAGACCCTCCCAAATCTATATAAGGAGGACCTCTCCCCGCATTTGTACTTGGTTAGAAGCTTGAGGAGCCTACTCCATGCTCTTGGCAAGCTCATTTCTAATCCATGTGAGTTTACCCATTTCTTGGTCTACTCATTTTTGAGTCTCTTACACTCTTTCTTTTGCGAGTACATTCTTCTTTTCATTTTGTTTCCGTGTGTGTACTCTCTACATTTAGGGCTTTGAAAAATGAGAATTTTAATATCTAAAACTTCTCAGAATGGTAAATTCGCAGAGTGCATGCACTAAAGAATATAGGCACATGTTGCTTTTGATGTCTAGCAAAGGAGGAACTCGTTAAAATCTTGAGCAAAATTGGAAAAAAAAAGATTTTTTACCTCCCCAACTGTTTCAAGTTTAGTGTGCCTTTCTTGCTCCTTCTCTTAGGAAATCAACATTGATGGCTCTATTTATCCCACATGTGAGTGCATCAGAGACATCAAGGTCTTCATATATGGCACCAAACAAAAGGCCCTTTCACTTGAGAAGTGAGAGGGCTTGATCTCCCTCTTGAAAGCCTCCTTGTGAGGGCATGATGGATCTCCTCCTTCACATGAGCGTGGTAGGGCTTCTACTTCTTGGAATCTTTATTGATGTGCAATGCACATCTTATTGTACTCTATGCTCTAATACCAATGATAGATTCTACCCCCGATGATCAACTCGTTGTCTTTTGCAATCAGAAGAGCTCAACATGAGGAAATTAGACAAACTAAATGAAGCAAGGTAGTGCAAGTTCTAAAAGAACTATTTGAGAGAATGGCTTGGTTCACCTCCCAACCACAAAACCATATAAAGCCTCTCTCTTTCTCCATGCATCTACTACATGAGTGCCATGTGGACTCATGCCCTCAACCTCCACTAAAGGTGGTTCACACCTAGAGGTACCATAACAATGAAGAAGGAATTCAATATCATGGCAAGTCATCAATCACTTGCACTTGTTTTATCATACACCTAGTATGTGTGTGTGTAACAAGTTTTTTAAGGCTAGGTTAGGAGTGGAGAAGTTAGGGTTAGGAGTTAGAAAAATAGCATTGGAGTAGATTAGGACACCCAAAACCACCAAAAAATAAAACATTTACATTTTTTTAGAGTTTATTGATCTTGGTTAGTGGCTAAAACCAAAACACCACATCAAAAATCCATTTGCATAGTGCAAGTATCATGGAGAATGAGAACAATGACCTATATTGTCTGATTTTGTATCGCTTAGAATTCAACCTACAACATGAATTTAGTGCTCAAAATTGAGAGAGAGACTCTTTGAGGTGAGCTCTACACTTGATGACACACATGGGGAGAAATGACACATCCCGAGTATGGTGAGGGAGATTTGTAAAGAAAACAAAGGTATTTTTGTCATACAAGTAGATAGTAGAAGAGACGAGTGCACAAGCAACTCACACATAACTTTAAACTTTAATTTTTCACAAGATAAGTTCAAGTATCATGACTTGAGTTTGATGTCAGGTTACCAAATTCTTGTGCATCATCAATAACCTAGTAGCTGCCGTGTATCTCCGACAACTCACTCCCATTCAAGTATCATGATACCTAGGTATCATGTATCCTGGTTGGTCGAGTATCGTCATGTGGTAGTATTGATTATCATATGCCAACCTTTGACAAGTATTGTGTATCGTTGATACTATCCAAGTGTCATCACATGACATTAAGTATCATGTATCATGTTGAGAAGTATAGTAAAGCTTCAATCTAGTATCATGTGTTGTGAGTTCTAAGTATTGTATTGTGGACCCAAGTATCATGCATCGTCAATATCCCTCATGTATCGTGTGTCACTGATTTGAGGTTATGCATCATGTATCATGACCTAACTTGTGATGTATTGTTTGGCCGAGTATCATGTGTTGCCTAGAGTTAAGTATCGTATTGTGAGTTTCAAGTGTCATGTATCATCTGGGAGCCCAAGTATTGTGTATCATGGATTTTCTTAAACAAATCCTAATTGATCCAAAAGTGAAATTAGGAATTCTTTGTTCAAAACACCACTTGGACCCAAATCTAAACATAAGAAAACATTTAAAAGTGAATACAAAAGAAGGGCTAAAGAAATTGTGAGGCTTTGTAGACCATGAATAAACCTAAGATCAGGATGTGTCTTAGGGAGCCAAAGGAGTCTCATCTCATTAGAAAGGAGTGTGACCGAGAGAAGCATCCACTCCACATACTCAAACACTTCTAGTGATTCTACAAGTGAGCTAATGTCGACATCTGAAGACATGCACATGCCATTAATGACCCCAAGAGGAGAATTTGTTGTAGTGAATGTCTTGAGAGGAGATACAATTTCTCAAGATAATGAATTGATGGATTTTTATCTAATTGTTGGAACGGATAAGCGGTTGCACACAACTATGTAGGAAGCAACATCAATCCTACTACCATTTGTGAGCTGCATGATCCAGAAGACTCTTCTAGAGCCACCTACCTAGATCAACATAAGGGAAGATATTGGGAAGCAAGAGATACAGAGAGATCTAGACTCCAATATATGGGTTTGCCAATGTTTCCTCCAAGGGAATAGGCAATCACTTCTCAAAATCCACAAAGTCAACAACAAAGCCAACGAAACCCTATTTTAGAGCAAAGTAGTTGGCAAAAGTTCCACCTAGACCGCATGTTCACTTTGCTGCAAGGAACAATAGTACATTGCCAAACACTCAAATGGAAGGCAAGATGATGAACAAACCATCCTTTCCTCCAAGACCTCCACAAGGAAGAGGACCATGAGTGCATTCTTTTGTTCAAGTTATTATTGGACCACCCGATGTGGGCAAAAAATTGAGACCTTATCAAGTGGCCAAATGCTTAAGGACCCACTATCATGGATTAGGAGATCCTTATGATCACATGGCTGAATTCAAAAAAGTGTTGCGAGCTCAGTTGATAGATGACTTCTTTATTCAGTATCAAGCTTTTGGACTCACACTGTTGGGAACAACTTTGACATGGTTCCAACCCCTAGATCCCAATAGA
Source organism: Ceratopteris richardii (assembly GCA_020310875.1). Classification (NCBI taxonomy): domain Eukaryota; kingdom Viridiplantae; phylum Streptophyta; class Polypodiopsida; order Polypodiales; family Pteridaceae; genus Ceratopteris; species Ceratopteris richardii. The sequence goes on along the minus strand of CM035422.1, from coordinate 794,034 downwards.
TTTTCTAATATTGAACAATTCTTGGTAAAGTTCATTGGTGAGTTTACTAAGAGAGGCATTCAACATAATACCTCTTCTTTGATTCACAACTTTAAACAAGCAAGCAATGAGTTAGTAAGACTTGCCACTAGAAGGTTTAATCAATATGTGGATTGATGTTCTCCCCTGTAGAAAGGCCAACCCAACCGAAAATGATCTCATTATTTTTGGATTTCCTAACTAATGGAAATATGAGAACCTTGATATACATGAAACATCTAGAAACTTTGGATGAGTAGGGCTTATGGATTGTTTATCCTTGGAGGATAAATTAGCTCATGACATGAATATTCCTCAGACTCCAACCGATTTTGAGAACAATTCTAGTAGTGTGTCTATCTAATCTAAGAATGTGGAAGAATTGGTAGAATTAGTGGCCAAGAAGCTGGGATTCAAAACCAGCAAGTGTCAAAACCCTATTAGGCTCAACCCATGTAGATGCCAATACTAAGTAGATGTGTGAAGTTTGGAGGGGATCATCCATCTCGTGCTTGTGCAAGAGGAGGACCTACCCACCACAACATTATTAAGACCACCCATGTAGATGTTAGACTATTGCTAGTACAAATATCCAATTTGTAGTTCATACATATATATAGTTTCGTAAGCTCTTAAACTTCCCCGAAAACTCAATCGTTCATTATTCTTCCTTGAATTGCTCGTTGTGTAGAAGTTATTGAGACACGGAGAGAGAAGCACGCTAGCAATTATGCGTGTTGTACTATTAGAGCATAACTCCATAATCAATCTGAATTATTATGTGTAAACTATTGTCTTTGAGTATTTGTATTTTGTCTATATGAGGGAATAAAACATGCTGGTTGTTTTCAGTATCCCCAATTTCTCAAACCCTATTGTCTACATTGATATCTGCAAACATTTGGCAACCATGATGGGATCGAACATCGCTAAAAGAGATTAGGTTATGGAATATATAATTCATAGGATCTTTGGAGTGATGGAGATAGACCATACCAACTCAATCTAGAATTATGTTTTTGCATGTCTATGAGGAGCCAAAACATTTAACAACTACGAAAGAAGCCATTTGGAATTCAATATAAGAAACAATTGTAGGGGTAGCAGGAAACGTTCACATACTAGAACAAATTCTCTTGCTTGTGGAGCATGATGTAATTCCATATCCACTAATTACTGAATTATTAGAAGTTAAGGTTGCATTTGAAGCGGCAAGGCTACGGGCAGAAGGGAATGGAAGGCGACGTTCTGTGGAGGAATGAAGGTAGGAACGAAGAAGGACTATAGAGGATTCTAATGTAATGACCAAACTTCTAGATTTCTCTTGGGCCGAGAAGCTGTAAGGACTACAAATTGATCACGAAGAGAAAGTGGAAACTAAATTTACTCTGATATTTCCTAATCGTTCAATGGAGCATAACCAATTATCAAATAAAAGGGTGATTCCAGCACAATGTATTAGTGATGTGCACTTCAATCGATTTAATGATAAAATAGATGAAGATATAGATGTACACGTTTGATTGTTTGAAGCTCAATATGACCTCTTGAAGGGAGGACAAGATGATGCAAGGAAATGTTAGGTATTTTAGGCAACTCTAGGAGGAGAAGTAGTATGATGGCTAACAAAGTTTCCCACAAATCATTTTTCCACATTGATGCTTTAATATGGCATTTTTGTGACGCTTTCGAAAGGCCAAAACTACAGTGCAATTATTTTTTACATATATGGTACAACAACCCCCTCAAAATGTGGCAGATTATGCATCTCTTTTCCGGAGTACTTGAAGAAAAATTCCACAAAATGAATGGCCTCCCATCCATGTAGTACAAGGCTGGTTTATGGATGGGCTTAACCCAATTCCCAAGGAAAAAATTTTCCTCTTGCTTTGGATGGTACCTAGACATTAGATCAAATTATTGATGCAATAGAACAAATGGAGAGGAATTGAAAGTGGCCAACCCCTCCTTTTAGTAGTAGTATGAATTAATTATGGCACAACCTCTTCTTAACTCGATCTAAAGAAGATATAAGGCAATTTTATTACACGAAATGTCAAAATGCGGGCCATATAGCGGCTACTTGTGCTTTAAACCAAGTTTATTGCACAATTTGTAATGTAACAACCCATAGTATTGTATATACAATAACTATACCAAGGTAATTACTGCCAACAGGTACAACTCAAATTTATGCATCAAGATAGTGGCATCCTCCTACATATGTACATAATATTCACCTTGAAATGATAATTAATGATAGAACCCCTTAGTACAATGGAAGAAACTCTCAACAATGAAGTAACTCTCAACAAGGAAGTGGCAATGCTAGATATTAAGGTTCCGGATGAAGATGGACATTCTTTAACCATACTAGGAAGGATGGAAACACTTATTCCAAAGTAAGGGGCCACAATGTTTATTTTGTATGGGATTCACTCATGTTCGAGTGAACTACAAGGAAGCTCAAGAGTATGATTGGTGGAAGCAGAAAGCTAAATTAAAAGCTCCTCTGATGAGCATGGGCTCTTTCACTTTGAAGAACTAGTGGTGACAATAAAAACTAGATTAGGAAAACAAATTGAGAGGGAGAACCTTCACATCATCTTACTACTCATGAGCAACATCAATTATACACTCAAGCTTCAAGACGGGCTAACCAATGCCATTACACTTTAATTCTATGAATTTACATACTTGAGTTTTGAATAAGAAGTATCTTTCAGATAATTCTTCCACAAGTGTTGCAGAGCCACCAATTCGGGATTTAGTAAGTGATTCTCTGAAACTCTGTTCATTCAAGGATTCTTGGCATATATTATGTAATTCTATGGTTCAATTCTTGCTAGGAGAATTATTAAATTTGGTCCCAACTTTCAAAGCAACCCTATTTTTGACTATTGAAATGATTATTCCCCCATCATAGTCTAATTCTCAATCAGTACTAGTAGGTCAGGTAGACCCTATAGAAGCTGAATTGGTGGATTATACTTTTCCATTGATTACAATTTGGTATAAAACTAAATCCATTCTTCGCGTCCTAATTGATGGCGGATGTGAAGTTAACATTGCCACACTAGGAATATGTAGGTAGCTAGGTTGGACTGATTTACATCCAGCTCCCTTTTATATTTGGATGGCTAATCAATCACATGTGCAACTAGTAGGTCTTTTGAAGAATATTCCCATTTGTGTACAAGAGGCAACATTTCATATTACTTTTGTAGTTATTAAGATATTAGGAGAAAAGGTAGATTATAATCTACTATTGGGTCACCCTTGGTTGGGGCATGCAAGATTGGGGATCACAAGGAGTTATTTTTTGGATGGGGTCATAAGAAGTATTTGATCGTGTTTGATGATAAGAAAATATGCCCAAAGGATAAGAAATTGATGGTGGCAAAAATCCCCACATATGTTGGAAGGTTTAGATGATGATGAGGAAGCCTTTTTTTTGGAGGCTAATAAGGATTTGTGGTTAGTAGGAGTAATGGATATTCTTACGATACTTGAATAGTATGCTCTAGTGACGCCAACTATTCAACAAAAATTATTCAACCCATCTAATCTGAACCTCGCGATCAAGGGTCCTTTGGAATCAACTATTCCACATGTACAAGAAGACCAAATTGAGACCATTGATCTTGGTACACCAACAAAATATCAAATTGTTAAAATTTATGCAGAGCTATCACCTATATTTTGGACTCAACTAATTTCAATTTTGATAGAAATTAAGGATGTTTTTGCTTGGGATTACTAAAAAATGCAGGGCCTAGATCCTTAAACCTACCAACATAAAATCCAATTAAAACTAGATGCATCTCTTGGGATTTTGTAATGCTATCGTATGAACCTAAATTTTGCTAAACAAGTTAAAGAAGAATTAGATAGATTACTCAAGGTTGGTTTTATAGTTCTTATTGAATATCAAGAATGGGCTTCATCGATTGTGATAGTTCCAAAGAACAATAAGCAGTTACAATTTTGTGTGGATTACCAAAAACTCAACTCAGCCATGATTCTCGACCCCTTCCCTTTACCATTCTTAGATACCATGTTGGATGAAGTGGTTGGATGCAAAATATATTCTTTTTTGGAAGGTTTCAACGAATATAATCAAGTTCATATGGCTGAGGTAGATGTGCCTGAAACAACTTTTATTACTAATTGGGGTGTTTTTGCATGTACACTGATGTGGTTTGGACTTCAGATATGAGTCTAGAATTTTTGAATGTTGCATGCATCAACTATTTTCTCCATATTGAACTAGTTTCATGCATGTATCTTTGGATGATTTTTCTATGTCTAGTAATCAAGTGGATCATTTACAACAATTGCACCTATGTCTTACTCAATGTCGTATAATCCATCTGTGTCTAAATCTAGCCTAGTCTATTTTTGGGGTAAAATGAAAAAAGTTACTAGGGCATGTAATTTCTAAAGATGGAATTGGAATCGATTCGGATAAAGTTAAAGTAGTTCTGGAAGCACATCCACCACAATCTCTAAAGGAAGTTTTACAATTATTAGGCCAAATCCGATGGCATGGTCAACATTTGCATTATCTAGTCTGTATTATAATGCCTTTAAATAGTTTAGCTCATGCAAAACTAATGGAATTCCATGGGACTACAAAATGTGATTTAGCTTTTTGATAGTTAAAAGCCCTTCTGTCTAAGGCACCAATTCTTCAAGCATTAGGGTGAAAAACGGCCCAAAAAGGGCCATGTAAGGATTTCAATTAGTTGTGCTTAATCTGGATTAAAGTTGTCAAATCCTTTAAGAAATTCCGTGTAAGTTCATTTAAAACGTATCTTATGCAAATTTTGAAGAGAGAGAAACTCATGTGATAATCATGAAAAGTTTGTGTGATATCTTACGCCTCGAAGTTTGTGCTCATCGGGCGCTGATCAAAATTCGAATTTTCCTCTTGTTCATGGACCTATATAATGTGTGCTGATGATGTTTTGTGCTTTTTTACTCTACTTTTCATAGCAAGCATGTTTCTCTCTTTCACGTCATTTTAGACACTTGCCGGTCTTTTCTCATACTAGACCATGGAGAACCTTAACCCAAATACTCTCGCTGAGATTTCAAACAATCGAAATCATTGTGATAAGTTCCATATCAGCATTGCAGTTAGTCTTGAGCATGCGATGACAAGAAAAGTATTCCGAAGGGCTCTTCATCCTCCTAAAGTGGATGGATTGCAAAAGGAAGGCAAGAAACATATCGACATATGGACAGATGGATCTGTTTATCCAATTGATCCACAAACTGGAAGGTATCCCCCTTTTCATAATCTTCATGATCTGATTAGATTTGTAGGAGATGGTGAGGATGGTTTACAAGGCTATTGTTCAAGGCTCTGGGATATTTCAAGGAATTATGTACAATACATAAACTATCTACAAAACACACTACATCAGAAGGATTTACATATGAGGGAGCTAGAAAGCAAATTATCCACTTTATCTTCTCAGTTTGAGTCTTTTAAAATGAAAGAAACTCCTATAGGTTTGAGAATGCGGTCAAAATGACTAAAACCTTTTTTAGATTTGACTGAAAAATCTGGCCAGAAAAAGAAAAGAATGAAAATTGTAAGAGATCATGTGACAAATGTGCTAGGTTTCAATATGTTGAGTAGTTTTTCATGCATACATTTCTGTAATGAAATTATGAGTCAAAATGATGTTTTAAGACTATTGAAACTGAATGAAAATACATGCTTGAAACGCTTTGTTTTCCAAAAACTCATGATAGAAATGAATCTGTTACTGGAACCATCTCAAATTCAGAGGATTTGTGATAGCGCCGGAGTGAGTAGGAAAGGTTATAGAGCAATTTCAAAATTTTGGTGTGAATTTTTAAAATTTAAGAAAGTTAAAGTTTTGGATTGCCTAGACCCCATCATGTAGGAAAGTTTCGGCTCTGCTTGAATAAAAAGATCACATCAGTATTTGGTGAATATAAACATATTCACGGTAACATGCCTTACGAAATAGGAAAACAGAAGTTACATTTCACTTACAATGCATTTAACGACGTATGGATAGATATTATAAAACTTCAAACATATATGGTTCAGTTCTATAATATAAAAGAACATGAATGTTCTGGTCTATTGAAATTTGTAATCAAACTTGATGAAGTTGAGCTTAAAAAACATCAAAAGATGGAGAGAATAAGTGTTGCACTGATGAACAAAGCTTTGGACTATAGCCTTGGGAAATTGGATACTCCATCTCTCAAAGTACAATCAGAAATAGAGTTATGGTGGGTTGGCTGTGCTCAAGTTCCATCTGAGAGCCATAAAACACTTAAATGGTTATCCTCACAGACAAACATTCCAAATGTTATCCAAAGGCATCATGCAGGAGAATTGTTGAATGTCAAAGACTACGGGAACTTTCAAGTTGAGTGGCATTTGAGTGGAGACCTAAAGATGCTCAAATGCATGTTTGGTATAAGTGGGGGAGCAAATTCTAAGTACCCTTGCTTGTACTGCATGCAAAGCACAGGCACAAATGGATGGATTGCTAGAGCTGAGGCTAAAGAGGCTCCTTCTGGACAAAATGTTATTCTTCATAACTGCTCATCTTCTTCCATGATTTGGGATCCCATACTTCCAATAGCATTGACAAATGTACACATATGTACACTACATGCAGAGTTAAGGATCATTGACAAGTTGGTCCGTCTTCACTTGGATTATGCATATTCTATCAAGCCTACAACTATTGTAGATGAGTGCATAAAAAATGTGAATGTCTACTTTCAGAAATGGGATTTCATGGTGATGATGTTCATCTAAGAAAAGATCCAATGCTTTCACAAAATACAGGTGATGTACTACAGGATGTCTCAATGGGAGGTGCAAAAGCAAGGAGATTCTTTAGTAACCATGATGACAAGCAACTAAATGCCACGTGGAATTGTTGGAAAAAATTTTGTGATATCACAACTAATGTAAAAAGAAAACCAGAAATAGCAAAAAAGAGAACGGAGGTGTGGGTCAAACTAGATAATTTTTTTAAGATCATGAGGCAACATGTTACATCAAAAAGTTATGTGATAGATTTCAGAAAGGGGACCACAGAGCTGATAGAAACCATCATAGAGGCATGGGGTGCCAAAGACATAACATACTACTTGGTGAGTTCCAAAGATAATTTATTCAATTTATTATTTTTTAATTGAAATAAAGATCTGATGAAATTCTTCTGCTCTTCTAGCATATTCTTCTTGTGCATGGTGCATTCTTTGCAAAAAAAGAACCACTTGCCATATGGAACACCCAAGGCATGGAAAAATCTCATTATCAAGCAAGGACAAGCTTCTTTAGGTGCACAAGGAAAGGAGGAGGAGTAACAAAGAGCAATGCCTTCAGAGAGCTTTTTGATTGGTTCTTTAGAAGACAATTACAAAGGAACTCATGCCAAATATAATCAGAAGAATATGACTATCACCACACAAAATCATCATGCATCAATATCACAAAATGAAAAAGACTACATTTCAAACAGAGCTTTAATATTTGCAATGTCTTTTATTTCTTTGAGAAATAAAGATGTCATGTATGTACATTTCATGATGTATTAAGCTTTGAAAAGAAATATGTCTATAACCATCAGATGACTTTGACTAGAGAACGGATCATGGATCAATAACAATTAATATTAGGACATGGATCAATTGCACCAAAAAAATTTGCAATGCCTTATATCACATTGGGAAATTTCTATACATGTACATTTGTTGAGTACTAGAATTTGAAAAAATGAAGTCATTCCTTGAGTCTCTTTAAAGAGCTTGGCTCTGGCAAATCATCTCTATATCTGAGGAACTCTTTTCTCCTGTATCTAGCAATGCTTTTTACATCTGACACCCCTACAACCATTGCATAGCTTGAATAACAAAGAAAATACCCTGCCCTTGAAGCATTGAGTCCTGGGGCATATCTTAAAATTCTGAATGCAGCTGCTCTTTCAAGCAGCAAAACTCTGAAAGGATTAAAGGGCATTGGAGTAAAACCCATGTATTTTGATAAAGTCCTCAAGGAGAACATTGCAAATTCTAGCTCCTCACTATAGTGCTTGTGAATAGCACAAAAAGTGTCTGGGTTCAATTTTGGAAGATAGTGGATAATTGAATGAATATCCACCTTTGCTTTTCCTTTCTCTTCTATGGTTTTTCTTGTTCCCTTGCCCCTGGCAAGGTAGTTGTCTTCATCCAATATAGTTAACTGTGGTAAAAATGAAAAACAAGGTCAGATGAAGTGCAAGCACACTTAAGGAGTCATGAAAAGTAACTTGAAACAAACATGCAAAAAGCAAGAGACCCAACTGATGCAAGCGATTAGGGTCTTCAGAGAAATTCAGATGGTCATTATCGCTTGCATCGGTTGTTATCAATATCTCTTTGTAAATTACCTAGAAACATGTTATTTTTGCTGAAGAAGGTGAATTCTTACATAGCCAAATGTCTATTATCAATGCTGCATGCAACTCTTAGACACGACCGATACAAGCGATAAGGCCCATCGAGAAATAACCGATGGGCCTCATCTCTTGCATCTGTCGGAACATAAACTATACACAGAAAACAATGTTTTTCACATGATAAAACTTTACCTATCATTGCACCATGCAAATCCAAACACGACCGATGCAAGCGATAAGGCCCAACAGAAAATATCCGATGGGCCTTATCGCTTGCATCGGTCGTGATCGATTTCTCACACTTCAGATGGAGATCTTGGACAAAACCGATACAAGTTAAAGATGTTGCATCAGTCGCATCTCATTTCCTAAGCCTAAAATTCATGAGAATATATTTAACTACATACCTTGACCTCATCTTCCTCCTCAAGTCCAAACATGACCGATGCAAGCGATAAGGCCCAACGGAAAATATCCGATGGGCCTTATCGCTTGCATCAGTCATGATCGATTTCTCACTCTATAAATGGAGATCTTGGACAAAATCGATACAAGCTAAAGATGTTGCATCGATTGCATCTCATTTCCTAACCCTAAAATTCATGAGAATACATTAAACAACATACCTTGACCTCATCTTCCTCCTTAATGAGCTCTTTTGAGTCAATACATATTGTTCCTTTGTCCTCAACAACATCCAAGAATGAATAACCGCGCCCAAATGAGTATGTTCAAAGTTGCTTCTGATGCTTATCAAACTCTTCATCAGCAAGTGTTGGCTTCTCTGAGATAGCTTTCTCAAAGAATTTTGAAAGAGCTTGTGATGAATCTTTGAATTCTTCATTTGACAAATCCAAATCAAGATGCAAAAATTCTTCTTTTTTTTCTCCTTTCTCATTGATGAATCTCCTTGCAACTTCTTCTGACTTAGCTATAGCTGCAAGGCAATAGTCCTCCCTAAGATTGAAAAGTTCCTGATTGTAAATTAGAGGGATAAACTCCTTTTCAGAGATAAAGTAAAATGGTAGATTTGGGAGAAGTAGGGACTTCTCACACACTTGAACTTCTTCAGTTGGCTCCCTTATTGCAGTCTCTGCTTTAAAAGTAGCCACATCAAAACCTTTGACCTGCTCTTCTTCTGCTTGGAGATTGATCTCCTCGACAATCTCCATGACACCTTTCATAGTTTTTGAGCTTCCCTCAAGTGTCAGCTCTAAGAAAGGCTCTTCTTCAACATGAACACTTTCCTCCTTTTCAACTGACATGTGATCAAGCCATAAAAAGAAAGCAATGTTTAAAGGGATCAAGTAGCAGTCCTTTTCATGCTCTGGGCATAAATCTAGCTTCCCTGGAAAAGGGGATATCCTTTTGCATTTTCTTGTGATTTTTGACCTATCTATTGGATCCTTCCCAAAGATGTGAGGATGGACATAGGTTTTCTGAGAAATAGAAAGAATCTTTCCATTGATCAACCCCAAGAAGTTCTCCCACTCATCCTTAAGAAAACTTTTTGATTTCTCTAGGAGTTTTTCAAAATCAAGATTGGGGTTGAATATCATCGTTGCATCAAGAAAGTAATCTATAGTTAAACCCTCTTGAACCATGAAATCAAGTAGTTTCTCTGATGGAAAGACACTAAGGATCTCATTCATTCCCTCCATCTTAGCTGCAACTTCTCTTGTATGTCCTAGAGGAGAACACAACTGATGCAAGCGACTAAAGCTAGTCAACTTGGGTCAAACGGGGAAAATCGCTTGTATTGATCGTGTCGCGGATGAAAGAAAAATACGCACGAAAATGAGACAAATTCTATGAAGATTCAAAATTTGAATTGGTGAAGGGAGTTGCTATTTATACACGAGGAGGGAGGAAGTAACAATCAAATGACGTGGACCAATCAGTGAGTGCCGCATGGCAAAGGTAGGTTGGGAATCGCAACAAATAGATGATGTGGCCCACTCAAATCATGCCACATGGCAAAGAATGTTGGAATTCACAATGGCTATATGATGTGGACGAATTTTGGCATGCCACGTGGCACCAATGGTCAACTCAGTTTTGAGACCTATTTAAGATTCCCTATTCATTTCTCTCATTTTTTTTTTCAACACTTTCCAAACATCGAGGTTCCATCGCCACCAAGTTTTTTAGCTGCTTCTTAACAATTTCTATAGAGAATGCTCTCTATGTTAGGTAATATGGACACAACCAATACAAGCGATAAGGGTACATCCGGGATTTGTGGATAACCCCAATCGCTTGGATCGGTCATATTTCTTAAATGGCATCGAGTCCTTGATCATAGCTTGCAAATTATGTTTTGCTTAGTGATGTTTGAGTATTATGCATTGTAAGCTATATTCGAAATAGTATTGATTGATATTTCATGATGACTTCAAGGACGACTGATGCAAGCTATTAGGGACATCCGGGGATTTCTGGATGATCCTAATCGCTTGGATTGGTCGTGCTTCTTAAATGGCATCCTTGATCAAAGCTTTGAAGTAACATTTTATTTGGTTAAGGATTAGCTGTAATGCATTCCAAGGGAAATGGTATTCACTGATATTTCTTCACGATTAGAAGCATGACCGATGCAAGCAATTAGGGACATCCGGGTATTTTTGGATGCCTCTTATCGCTTAGATCGGTCGTGTCTCTGACAGTGGAAAGAGTCCTTGATCAAAGTTTTTGAGAGTAAGTTGCCTTTCCTTTCCACTTCCATGCCTAAAGACTCTCACTTTGTGCACATTATGGCTAGGACCAAAAAGACAGCAAGGAAGTTGTACCTTGAGGGTCAGGACCAAAATGCCCAGGAGCAAGGTGAGAGTCGTGGATGCATGCACATGCCTGATGGTATGACATATTACATTGAGGGTATAGGAGATGTATCCCTTATGCTACCTAGTGGAGCATCACTTATATGTAGACATGTATGCTGTCATCGAGATTTTCTCTCCTCTTTCACTCATGAAGGCCTACAGGAAACACATTCGGTGAAGGTAGCCAGAATTCCCTGAGAAGTCCAAGATGCATCAAGGATGTCAAAGGGAGTTCACATCCAAACTTTGGAAGAAATCGAGCAAATCTAAGGTAGCGGTCAAAGCTGGTCAAACTTTGGAAATTAGGGCAAAAATTTTAATGTCTCCAAATAACATGAAAATTCATATACTTGTAAAGCCTATCAAAGGCAGTCTATAGGCCAAATTTCACATGAAAATGGATTTTCTAGCACATTGATATGCCATGTTCATTTTGTAAAAAATGTAATTTTTCCACTTAGACTCTACAAAATCTTGTATATGAATTTTTGTTAGCCATATGGTTTGGCATGTATAAAGAGCATATGAGCCTACATATATGTACAAAGTTTCAAGGCTATCAGAGCTTCCTAGAAACCTTAATGCCACCTTGCAAGCTTCCAAATGTAGTCAAACTTGTACAAGGGAGATTCAGATGGGAGTTTTTTCTGCATATTCCTAAAGGAGGCCTTTCGAAACATAGCCCTACAAATTTTTATCTTCATCAAAGGATATTTGAAGGGTCAAAGAGCATAGAATTCTGTTTTCAAGGTCACCGCAGTTTCCTAGAATAAGAAAATTGAAGGCTTCAAGGGCTACCACATGGCAAACAATGATTGAACCATGTTGTATGGTCAAGATGAGCTCATATTCAAGGGTGGAGATGCACTAAAGCATAAAGGAAGGAGGATCCACGAGTTTTTTCACCGGATAAGCTTTTTTTGATGATTAAAGATCAATAATGCAAAGTTTCTCCAAAAATAGTGGCTTATCTTATCCAAATTGATGTCAGCACTGATCTGACGGTCCAAATCAGCCCCAGATCCAATGGTGGAGAATGAAGGCGCCTATTTTCCTCCCCTTTGCCCTAGATATTGTATAAAGAACCAATCCTAACCATCCATTTGATAAATCCAATGGTTGTAATCAAAAGAAGCTGATCTTAGGGTTGAGAGTTGATTTCTCTAGATCCAAGGGCCCAAATTCATTCAAAAAACTATATAAACCCCCCTCCAAACTCCTAGAGCATCATTTTTAGGCATCCATAGGTCCCTTGCTAGCACATGGTTTCCTTGAGACGATCACCCTCAGTTGAGCGTGTGAGGATCCAAGGTGGGCTTGTAAGAGCATAGTTCCTAGATTCAATTTTTAGACTTCCTCTCTAGGATAGGCTCATGAACCTAGTGTCTCTTTCTTTGCTCACCCTCAGTGGAGCGTGTGAGTGAGTTTGAGTTGGCTTTATGTGTCTTAGACTTCCTTAGAAACACATTACGATCCTAGAAAGACATAGGGTCAATGAAGTGGGACCTATCCTCTTATGTGTGACATTCGATTGAACTGTCATGGTGAGAGGTCATGCGGACCACCTTTGACTAGTAGAATGCTTATCTTGACGTTTAACAACATTCATGTATATGTTTTTCATAACATTATCATCTAATTCATGTCTCATGTCTCTTATCTCTTTGTCTCTTATCTCTTTGTCTCTTATATGTTTTCACAAGTCACCTTCTATCTCTTTCTATGTGTGAGAAGGCTCCGCAGTATTGCGTTGAACCAGTGAGGATGATCCATTAAGGTTGAGGGAATAATTTTCTTTTCATTCATAAATCATGACCCACATGCATTCATACCACCCACAAACACCCATACATATGTTTTAGTTTCGAAAGTGTATAAGAAGCTCCATTCTTGGACCATTCTTTCTTTCGAGGCTGATTCATGTGTGTGGTTTTAGTTTTTTTTTCTCATCATGCATTCATTCCATTCAAAAGAGCCTATGAATGTGAATTGAATTTGGAAAGTGTTTAAGAAGATCATATTTTTGGATCATTATTCCTTTCCGAATTGAGTCATGTGAATGGTTTCCTTTGTCCTCATCATTCATGTTCATGCGATTATCTTGTGTTCATACGTTCCCCTTTCTCTAATCAAATCATGACATCTCTTTCGCCCATACCCAACTTCATCTTCACCTTCACATTTTTTATTACATAAACCTTCCAACACTCACTAGCTTCATACACTCTGCTTCGTGGCAATCACTTCATGGCATTTGCTTCTGATCTTATTGGGAGGTTGTGATCCATATTTTTTGTTTCATATTTTTCATCCTCATCATATCATCATCATCATTCTTGATTGTTGCACTGGATTTCTCACAATATCGTGCACATCTTCGTCGTGAAGTAAATGCATTTGTGAGAGATCTAGAACATCATGCATCACTCGCTTATTCACATAAGATGGAGGAAGGATTCAAATCTCTTATTGTTGAGAAACAAAGCCAAAGAATAGTCTCTTCTATGTTGAGAGAGAAGGGAAAATTCAATGGCATCAACATTACAAGCTACTTAGATTTGTTTGAAGAGCAAGCTATGATTTTTGGTCTTCCCAAAGTTCTTTTGATATCATTCTTTGAACGAATTGTTGATAGCTCTATCATAAACCGTGTCACTCAATATGATAGTCTTCCTTGGAGTGATTTTAGAAAGGAGATGCTCAAAGAATTCTATCTTGAAGATTAGAGCCAACATAATCAGGATGGATTCTTACGATGGGTGAATTCCCCAAAGGCTAGTAGCTCTATTACTCACTTACAAAATGAGTATATTAGACGCTATGAAAAACTTCTTGATGAGGATAAGATAACTTTGGAACCTGATCTTGTGATCAACTTTCTTAAGCTTCTTCATCCTGAAACTCGTAGGGAACTTGAACGGCAATTAGAAGAGCCAGATAAGTGCTATGGTCTTACTGACAATTGGAAAAAAGTGCATAAAGTAGTAGAGGCTGTAGCCCATAGACATCAAAGACAATCCATGCTTTATGAGCAAACTAGTCTTCCTCAAGCTAGCCTTCCACAAACTGTCAGCTGCCAAAATGGAATTAACATATTCTGAATTGTAATTCTGAAAATTCGCGCGCACACCAAAAGGGTGTAGCACAAATGATGTAACCCTTTTTGATTAATGAAAGAAGTGCGCGTGAAATAGAAGGAACGACGCCGGATTGTTGGTCTGGGCGAGCGCCTGAAGTTGAAGCGTTGTGCATTGTCTACATCTTGGTTATTTTGTAACTCTGTTAATTAAGTTCAGTAATTATTCCAGTCTCTGTTGAAGTGTTAAGTTAAGACAATATTATGGTAAAGTGACGAAGTTGTGCGTTATGCATTATCGCGGTGAAGAAGTTGTAATGCACAGAACAGAGAAGAAGTTGATAGATAGTTTAATTCAGAATATTAAATCGGTGTAGTTGCATACAAATGAGTTCATAGATTGGGAAAATACAAAACAGGGCCTCTGTTTTATAGACCCCTAACCATCCCAAGAACCCGTAAGTAGAAATACTATACTTTAACACAGTATAAGTTTAACACTGGTGCCGTCTATGGGAAGTGGAGTAGCCAGTTGAAGAAAAGGTTAAGGGTAGAAGAAGAATCCTTTGATATATGCCGGTAACACGTTCCGGAAAATCTTATCCCAAATACCAAAGTGATCAACTGAAGTATTTCGATGGCGATGCACCACATTGCGCTCTCCTTCTCAAGAGCTTTGCGATGATATGCTTGGAGTAGAAAATCGAGCTCCTAAGGTCACACACTGTACTGCGCACAGAGGCTGCAGAATACGCACAAAACACAATACACAGGGAGCTCGAAGATAGAATTCTTAGGTCTTACAAATGCGGTCGAACTTACAGTCTGTGACTGACCACACCACTATATGTTTTATTAAAGAACATATACAAAAAAAAGTATCCCATGGCCATTTGGCCTTTCACATGGACACTAATGGTAACAATCTCCCACTAAAGGCTAACATGGCCAAAGTAACTATGGGGGAAAAATAAAGAATGATAAAGAATACGTGAGTGTAAGTATACAAACTATACCTCCCACCTGATGGGCATGTTACAAAGTATACAAGTGACTGTGTAAGATCAAGAATGAAGTAACCCCCATCAAGTGACAACAGTGTCGAAAGCTATCCTGTGATAGAGCTTTAGTCAAAGCATCTGCAGCATTATCTCGAGTGTGAAACTTCTCAAGAATAATGCGCTCCGTGGCTAAGCAATCTCTAATGAAGTGATACCTCACCTCAATGTGCTTGGTCTTTGCATGATAGACCAGATTCTTAGCCAAAGCAATGGCACTCTGACTATCATTGAGCAACCGAGGTACATGCTGAGGTAAACCCATATCACAAGCAAGACGAGAAAGCCACAATGCTTCCTTACATGCCTCACTTGCTGCTTCTGTGGTGGAAACAACTGTACATTCTTAAATACGAGATCTCCAAGAGATAGCACCTCCAGCAAAATGAAAAATGTACCCTGATGTAGACTTACGATTGTCTACACAACCAGCATAATCAGAATCTGTGTAACAAATAATGGATGCTTTCCCTCTACCTAAGCATAGATACTTGTCCTTAGTGCCACTCAGATATCTCAAAATCATCTTGACCGCTTCCCAATGTTTCTTGCCAGGATTAGACATATATCTGCTCACAACTCCCACTGCAAATGCAATATCTAGTCTCGTAGATACCATAGCATACATGAGATTACCAATAGTAGACTGATAGGGAGTTTTGGTTATGAATTCCTTTTCCTCATCTGATTTGGGGCAATCATCCTTGTTCAATTTCACATATGTGGGTAAAAGTGTACTCAATGCCTTTCCACCCTGCATATTGAACCGGTGAAATACTTTGGATATGTACTCACTTTGAGACAAGTATATGCATCTTTTACTCCTATCACGAGTAATGCGCATGCCAAGAATATGTTTGGCATCCCCCAAATCTTTCATATCAAATGTTTGACTCAATTTCCTTTTGAGAACTGACAAATCATAAGAGGACTTCCCAGCAATCAACATATCATCAACATAAAGTATCAAGCATATCAAGCTGCCATTTGAGCATCTCTTTGTGTAGAGACAATGATCCTCATTGCTTCGTGAATAGCCTTGAGAATTCATAAAAGCATCAAACTTTTGGTACCATTGTCTAGGGGACTGTTTAAGTCCATACAAGCTCTTCTTGAGCTTACAAAGTAGATTTTCCTTGCCAGGAACTACATAACCCTTTGGTTGTTCCATATAGATCTCATCTGTAAGATCTCAATGCAAGAAAGCAATTTTCACATCCATTTGGACTAAGTCTAAGTCCTCCATTGTAACGAATCCAAGAAACATGTAGGGTAGTCATCTTGACCACTGGAGAGAAGATTTCCTCGAAATCAACACCATGTTGTTGCTTAAAGCCCTTTGCAACAAGTCGTGCTCTATACTTTGGAGAAGCACTATCTGATGTGAATTTTAGCTTATATACCCATTTACATGGTAAAGCTTTCTTGCCATTTGGCAAAGGTACTAAATCCCAAGTACCATTCTTGTGAATAGAATCCAACTCAGTCTTCATGGCATGCTCCCACTTGATATGATCCTCTCTCTGCATAGCCTCTTTGTAGCAAGAAGGCTCACTCGCATCTATTAGCATTAAAAAATTTAAACGTGGAACATATCTATCAGGTGGATGTGAGACACGTGTAGAACGTCTCAATGGTTGCTGAACAGGAACATGTGCACACTGATCTGAACGGACATTCTCTTGAACATCCCTATGTGCAACATTTTTATGCATGCTAACCAGAGGACTAATATCCTCAAACACCACTCAACCTCCTTAATGGGCTGTTTATGCATTTTAGACTCATTAAAAATGAGATCACTACTTCTGATCACTGACTGTGTTTCAAGATCCCATAAGCGATATCCAAATTGTCCTTCTCTACCATATCCAAGAAAAAAGCATTTCTTTGACTTATGGTCCAACTTTTGTCTAAGATTCTTGGGTATATAAACATATGCTTCACACCCAAAAACTCGAAGATGATCATAATATGGTGGCTTCCCTGTCCATAACTCTTGTGCCACTTTCAGACCTTTGGCAATAGTAGGTGAAAGGTTAATCACATGAACTGCAGTCAATACTGCTTCTGCCCAAAAACCTTGTGAGAGGTTTGCATGATGCAACATAGAGACTACTCTATCTTGAATAGTTCTATTCATCCTCTCAGCTACACCATTCTGTACTGGGGTATAAGGAGCTGTAAACTCTCTACGAATCCCTCTAGACTGGTAGAAAAGGTTGAATTCATGTGAGGTATACTCACCCCCATTATCTGAACATAAAGCCTTAAGCTTAGTTCCTTTTTCAGTGTCAACTGAAGCAAGCCATTTTCTGAAAGTAGGGAATACTTCATCCTTCGATTTGATAGGATATACCCAGACTTTTCTAGTAGCATCATCTATGAAAGTGACAAAGTAAAGAGAACCACCTAAGGACCTAGTGGGCATAGGACCACACACATATGTATGAACGAGATCTAAAGGCTGAATTGAAGAGTCAATGTGCGTTCTATGTACATTTATGGTTTGCTTTCCATATTGACAATTGTGTACTCAAGTCAAGAAGACTCAAGGACTCGTGCCAATGAGACTGTACCTCGATTGCAACACAAGTGCATATAGTGGGAAATTAACAAACATTTAAATCTCAATCCGATCGAACGACCTAACCAAGTGTATGAAGACATGTGCACACATGATGGAAATGAAGTAGTTCAACTGATATGCATGAGGAAAGACTAATCCACCTCTCAAACTCACTCAAAGACTGAAAGTGTCTGCCGCGATACCTCTTACAACAGTTTTCAGTAAATCAAGAATTTCTCCCAACTCCAAGCTCCAAAAATAGTCAATAGGGTACTCATTTCGAAGCTCTCGACAAGACGCATCTATTGGAAGTGGTCTCACTTGATTCTGACAACTCTGCTTCAAGTTATGACCAAAATAGTGAATGGTGAGAAGCACCCACACTCACGCCACAACTCCTACCAGCTCACACACACACTACAGTAGCTCAAAAATAGTGGGGAGGGGTATACAACAGTCCTACACACACATTCCAAGCATTACACACACATACAAGATCAAAGTGAAGATGGAAATTTGCAAGAAAGAGGCAAATTCGAAAATCTGGAGAGCTCCTTCTTCCCAATGGCAAAAAGTGTCTACAAAGAGTCACAAAGTGACTTATATACATGTGCGCTAAGTTTGGTCCTTTCACACAAGAGACCGGCACTTTATTCCAAAAAAGTGAATTTCCTACTAATTTAAAAGGGATATTTTACAACAAGTTGGGATTATGCATCTAGAGGACTTCTCTATTGCATTTACATGGCTTTGAGGGAATTCTCTAAGATCTCGAAGAAGAAAAATTATGCCCCTTAATTTGAAAATTTTGGGGCTCTTCTCTTGTGCTCCTTTGCTCTGCAACATTCTCCCCCTCTTTGTCTCTGTCGTCCCTTGACAAGCTTTACTTCTTGTCTTTCCCTTGTCGGCCGCACGCATCCCTTGGTCAGTCCTGCCTACTGGTTGGACTAGCGTTCTGTTTTAATAGTCCAGTTCTTGATTTTTTCTTTTACATCCTCTCGGCCTGATGCATTTGTCTTGCCTAATAAGTCGGGTTGCCACGCATGCCACCAGTGACTAGGAATATGCTGTCCTTAGTCACCTCTTTCTAGCTTTTGGTCTTTTGATTTGTCCTGGTTGCACACATCTGACCCGATTGTATTGTTCTGAGCCTGTTTGCTTTGTTGACAATGCACGCTATCAGCGGAAGGATTATTACTTGCCAAATATTATCTTGCACTTCTTCATGTATGGTTCCTGGCCCTGGTCCGTCCTTCCCATGAAATGTCCTAGTTCTGATTGATCTTTAATTCCAATTCTTAGGACCTGGATGATTCGCGTTGTTGCCTGATGCGTGCCCCTGCGGGGCTTTGGGCAGAGGGTGGTTCTTCTGTATATGCTCTTCATTCTTTATTGAGCCGTTTTCGACATTGATCTTCTTCTTCTTCTTCTTTTCTTGCTTGATTCCCCTTCCACAGGTCCCTCCTTCTGAACTTTGTCATCCCCGACAGGCTTTTTGTGGCGACGTGTATAGGTCTATATGGCTGCTTGCTCTCTTCAGTTTAGAAGATTAGCATGACATATCATAAATTCCTTCCATTGTGTTGACTTCACTCCATCCTCTGGTGCTTGTCGATGATCCGCAAAAAAACTCGTCTCATAAGCGACCAGACGTGCTCAGGTTCGAAGTCATTTTGACAAAAATTTCTGAATCGATTTCGAAGAAGCCAGTGAAAAATGCTTCTTCGAAAGTTTGCATATATGTTGATGGCAAGAACATAATTCGAGAATAATATGCCATAAGTGTTAAGCGGCTTGGAATAGTAGATAGATAAAAAATGAGTGCTTCGGACCCTTGCGTAATGCCGATGAAATTCAAAAAAGTATATTTTGCGTGTTGGAAGACTTTGATTACTATTAGTAGCATACTGAATATTTTATTGGTCATTTTAACTGCTAAGTCCGGGACCGTAGCATATCTGGCAATCCAAAATTCCATTGTTTTTACCATATACTCTTCCGTTGGTAGGTAGTTATGAGGCGGACTAGGTAACAATGGGTAATTCAGCCATTGATTATTGATGCTTCCCTGGCGCTGTCCTTCCCAAAATTACGACCAGGAGCGTCTGCGGGGTACTGGGCAAAACGATGGGTTTACCTGAAGCACATATGGTGATGCTTCCCACTGTACCTGCAGTGTTGGATTCTTTTCCAAAACTCTGCGTCTCCAAATGGGATCAGCCTTCTCAAATTCTTCTTGGGTATACTTGAATGTATCTTGGCTGAAGTGGAGATTGTGGTCCGGATCTTTATTTGTCGTAGTCTTTATATATTGTCGCGTTTGTTCTTTAAGCAGGCCATAGGGTACACTGAAAGGCTTCAAAATCTGCTCCAAGTTTTTGCTTTCTATCTTAGCTTCCTTCATTACTTGGATGATTTTATCTTCAAATTCAGCCGTAAGCTGGGACACCAGTAGTGCCCTTTCCGGTCGATTCAGTTCTGCAATGTTTTGATGATTATGTTCAATGTGGACCTCCTGTGCCTCCCTTATCGGTGAATGATATGAGGAGGGAGAGAGAGGACGTACCTCAGTCTCCACAGTAGCCTCTGTGGATTTTGGAACTACTGGTGTCCCCTCAATTGATTGCTGCGCCAATTGCTCTTGAAGCTGTTTGATCAATTCATCTTTCTGCTTTATTTCTTCAGTAGCCTGTGCAATAGTATCCTTGTGTTTGAGAAGTTCTTTCGCAACGATATCAAGGTGATCTGTGTCTTCTTCACATTGCAGGAGATAACGATTCTTAGTTTTTTTCCATTTAGTTCTGAGAGCTGCAGTGTCATCCATGTACCTCTTTTCCCATTCGACAATGGTGAGTTGCTCGGGAAAACCTACCTTACGACCCACACACATGAAGCTCCAATTAGCAGATGGTCATGTGGAGAAACCCTTAGGAATATTGGAAAGAATCAACTTAACCACATGTGGAGTAGAATTTGAACACACATTAGCCATTTGTAAGTTCGAAAAAGCTAACAACTACGAAATGATATTAGGGCGACCCTTTATGAGACAAATGCGGGTAGTGCAAGACTGGGGAAGAGATTCATTGTACCTACAACATCAAGGAAATACAACCAAGATAAACTTGCATATTTTCATACTTAGCTAACTTTGTCTCCAATTCTTTGATATCTTTTTCTGGTCTTTCTTGAACGTCTATTGGCTGATCACTGAGAAGGGCCGTCATGAGCTCTTTATTTTGATTTCTTAGGTTTTCTGCTTCCTCCATGTATACCTTGATCTGTGATTCCAGTATTTTGCTCCTGGTGGTCATTCATGCTTTCTCAGCCTCGCTAGTCTTAATCTTTTGTTTTCGGAAATTAAATCATTGCACTGCTTTTTTGCTTCTTGGACTTCTTTTTCTTTGTTTCTGATGTGCTCTCTTTCTAAGTTCAATTCTGCTGAAAGATTCTTACTCTTTTCTTGAAGCTCGTGCTTGTCCTGCATTGCTTGATCATAGTCTTCATCGGCCTCAAGCATTAGTTGTTGTGTGTCTAGTGCGGTTCGGATCATGTCTTGTACAACAGGCTTGAGTTGGGCAATGTCGACATTCAACCAAGTCCTTGGTATGCTTGGAGCTTCGCGGGTTTGCACATCTTTTCCCTGCTCCACATGGATGGTTTCGTTGTGTGGTTGTCTAATTTGTAGATGTACTTGTGGTTTGTTTTCTTCTTTATCCACATCAATAGCTTTTGTGGCACTCCCTTGAAAATGTGACATCCATGGGGGAGGGTTCTGCCACAACCCTTATCAGTGTGAAGGGTTCGTCTTCTTTGACTGTCCTGTCTTGAGATTCTTTCTTTGGCATCTTTATGGATATCTTGCACGGGGGTGTGGCCTCCTTGATATGAATAGTGGTCTCATTAATTTTTATTACATGCATACCTTTTTTGTTGGCGACTATGCCTTCGGTGTTGAGCTCTTGGTGGGTAGAGTTGTTATCCACCTTTATGTCTTCTTCTTCATTGTAATTTACGGCATTTAATTCTACCCATTCTCCATCATCCTTTGACTCACTTTGAATATCTACATTTAATAGTGAGGTGTCGGGTTCTTCTTGTGCATCCGAGGATGAGCTTGAATTGTCCAGCCCTATTTCTCGATAGCGATGGACTTTGGCGAGCTTCCTTTTTGCCTCGCTCTCTTGTTGAGTTTGTTGATAATGATGCCCTTGTACAGGTAAATTGACTTGTCCTCCTATATATTGGTGCGTTTCTTCCAGGGCCCTAGTTAAGTCTTCCTCTGTAATTGTTCTTTGCTCTTCAATTGTTGTCTTTGGAAGTAAGTGTGTCCTTTTGGTGGCTGGAACTTCCTCTTCTGCTTGCTTGACTTCCCTGAGTCTCTTTGTGCCTCTCATTCTAGGTTGAGAGCTAGTTTTTGCCTCTTCCACAATCTTGACTCCTCGTTTCTTTTTAGGAACAGTGGCAACTTTGGCATACTTCGCCATGGCAGTTGATGATGGCATTTCTTGCAGGTGCTCTCAAATACCTAAGGCGTGGTAGATCAATATCATCAGAGCCACACTGCCATTGAGGAACTTTTTATTATTCCATTGCTTTTTTGCTTCGAATAATCTTTCTTGGATGTAAGGAGTCAGATTAATTTGATTTCCAATCTGGTAATGGCGTGTGAGAGCAGTTGAACAATAATCTTTTGAGGGGCCGTGTACCAGTGCATATTCGGGAAGCAGAAGTGTTGGTGAATAAGCCTCACTTCCTCTTCTATGTCCACCCTGTTAATGTCTGTGAATGTTCTGGTCTTTGCATCGCGGCTCTCTTCTTTTACCACGGTAGTTCCATCCTTTTCCCATCCAAAGGCTTCTTTAATCAAGTCATGCGTAAATTGGATGACTACCCATTCACCTAATTTATCCATCACTCTAGCCTCAGACACCAATGGATCATGCAGTGCTGGCTGTAAGGTATTCATGACTTGAGTGCATCTCTGAAAGTCGGGCTTATAGATTGGCAGTTCAAAATATTTGTGTATGCCCGCTTTCTTCATGGTGTCGATGATAGATGGGAGTCCATGTAGTACTCGGAAATCCTGGGACATGATTAGAAATTGATGATCTGTATCCATGATTTTGATAATCGCCAGGAAGAGATACTCCCCAGCCGGTTGATCTTCTCTAAACCAATGTCCCTTTGCTTTGGTGATACTCTGTAGTGGAAATTCCAATACTTCCTCTTGTATTGTTGCTTCAGAATCTTCAAAAGCCATCTACACTTGTAAGGAAAAGTGCATTAGCTTCAATGGAAAGAAAAGCAACTTGTATTGTGCATTGCAGTGAGTTGGCATCATGTCATCACTCCGTTTCCCATGGTTCTATAAATGAGATCTCTTACCGCATCCTTTTATTTCTTATCCTGAAAGAAAACAAGCGTTAGTATAGCCGAAGCATTTATTTATGTACATAGTATGTCCATTCCTAAGAGAGTTGAAGCTATGATCTAGTCTCCTTTGGAGAATGTGCACCCTTAATTCTGTAAGTTACATCCTGTGCCGAATGCGTGGCCTGGTAATGTGGCCCTACTATGCATACTTTAGGTGCATCCATTGCTTCATGAGTGCAATTGGCGTATCCATTGATCCGATGGTCCACCCCTTGCAGTCGCTTGGGTTTCCAAATCCATTTCATGGGCGCTTGGATAGGTCGATTTCTTCCTTTGATTCCTTGGGCTTCCTTTGTTTGTTTTATTTCCTCTATCATCCTAGTGATAGAGGTGTTTCCCGTCCTATTTCTCGAATGACTGTGTTTTGGCTTCGTCATTCGCCTTTGCCGACGTAATGCTTCCTCCTGAGTGCTTATCTCCAGCTTGGCTGCCCGTATTGTCTTCTTGGGGATCCATATCTGATGTCATGCTCTCTGAGCTTCAATCAAAGGCTTGGGGAGCCATACTTGCAAGAGTCTTTTTGTGTTGGACTTCGGTGAAGCTGAATTTTCCATTTCTAATTTCTCCTTATGGGTTGATGCTGACGTCTGCTCTTTCTCCTCCTGATCTTTGCGTACCCATTGGTATTTTGCCGTTCTTTGACGTAAATATCTGAGTGTTGGATTCCATATTGCTGGTCCTTTGTCTGGGTGAGAAGCAACATGAGAGTTGATTTCCTTAGTGTCTGACTGCTCTTCAACTGAATGGAGTGATTTTCCTTCTTCTTTGGAGATTTGAGGGTTTGAATTTTCTACTTCTTCTAGCTTGGTTTCTGAAATGGTGGGGCTGGGATCATGTTTCAGTAGCTCTTCCGTGCATCTCCCTGAACTCTCGATGGTGGTGGGTTGGAATAAAGGCTTATGTCCTAATAAACTAAAAATTTCCTTGTGCCCTATCTTGGCTGAAATGTATCCTTGAGCTAGGTTGATACTGACTTCATTCTCAATGATCCAATCTTGTCCTAAGATCAAATCCTCTATTAAATCCTCGTCTCTGCACACTAATACTCGTTGTTCCATGGAAGAATTTCCTAGGTGGAGAGACACTATTGTTGTTCCAATGCATTCTAGGGTTTGACCTCCAATTCCTCTCAATTGGGCTTTTGTGGGACTCATAATCATTTGCAGATCTTTTATGATCGTATTACGTATGCAACTAAGTCCTGCTCGTGAGTCTATCAATGCATCTATCAATTTGTATTCTGTCTTGCCGATCCCTAGGTTCAGGTAAGGCTGTGACATGTACGACTTCGACATGTCAGAGTCATGGACTTGGTAGTTGGCCATAGGGATAGGCTCTTTTCCTTGAAGATAGCATTCATCTCGTTGTCTTATCCATTCTTTCCTTTTCTTAATGCGTTCTAGGGCTTCTTGTCGGGCCTCCTCTCTAATCCGTTCTTCCTCTTTCTTCCTATTTTGAGCACCTACTAAACATGCTAGCATTTGATCCATCAATGGCTCCATGAACCGTTTGACTCTGCATCCACTTATGTAGTTAAGAAGGATGTCTCCATCTAGAGTGGCTAGATTAACTGCTCCACTAGTAGAGATTCTATTGATGATCAGAGATCCATATCCGCGTTTTTGCAACTTCTTTGGCATGTTGCTTTAAGGTGTACACCAAGACTAAGTCTCCCTCTTTAAGTCCTTTGTCTTTTATATGTGCATCATAATATGCCTTTTGTCTTCTTTTAGCTGCATAGATTCCTGCTACTGCTTGTAACCTAGTTTCATGTAACTTCTCGATTTGGTCGAGTTGTTGGGATAACTCATGTCCGTTCCATTCATACTATTGGGCTACTCTCAATGTTGGGATTAAAAAATCAATTGGCAAAATTGCATTTTGCCCATACACTAAATTGAATGGGGTAGTTCCAATGGTAGTCTTGTATGCTACTCGGAAGGCCCAAATTGCATGATGCAATTGTTTGTCCCAATCAGACCTCCCATTATTGACAATCTTTGTCAATACAGTACATAACACCTTGTTGGAACTTTCCGCTTGACCATTGGCTTGGGGATGGTATGGGGCTGATTTTTTGCGAATCACTAAAAATTCATTCATTAGGGATTCTATTACTTCATTAAGGAAGTGCGTTCCTCGGTCACTCACAATTTCAATTGGTAATCCCTCCAAAACGAGTGAATATATTCTCAAAAAGGAATTTAGCAGTGGTTTGAGCATTGTTCTTTCTCGTAGCTTTTGCTTCTACCCATTTGGTCAAATAGTTTGTGGCTACTATGATGTACTCAGCATGTGATCCTTTGGCTGGTGGGTTGATGGGTCCTATGAAGTTGATACCGCATTTGGAGAATGCTCTCACGCACACCATAGGTCTTAATGGCATGTCATCTCTTCGAATTGGGTATTTAGCCCTTTGGCATGTTTCACAGCTTCGTACGTACGTCTCCGCATCCATATGTAGAGTTGGCCACCACGAGCCGGCGAAGAGGATCATTTTGACAGTTCTCTCAGCTGAAAAATGACCTCCCGCAGCACGTGCATGTGCCATCTCTAATATGGGTAGATACTCTCCTTCATGCACGCATAATTGCAATTGGTTATCCTTTCCTCTCCTAAACAATTGTTTTCCCACAAGTACGTAATCCTTGCTCATTTCTTCTATGGATCGTTTTCTAGTTAAACTTTTTCCTTCCTCATGCTCTCTGCTCTTTAGGAATTTGACCAATGTTTTGCTCCAATTGGGTGCTATGGTTGAAAAAGGTATGGACATATGATCCTCCGGGGTTGTCTCTTGGCATTCTGCACAATTACTCACATAGTCATGGACATCCTTGGGCATGTCAGGCCAGTACACTCCTAGTCTTTTTAATTCCCGGATGGTTCCATGAGTCCCTTGGTGTGTTCTCCATTTGTTCACATGTGCTTGTTCAATTAATTTCTTTTGTTCATCCTCCTCGACACATCTTAGCAATACTCCATTGGGTTCCTTATAGTACACACTCCCAGCAATAATGTGCAAATTTCTTGATTGGAAAATTTCTTGATGTTCTATGAAGAATTTGAATTCGTTGGCTAATAGATAGTGTCTAAATTTCTTAACTGCATAGACCATTCCTAATCCTTCTCGCTCGGTTGTTGTATAATTCCTTTCAGCTTGATTCAATTGTCTACTTGCATAGGCAATTGGATGATCTAGCTTTCCTTCATCAGCTGGTTGGGCTAAGATACAACCAATTGCATAATTAGAAGCATCAACATGAATATGAAAAGGCTTGTTCCAATTGGGCGTTTTCAGAATTGGGGCCGTGCTAAGCCTCTTTTTTAATTCATTGAATGCTTTCTCGTACTCTTCCGTCCAAGTGAATTGGGTTAAGAGACCATACAGGGGTTTGACTATTATGGCATACATGTGAATAAACCGACGGTAATATCCACAATGTCCCATAAAGGCTTGTACCTCTTTAGCATTCTTTGGTCTCGGAAGCTCTAAGATGACCTTGATCTTGTCCTCATCCGTGGATATTCCATTTCTGGAGACTATGTGTCCTAGGATCTTTCCTTGTCTCACCATGAAGGCACATTTTTCTGGGTTTAGGCAGACTCGATACTGGCGGCATTTATTAAATATTTTTCTCAGCTCGGGAATATGATCTCGTCTTTGATTCGAGTATGTACATAGGCCATCAACATACACTTCCATGCTCTTTTTCAAGAATTCCTTGAAAACATGACAGATCAATTGTTGGAATGTAGCAGGTGCATTAGTGAGTCCAAAAGGCATCACTCTGAAAGCATAGACTCCCCATTGGGTCGCGAAGGCGGTCTTATGTTGATCCTCAGTAGCAATAGCCACTTGGTTGTATCCGGAGAATCCATCTAAGAAGCTATAGACTTCCTTTCTTGCTACCCTTTCCAATAGATGGTCCGTGATGGGTAATGGATAGCTATCACGTATGGTGGCTGCATTGACCTTTTTCAAGTTGATGCACACCCTCAATTTTCCATTTTTCTTAGGCACAACTACTAAAGGCGATACCCACTCGGTGTGTTCTATCTCATATATGAATCCTGCAGCTAGTAGCTTGTCAATTTCTTCCTTAATTTTCGCTGCATACACCTCATTTTACGTATAAGGGCGTTGTTTCGATGGTTTTGCATGTGCAGTCATTGGTATTCGATGAGAACAAATATTGGGTTCTACACCCTTAAGATCCTTATAAGTCCATGCGAACACGTCTCGATATTCTTGGATCAGTTGTATGAGTTCTTCTTCCTCCTCCTCTGATACATCTTTGCCTATGTAGGTGCATCGCTCTTCTCCGTCTTCCACTGTTACTACAATTTTTTTTGTTTGTTCTTTGTTGTAATATGCTTCTCCATCTCTAGCCTCTCGTTTAGGCATTTGAATGGCTACCTTTCTCTC
Source organism: Ceratopteris richardii (assembly GCA_020310875.1). Lineage (NCBI taxonomy): Eukaryota > Viridiplantae > Streptophyta > Polypodiopsida > Polypodiales > Pteridaceae > Ceratopteris > Ceratopteris richardii. The sequence goes on along the minus strand of CM035422.1, from coordinate 766,185 downwards.
TTCTACTTCATATCTTTTAAAATGTTCAAGAACTTCAAACGAATTTGGATCAGGTCCTATTTTACTCATGTCTTCTGCTTGCTTTTGTACCATGGGAGTAGCTTCGATTGCTAAGATCTTGGTAGGTTCCTGTTTCTCTCTGTTTCGAATGGTGTCTAGGTAGCTTTCTTCGGACTCGAATTTTTGTTCCATTTCTATACTCTCATATTCCTCTTTCCATTCTTTCTTCACGATTTCCCCTTCATCTATTTCTTGAAGGACAACCATATAAAGGTTTACATCATAACCTTCCTCATCTATGCACTCGTTCATTGTCAAAACTTCCTCATTCACGCACACATCTAAGGTTGCTAGAATCTCCATCCATCCATGTGGTTCAAAGGTCTCATCTGGAAAGATTTGAGGCATGTACCCTGGGTCCTCTACTGGTCGGTAGTTAGGATGTCCTATCAGCCACATTTGCCTTTTACTCTCCTCCTTCTTGGACTCTCTGCACATCCAGAACTGGGCATCCTCGTGCATCCAAGATTGATCACTCAATCCAGCACTATGCATGGATAGGTCATCTTCCTCTTTGTGTATGGGATACCACTGCAGTGGAGGGACATCTCTCCCAAATCTCCTTGGTGGCGATTCCTACCCCGGCTCCCGTGTCTAGTATAGCCTTGGTCATGTACCCATTGTAAGTGACATACTGACATGTATTGCCTTCATCTCCTTCACTAAACTCTCCCACTTTATCAACTGGGATTTGTATTTTAGATGTGTTCTCTTTTCCCTTTCCTTCCTTTTCTTCCTTCTCTTGCCCTAATTCTAATTGGCTCGCTAATTGTCTCCATAATTGTGGCTTAAGTTGAAGTAACTCTTCCACAGTCAATTTGCATTGTACTTTTGTTTTCTTGAGTTCCGTTAGATTGTGTGAACTTTTTTCTGAGTTTCCTTTTCCCTGTACTGTAGGGGCTCATATTATTATAGACTCCTTTTCGTATTCTCCCATGTAATTAGGTAAGGTTGAAACACTCAAGGTTTCCTCTCTATTTCTATCGAGTCTTGATACTTCCTCATAGACTTCCTCCAGGTTGGTATTTGGTTGATAAACTTCCACATCTATTTCCTCAAAAGGAGGCTTCGATACTCCATTTTTCTTCCATTGTTCTTCTCGGATTCTATTCCATAATTCCTTCGGCCATTCTGCCTCTAAGTCCGGTATTATTGACACAGATTCATCTTGAATTTTCATTTGTTCACCTATGTCTTCCTTCCTTCTAAGTTCTTTACCTTTGGATTTGACACATTCTTTGTATTGATCATCTGTTATCCTTGTCTCTGGCAGAGCTGGGATAGTCTTTTCTAGGGTTGCTTGTGCCACCTCTATAAGCTTTCTACATATCGCTAGTCTTTCTTTTTCCAACTTCCCTTGTGGGTAAAGTTTTTCGTGTTGCTCTACATTCGGCATAGTCTTAATTCTAGCTTGGTAAGCTTTCAGCCACATGTCTAAGTCGTCTGGTTTTGGGTCAGCTAGAATTGATCCTGGTTTCTCTTTCTCTTGGATAAGTGGTGACACTAGAATCTCCTCCCAGATCCTTTGTTCTTTATGTTCCCTTTTGTTTCGGATTTCTTTTTTATTTTTTAGACTCTCATTTTTCGCCCATTTATCTTTGAGTTTTTCTCTTCTTTCCTTCCATTTTTGTACCTTGGTGTTCTGGGTACTCTCGCGTGGATCCTCAGAATCTTCAACTACCTAAACTTTAGGGCTTACCGTTTTATCGCTCTCTTGTTCCTGTTCTGGGTGTTTCCCTTTTTGTTGCCTTGTTTGAGCTCTCGTAATGGCTTTCAATGGCACAATATATTCCTTATCACTTCCAGATCCTTCTATTACTTCAATTACATTGATTGGTGCAGTATCTTGGACTTTGGTTGGATTCTTAGGACAGTCCCTGAAAAGATGTTCCTTTCCGCAATCATTGCAATATCCTTCCCAAGTCCTAGGTGTTGCGGGATTGTAAGGTCGAGGGCACTCTCTAATAAAATGGTCTCCTCCGCATCTATAACAAGGTCCTCTTGGTACAGGTGGTCTAATGGGTGGTTGTGCTTTAGGAGTGGTATACATTAGAGTTGCGACCTCAGTGCCATAGCTTTGGTCATAGTTTCCATATCCATAATAAGCCAAATCATAGGTTGGTTCATAATCTAACATATTGGCTTCATATGGGTAGTAATCTCCTGGTGGCAGCTCATATCCAGGGTTCGCTGATTCCTCATTGATTGTAGATGATGCTGGCACTATGGCTCTCTCCAAATTTTCTTCTGGCTGGGCATACTTCACAGGTACTACCTGTTGAGGTTGTGACAGTTGTGGCCCTAACACTGGTTGTGGTGGTGGATACAGTGCCTGTTCATATGGTCTTGGTATTCCTGCTGGTGTTGGATAGGGGTTGTATCTGGGCATCTCTCTGCCTTACTCTCAAGGTGGATATCCATATGGTCGATACTATGGTGGTTGGAATGGTCGTGCCTGTCTATTGAATGGACAATTTTCAGTGGTGTGATTAGTGTACTTTTGTTCTATGTGGCAGTACAAAGCAGTTCCTGGTTGGTGCTGTCTGTTGTATGGGTATGTTTGATGTGCACCGGTCCCTCCTTGCACACACATGTGTGTGGGGTGATCTCCTCCACACAGACTACATCTTCGTAGCATAGGCACTCTTTGTGTTGGGTGTTGGTAAGTTCTGTGTCCCTAGACTCCTAGTTTTTTTGCTAATAGTTTCGCCAATTCCTCCATATTACTGGAGTTGGAAGTAATGGTACTTCACGAGTCTTCTGATTTAGTGGGGCTGGGTGTACTCTTAAGGTCCTCAGCTAGGTTATCTTCCAAATCAATGCATTCTTGCAGGCATTCACTCAGAGTTTGCGGCCTCTTCATGTATACTAGCGTTCTTAGGGTTCCGTTTGTGAGTCCATCCAAAAATAATGAAATCATTTTTTGTTGAGTGGGTCTCTCTGCAACCGGGCATCTATCCACATACTGATTGAATCTCCTGGCTGCTGTTTTCACTGTTTCATTAGGGTTCTGTTTAAAACTATGGATTAAAGACGCGGAATTGTGTTTAATCCCTCTCTTCGTGAATTCCCCAATGAATTCTTGAAAGAATTGCTCCATGTTCCCAAATTGATTAGGGTCTAATGGCTGGAACCAAGTTAGAGCCGTTCCTGTGAGGGTGAGTCCAAAAGACTCATACTGCACAAAGAAGTCGTCTACTTGTTCTGCCCTTAGAACTTGTTTAAATTCAACAATGTGATCATCGGGTTCTCCCAATCCATCATAATGATTTCTTACACATTTGGCCACTTGGATAGGTCTCAGTCTTCTCATTGGTTCTGGTGGTCTCGGCATTACAGGGAAGACAGGAACTGCTGGTCGAACTGGGGGCATTCTCGGCTGCCCTCCTGTAAGACAATAGTTACGCAATATAACACAGGAGCAATAGCAGAGAAGATAACAGATATAGGAGAATCTCAACAATTTTCTACTAGCAGCAAGTACAAAGATGATGGTGTTGTCCACCCGTGCGCTCTCAAGGTAGAGCTTAAATGGTGATCTAGACAACTCTAGATAGGGAGATACAAGGTAGAGGTATGCTGGCTCAACTCAAATGTCTTAGGTAGTGCAGAAGTCATGTATATATAGGATCATGGGTGGCCTGCCATGGACGGCTATACATGGGCGGTAGGGCGTGGGTGGCCACCGCCCGCGTAATTGCCATACACGGCTTAGACTGGTTGAACCGACCTAACAAATATAAATGATTTCTGACTCCGACAGGGAATATTCCATGGAATATTCCCTTTACCGTCGCGCCGGGGGCGCTGCCCCCGGATCCCCACCAGGGGGCCCGCTGGCCCCCTGGGACCCCCCAGCCAGGGGGCCCGCTGGCCCCCTTGGACCCCTCAGCCGGGGCTGCTCACCGCTGCCCCGGACCCCACAATTGGGGACCCTGGTAACTCCCTTTCCTTATAATATCTTACATGGTCCAATATGACCTTCATCCAACATTCAAGTTGGGATTCCCATCAATTGGGTAATGCACGCTTGGCTTCTCCTCATAAAGGGGGCCTTACAAAATGTGCATACAATCATGAGGGGTAGACATTGATCATACTCTAACACCCCCCCTCAATGTTTACGGATGATAAATCAAGTAGGTCTCGGTCCTATGCCCATCTGTTGAAGATGCTTGTTGAGCTGCTCTCTTCCAAGTGCTTTAGTGAATATGTCAGCACAATTTGCCTCTGTTGGGCAATATTCTAGCTCCATAATTTCATCTTCAATTAGCTCACGAATGTAATGGTACTGTACTTCTATGTGCTTGGTGCGAGCATGAAATACTGGGTTCTTTGCAATAGCCATACAACTTTGATTATCACACTTGAGTACAATTGGCATATTTGATGGAAAGCCTATATCTGCAAGAATTCTCCTTAACCAGACTGCCTCACAAGAAGCAAAACAAGCTGCTTTGTACTCTGCTTCAGTGGAGGAGAGTGCGAGAGTTGGTTGCTTCCTACTTACCCAAGAAAATATTCCTGAACCAAGTGAGAAACAATATCCAGAAACTGATTTTCTAGAATCACAATCTCCAGCCCAATTTGAATCACAATATCCTTGGAGTGTATCACCTGTGGTATACAAAATACCAAAATCCAAGGTTCCTGCAATGTACCTTAGAATTCGCATTCCAGCATTCCAGTGACTCTCCTTAGGTTTGTTGGAAAACCTGCTTAACACTCCAACAACATAGCAAATGTCTGGTCTAGTGTTGCACAGAAAAATAAGACTTCCAACGAGCTTCCTATACTTCTTAGCATCTACATCAGGCATGTTATCATCCATAGATAGCTTATGATTTACCTCCATAGGTGTGCTAGTTGGTTTGCAGTCCATCATTCCAAATGCCTTGAGAATTTCTTTGGGATATTTTTGTTGTGAGATGAAAATGCCATCCTTCCTTTGCCATACTTCAATTCCCAGACAAAAATGGAGTAGACCTAAGTCTGTCATTTCAAACTCAGTTCCCAAGCTGATCCGAGTTTGATTGATGAGTTCCTGATGATCTCCTGTAATGATCAAATCATCTACATATACAATGACAACAACTAGCTTGCTATCCCTTTTCGTTACATACAAGTTAGCATCAGAAGTACTTCTTTCAAAACCCATATTTTTGAAAAAATGATCAATTCGTTGGTACCAAGCCCGTGGAGCTTGCTTAAGTCCATACAAAGCTTTCTTCAACCTGCAAACTTTATTTTCTGAATTGGGCACCTCAAAACCTGGTGGTTGAGATACATATACCTCCTCCTTGAGGTGACCATTCAAAAATGCAGATTTGACATCCATCTGGAAAATAGGCCAAGACTTTTGTGCAGCTACTGCAAGTACCGTCCGAATAGTTGTCATGCGTGCTGTTGGTGCAAAAGTTTCTTGAACATCAAATCCTTCAATCTGTGAAAAACCCTGTGCAACTAATCGTGCCTTATACTTTTCTAATGTTCCATCAGCTTTATACTTAGCTTTCCAAATCCATTTAGTACCTATTACCTTCTTCTTTGGCGGCAAGTCGACTAGATCCCATGTATCATTTTTGAGTATACTATCATACTCAGACTGCATTGCCGCTTTCCAATCTGGATCATCAATGGCTTCTTCAATGGTGGTAGGTTCCTTTATCGAACCCATGATATCTGCCATTAGAGCCATGTTAACAATGTGTTCTGAGGCTCTTCTTTGCTCCTCTATTCTCTTTGATCTTCGTAATCCATCCGATGATGATTCTGGTGCATCTACATGTGGATTGTGATCATCAAAGAGCTGTTGTGCCCACTTCGGTAGTGGCTTACGTTGTGCAGCTACAATTGGTTGGCTTTTTATTGAGGAAATTTCTCCATCAGATGTTTCCTCCTCCTCAACTTTAACCTGTCTTTTGATAGGCACAAGGTGAGATATTTCTCCGTTTGATGAGATAGTAGATTTACCTTTATCTTCTACTAAGTGTGGTCGTTCATCAAACACCACATCTCGGCTGACAAAAATCTTCCTTGCCTCAGGATCCCATAACCTGTATGCTTTAGACTCTTCACTATATCCTAGGAAGACACACTTTTTGCTTTTTGAATCCAACTTTGATCTTGTTGAATCAGGAATATGTGCATAACAGAAACAACCAAAAATTTTGAAATGCAAAACTGAAGGCTTTTTACCAGAATATGCTTCTTGAGGAGTCATCCCCTTCAGAGCTTTTGTGTAGCTTCGATTGAGGATGTAGACTGCTGTATTGACTGCTTCTGCCCAGAATGAATCAGGCATGTCTTGAGCCTTTAACATACAACGAGCCATTTCAACTACTGTCCTGTTCCTGCGCTCAACAACGCCATTTTGTTGAGGTGTATGAGCTGTGGTAAGTTGCCTTTTCACACCATGCTCCTTACAATAATTGTTGAATTCTGTTGACAAGAATTCACCTCCTCTATCTGTTCTAAATTTCTTCAGTTTCCTTCCTGATTCACTTTCTACATACTTATGCCACGCTTTAAATTTTTCAAAAGCATCAGCCTTCTCTCGAATGAAATAAACCCACATCTTTCTACTATAATCGTCGACTAACAGCAAGAAGTAGAAAGATCCTCCTAAAGCAGGTGTAGACATTTTACCGCAGAGATCAGCATGTACCAACTCTAGAGGAGCTTGAGATCGATTGCTGGTCTCTCTTGGAAATGCCTTTCGTTGTTGCTTGCCCATCATACAAGCTTCACAAGGTTCCTGCAACTCTGAAAATGCAGGCAAATGAGCAACCATCCCTGTTCGTTGCATCTCCTTCAAAACTGCAAATCCGAGATGCCCAAATCGTTGGTGCCATAACCTGCTTACATCTTTATCTTCTGTAGCAGTTAAAGCACTTAACTCATACAAGTTATCCCGTCGTGTGCCTTTACCTACAACATTACGTGATGAATCCATGATTTCCGCACCACTCTTATTGAAGTGAACTTCGAGTCCACGATCTGTTATTGCAGAAACTGACAACAAATTTCTTTTGAGTGTAGGTACATAGAGAACATCGGATAACTTTTTCTCAACACCTGGAGAAGTGATAAAAGAGATGGTTCCAGTTCCTTCAGCTGGACACTTGGAGTCGTTTCCCACCACTACATTGATGGATTCCCGCAGAGGCACTAGGGAACTATACCAATCCTTTTTACTAGTCATATGGCGAGAAGCTCCACTATCTAAAATCCATGGCTCATCAACACGAGCTTGAGCAGATGAACATACCTCTTCAATAGCTACCCAAAGTTCCAGCTCTGTGTTGTTTGCAGACTCTTTGTTCTTCCATGATGATTTTACAGTCCCATTCCGTTCATCAGCTTGCTTCTTTCTGCAATCCTTGATGGCATGGCCTTTCTTTTCACAATAGAAGCAACTTCCTGTGAACTTTTTCTTCTTTGGCTTCTTCTTTGATCCCTCTGAAGAGCCTTTACCTTTTGCATTTGCTGAGAATGCAGCATCAGTTGTACTTTGCCGATTCTTCAGCCGCATCTCTTCTTCTAAAAGCATGGCACAAAACTCTTCAAATGTAAGAGGAGTTGGCCTTACCTGAGTGTTAAGGGCTGTTACTAATCCATCATACTTTGCTGGAAGCACACGTACAGATCTTCGAGCTAGCTCTTCTGGTGTTATAACAACACCAACTGCAGCCAATTGATCTTGAAGATGCTTTATCCGTTTGATAAAATCTTCAGCCTTTTCAGAATCAGAATGCTTTTCATTTGCCAACTGATTTTCTAAATTCTGTATCCTAGTGTGGTTCTTGGTCTCATATTGTCGAGCCAATATGCCCCAAGCCTCATGTGCTTTAGAAGTATGTTGAACTAAAGTAAGCACAGAATCACTTACACTAGTGACAATCGCACATAATGCATCAGCATTCCGCCTCTTCCAAGCTCGTAGAAGATCTGGATCTGGCTGAATCATCAATCTTGAATTTGCTGGATCTTCAACTGGTATAGGCTCTGTATCCAATCCCATCGGTCCCATGACAGTGTCAAGTAATTCATAGGAGTCCAAAATTGCAGAAATTTTGAACTTCCAGAGTGTATAGTTGGTTCCATCCAGCTTCCCTTCAGTGAATGCAGGTGGACGAATTCGAATAGGTGCAGCATTAACATTAGGTGAAGCACCAAGACTAGTGTTCGACGATGAAGCCATCATGTAATCACTCGAATAATCTACTGATATTCTAGTCTGCTAGTAGGCTAAAATAATGATACTTCTCAAGCTATTCGAACCTTACAGCTCTGATACCATGTAAGACAATAGTTACGCAATATAACACAGGAGCAATAGCAGAGAAGATAACAGATATAGGAGAATCTCAACAATTTTCTACTAGCAGCAAGTACAAAGATGATGGCGTTGTCCACCCGTGCGCTCTCAAGGTAGAGCTTAAATGGTGATCTAGACAACTCTAGATAGGGAGATACAAGGTAGAGGTATGCTGGCTCAACTCAAATGTCTTAGGTAGTGCAGAAGTCATGTATATATAGGATCATGGGTGGCCTGCCATGGACGGCTATACATGGGTGGTAGGGCGTGGGTGGCCACCGCCCGCGTAATTGCCATACACGGCTTAGACTGGTTGAACCGACCTAACAAATATAAATGATTTCTGACTCCGACAGGGAATATTCCATGGAATATTCCCTTTACCGTCGCGCCGGGGGCGCTGCCCCCGGACCCCCACCAGGGGGCCCGCTGGCCCCCTAGGACCCCCCAGCCAGGGGGCCCGCTGGCCCCCTTGGACCCCTCAGCCGGGGCTGCTCACCGCTGCCCCGGACCCCACAATTGGGGACCCTGGTAACTCCCTTTCCTTATAATATCTTACATGGTCCATATATGACCTTCATCCAACATTCAAGTTGGGATTCCCATCAATTGGGTAATGCACGCTTGGCTTCTCCTCATAAAGGGGGCCTTACAAAATGTGCATACAATCATGAGGGGTAGACATTGATCATACTCTAACACCTCCTACTGGTGGTCGCGGTCTTATCGGTGGTTGGTATTGATTACCTACCCCTGCGGGGGCCTGATTGTGTGTTTGCACTCCCGGAGTCGCAAATTGTACATGGGTACAGTGTGGGACACTTCGTTGGCTGGTTTGTCCTGACGTGGTGTGTTCTATCTCTTGTTGATTTCCAAAGGGGTTCTGCAAAGTAGTTGCCTGATCTCTTTGAGGGAATACAAGCACGCCCATGTATCTCAGTCGAGCCCTGTCTAAGGCACTAACCGGCCAATATCTCCTCTGATTTTTGTCCAAGTATGTGAGTCTAGTTTCATCTTCTGGATCCTTTAGCTCATAAAATGTCATGGGGCTTTCTTCTCTCCCTGGAGCCGGTAAGTCTGTTTGAAGCAATAAATCTGATCCATGGATCATATATACTTCCAATAGGTAATCGTCTTGAGGTATCAAGTCTCCTCTCAAGACTCGTGTTACTTGGGATCTGCCTCTAGGAGGTCACAAGCTCCTCAGGGTTTTTTCTTCCTGAGTTTTCTGGTTGCACTAACTCTCCCCTTTCATTGATCATCTCAGGAAATTCGGTCACTATGTAGATGTGACCAATCTTGTCTATGTATGCTCCTCCCTCGTACTTGACAGCTAGTCTGGGCACGATCGTGGCATCCATGGAAGTTACCATCCTAGCCACATATCTGTTTAAGCCATCCAGGTAGATGGGGATCTCCTGGGCATTGGTAGACACATACTGCAAGGAAGTGCGGTAATCTCCCTCTACAGCAGTCATGAAATTTCTATTTGGAGCTGGACCCTGCAAGTCTTCTGAAGCCATGGGTATTTCCTCCTCGGAGTCACTAGAGGTATCTGAATAGACAGAGTGGTGACTAACATGGGCAACACTTCCCACAGAAGATATGATACTTCTTTGGCTACTTATCACTCTCCCTGACCTCAAGTTCATTCACCCTCCTCAGACTCTCTAAGTCTCAGAGACTCTCCTTGAGTGGCTCTCCCAATGCCTCAAGTTGCCTGACAAAATGCTTCAACCACTCTGGATGATACCACTTCCAGGTGATACTGCACTGGACGATACCGAGCTGGCCACGATACGATACCTGAAATCTATACGATACGATACTGTTGTTGGTCGCGATACGATACGAGCTATCCTGAAGATACGATACCTTCAGAATAGACGATACGATACCTGGGATTCTCTCGATACGATACCAAACTACCAAACAATACCAGGCACTCCGCCGATACGATACTAGACTATACACCTATACGATACCAACTTGATATTGCGATACGACTCCAGACAATGAGACGATACGATACCAAGACAAGTGGCGATACGATACCACCAACTTGCATGATATGATACTAGTATGATATGGTGATACTACACTAGGAAGTGGGCGATACGATACTTCATGGGTTGACGATACGATACCTGAATCAAGGGCGATATGATACTAAGGTCCTCGCGATACGATATCTGAGAATCAAGGCGATACGATACTAAAAGGGGTATCGCGATGCGACACTGGCAGGTGAACGATACGATACCACCGGGATAAAGTGTGATCGCGATACCAACTTGGCGACATGATACCAAATTGGTATCGCGATACCAAGACTGGTACTCGACTTGTTGAAACTTACCTTTGTGGTGTCCTGATTGCAAAGTGAGCTCAATATCTAGCCTTGTCAGCCTGTAGCGCGTGATACCACACTCACGATACCGGTCGCTGCTCGCACACGATACCAGAATTCGGGAAAGTATCAAATGAGTCAAATTTTTTGGTTTTTATATCTTTTGTGACAAAAACTGAACATTACTAATTTTGGCACATTTTTTTTGGTGATTTTGGCCTACTCTTACTTCACTTCTCTTCTCCTCTCCTCTCCTGACCTAATCCTAACTCCTCCTTCTCTCCCCTCCTACTAACCCTAAACCTAAAAACTCATTACACACACCTCTGGGATGTGAAGTAACAAGTGCTGAAGTGATTGGCTACTTGCCACGGAACAAGTTCACTTCTACAAGTACGATTCCATCACACTCGATCTATAGCCATCACGAAGGCACCTTGGCTGAGTGTTCCCCGGCAACGGTGCCAAAAACGTATGTACTCAAGTCAAGAAGACTCAAGGACTCGTGCCAATGAGACTGTACCTCGATTGCAACACAAGTGCATATAGTGGAAAATTAACACACATTTAAATGTCAATCTGATCGAACGACCTAACCAAGTGTATGAAGACATGTGTACACATGATGGAAATGAAGTAGTTTAGCTGATATGCATGAGGAAAGACTAATCCACCTCTCAAACTCACTGAAAGAGTGAAAGTGTCTGCCGTGATACCTCTTACAGTAGTTTTCAGTAAATCAAGGATTTCTCCTAGCTCCAAGCTCTGAATATAGTCAATAGGGTACTCATTTCAAAGCTCTCGACAAGGCGCATCTATTGGAAGTAGTTTAACTCGATTCTGACAACTCTGCTTCAAGTTATGACCAAAATAGTGCATGTCGGGAAGCACCCACACTCACGCCACAACTCCTACCAGCTCACACACACACTACAGTAGCTCAAAAATAGTGGGGAGGGGTAGACAACAGTCCTACACACACATTCCAAGCATTACACACATATACAAGATCAAAGTGAAGATGGAAATCTGCAAGAAAGAGGCAAATTCGAAAATCTGGAGAGCTGCTTCTTCCCAATGGCAAAAAGTGTCTACAAAGAGTCACAAAGTGACTTATATACATGTGCCCTAAGTTTGGTCCTTCCACACAAGAGCCGGCACTTTATTCCAAAAAGTGAATTTCCTACTAATTTACAAGGGATATTTTACAACAAGTTGGGATTATGCATCTAGAGGACTCCTCTATTGCATTTACATGGCTTTGAGGGAATTCTCTAAGATCTCGAAGAAGAAAAATTATGCCCCTTAATTTGAAAATTTTGGGGCTCTTCTCTTGTGCTCCTTTGCTTTGCAACAACAATGCTCAAAAAATGAAAAATCAAAGAAAGATAACACAGGTAAGTAGCCAGAACGAGAAAGATTTTCCATTCCACTATGAGATATATGGCCCAAACAACCATGCCAAATACAAGCCATAGGCTGTTCAGTAACAGCTAACAAGTGTTCTTTCTGTGATACAAATAAAGGATAAAGTGAGCCAACTTGCTTCCTTTTGCAATAACCATATTGCCCTTTGATATATGAAAAGTCTGAGCATAGAAGACCACCTTGTAACCAAGGTCATCAAGTTGACCAACTGACATCAAACTGCGTGATAACTGAGGTACATGGCGTACATTATGCATAGTAAATTTTGAGCCATCAATGAACTGCACAACCACATCTCCAATCCCCACAACATCATAACACCAAGTCTCATGGTACCAAGAGATTTTGCTGCATAATTAGAGAACCATTCTCTATGTGGTGTCACATGGAAAGAAGCACCAGAATCTAGCAGCCAAGTGTGGGAAAAAGCATTAGCCATAAGCGCCTCAATTGGCATAGTACTATCAAGTGTCAACACATCAACATCTTCAGAAATAGCTTTAATTTCTTCAATCTTCGCAGTCAAAGTAGATAGTGCAGGTAAGTGTTTAACATGCCCATCAACATTCTGTCCTTTACCTTTAGCATTCTTTAATGCATAACAGTCTTTCTTCATGTGTCCTTTCTTATGAAAATAATGGCATTCGATATCCCTCTTCTTTGATTTACTTCTACTCTTATTCCGTTGACCATTCTTTTCCTTGTTCTTGCTCCTGCCACGTTGTTGATTCTTTCCTTGGTAAGAATCACAAACATTATATGCATCTCCACTCTAAGTGCCAACCATAGATTTTCTGCGAATCTTCTCACTCAAGAGTGCTCCACATATGTCATCATAGATGAGTTTACCACCAAGTGCACTATTGCTAATAGCTGTGCAAAATGTATCCCATGATGATGGCATGGTGCATAACAGCAATACTGCTTTCATTTCATTATCCATATCCATTTTCTGAGCCTGTAACTGAGAGAATATAGCATCAAACTCATTCAGATGAGCAACAACACTATCTGTGTCCTTCATACGAAGGTCATATATTTTTCTCATGAGATAGACTTTATTTGATGCCGTCTCTTTTTCATATGTATTGCATAACTTCTTCCAAAGCTCCTCTGTACTTTCATAGTCTAATACTGTAAAGTAAACATTATCTGCGAGGTGCAAGTGAATCGTAGACCTGGCCATTTCATCTAACTCATCCCAATCATCTTCATCCATGTCAACAGGCTTCTTTGAAATTCCATTTAGTGGTTTCCATTGCCTCCTTTGAATCAGCACATCTTTAATCTGATTCTTCCACAGAGCAAAGTTTGTGCCATCAAATTTTTGGATCTCAAAATGGTCTTTGCCCTGCAAGTTATAGCTCCTCCTCGAAACACTAGCACTAGACCCTGATCCATTGGATGTGCATGAGACCTCTGATGCCATGATGGTAGAGAACTGAATAAAATGATAATGGAGCTAGAAGAGTCTGAACACCAATGAATAAGTGTATCAAGGAGTAAATCGACCACTGTATAGTTGACAAAACCAGAAATCTGAAAAAATTTTTCTAGAGTATCCTCTGCAAAATGAATGTATGACCAGTGTCAAAATATCATAAAACTCCAAGTACTGACATGCTTTTGTGCATAGTGAATCACTGACTCCACTGCATATAATCAGTTACCCAATAGAAGCCAACTAAGCTTATCAAGCACCTGTGAACGACTATCATACATCTCCTATGGCGAGGCTGGGTAAGTCTTCCACCTGCATCACCGAAGAGACCCCAACATCTGGGTGTCTCCCAGTTAAGAAAACGTACATAAGTGGTATCCACAGAAGCATACATGGTGTGTATGTGCTCAATATATGCAGTAAAATGACACTAAAATGCTGAATGCATAGCCCAAAAGCTAGCGAACAACACCTGCAAGTGTCTGTCAAATCTGACGATTTAGGCTCAAAAACCTACATAAATTTGAAGCAGCTGCTCCCACCAAAATTGAAAACCTCTCAAGAAACCTGTAGTTTTATGAGTGTGGCTGAAAACATAGCCCCAAAGGTTGATATTTATTGTCGGAGAAGTACAAAGAACACTCTTCTTGATGTTCTTGGACCTGTGTGAAGAGAACTATGTGCCGACGTACTCCAAAATGGCTCCAAAAAACACCCAAAAATGCTTCAAAAACAGGCTTTGAAAGCAAAGAATGAAGCTTTGAGGGACCAAAACATGTTCAAGGTAATGTCTACTTTAGTCTTTCCCCTTCTTCAGACACCACAAGAGTGTAGCTTAGTGGCAAGAGATTGCCACAGTTAAGCGAGCTCCGAGGGGAACATTACTGGGATGGGTGATCTTCCGGGAAGTACCGGGAACCTCTATATTCCTTGATCATTGAGGTCCTCCCTCGTGCGTAGCCAACGATGAATTCGGTGACTCGGATGACAAGGTATGCCAAGGTCCATGCCTTGGTCGCCGCCTTAGTCATAAGTCGTAAGCCTTGGAGAAAGCTCGCACAAAGGGAACAAAGCTTTTGCCTCGAACTGCTCTGATACCAGTGAAGTGTTTCAATGGCGATGCACCACATTGCACCCTCCTTCTCAAGAGCTTGACGATATGCTCGGAGTAGAAAACCGAGCTCCTAAGGTTGCACACTATACTCCACACAGAGGCTGTAGAATACGCGCAAAACACAGTACACAGGGAGCTCGAAGATAGACTTCTTAGGTCTTACAAATGCGGTCGAACTTACAGTCTATGCCTGACCAGGCCACTATATGTTTTATTAAAGAACATATACAAAAAGAGTGTCCCGTGGCCATTTGGCCTTTCACATGGACACTGTCGGTAACATCAACATTCCTGGGTAATTCCGAGTTCATTAGGAACACCCTCTGGTGATAGAAGTGAAGAACAACCAAGTTCAGTTGCAGAAGGTCTAGTCCAGCAAGTCAGTGGCAATTTTGATGAAAGTTCGGTGCTGTGCAGAAGGAGTTCGGTAGCTTGCGGAGGTAATCTAGTGCGTTCCGATGATAGTTCGGCACATTTGAAGATAGTACGTTAGTTCTTGGTTGTACTTCGGCACAGTGCGGTGATAGTGAAACATTCTTCGGTGACAATTCGGTGATCTTTGGTGATAATTCGGTGATAGTGCGGTAGTGTTTGGCCGGAATTTACTACATTCAACGTTTTTAGATGCAATTTCAGCCAGTTTCGACACTAAAGTTGAGAAAGGGCTGTTAGATTTTGAGCTAAGTAATCGGGTTCAGAGATATCTTAGGACCGAAAAGTTGGCAAAGTGAATATACGGCCCAGGAACATCAAGATGCAACATGAGTAGTTCACAACAGCAACAACAACAAGAGAAGCAACAGCAACAACAACAACAACAACAACAACAACATCAACAACAACAACAACAACAACAACAACAACAACAACAACAACAACAACAACAACAACAACAACAACAACAATGTTGGCAGCAGTCAAGGAACTGAAGGAGTCACAAGACAAGGAAGCCAACGAAGGGAGTCGGAGAAGGCACAAGCAGACAGAGTAGTCAAAGAAGATTTGGCAAGTAGGCCATCTAAATTTTTCATGCATCAAAGAGGTGGGCACACAAGAAGAAGGAGCAAGTAGGGAGCTCCAGGAAATGTATGTCAAACTGTTAGAAGAAATCCCTACAAAAATAGGGAGCTCCAGGAAATGTATTTTCATCACTAAAAACCATTGTAAATATCATTTCATATTTTGTAGCTCCATTTTGTGCAAGCCAAGGAGTCCTTGAACTTGAGGAGCTTTAGAAGTACCTACCTATCAGTTTTCACATTTTTTAGACTCCGTTTGAACCTCCAAATAGGCCAGAGAACCTAATTTTTAACTAGGCCGGACACTAGGTCTGGACAAGGCCAAAAGCTAGTCAAAAACTATAAATAGAGCTAGAAAGCTCATTTTTGAGGTTAGCTTGTAATAGGGTTGAACTTGTATGAGCACTTTTGAAGTAATCTAAAGAACTCCATTGCTTCTCTCTTTGTCTTACCTTGTGTGCGCATGTGTGTGTATGTGTGTGCATGTTAGTGTGCTTCTCACTCACGCACTTGTGCCATCACTTGTTCGAGGTCTTCATACCATCCTCACATCTTTCCGAATTGACATTAAAGGAGGTGCTACTCATCACTGAGCTACACCAAATTTTGGCGCCGTTGCCGGGGATCGAGCTTTGAGGACGAGCGTGTGATGGTAAGACGTAGAGTTGTGACATTGGCGTTGTAGGTAATTTCTTTACTTTTTCTTATTTTTCTCTTTTTTTTACTTCATCATCATCATCACCATCTCCCACCTCCATCTCCATCATCGCAAAAATTTCAGTTTTTTGATCATATCACCTTCTCCCCTCCGTTTCCCTCATTCCACTTGTGAGAGAGAGCGAGAGAGCGATTTGTGTGCACTCTTTTTTGCTTGTTTTTTTGAGTTTTCTTGCAGGATCTGGCTACCCCACCATCTCCAGTAGGTTGCACAGGTAGGGACAAGCTCGAAACTGTCTCTGTGTCGTCAACCTCTGTCGATCGCGATCGACAAAAAAATCACCTATTTGGTAAAACAAAGTACACCATAATGATGCACATGATGAGCACATCCTAAATCACTAAACACAGTAAAAAATTCCGAGTTTCTCTGTCAATCGCGACCGACAGACCTCTCAATTGCGACCGACAGACCTATCAATCACGATTGACAGACGTGTCGCTCACGATCGACAGACCCCACGACTGATTGACTGCCACATAGGATTCAGTCAATCGCGATTGACACTGTCGATTGCGATCGACTAAAAGTTGACAATTGACACAAGAATTCGTGTTGCCACGTGTCCATCGCAATGGACAGAACCCCGATCGATTGAAATCACGACGAAAATCTCGGAAAAAGTGTCGATCGCGATTGACAGGACTCACGACCGACTCTGTCGATCGCGATTGACACTGTCGATCGCGACTGACGTGTCGATCGCGACCGACAGGCCCCGACGGACACCTCTGTCAATCGCGATTGACAGACCTGTCGATTGCGATTGACAGGCTTTTTCGGCCAATTTTTGAGGGTTTATATTACTTGATTTTGGGGAAAATTCTAGGCATACTTATCAAGAAAATAGTGATTTGTGAGGTTCCGACACTTGTAACTTGAGAGAAAATCTTATTTTCCTGATGACCTGTTTTACCCTGATTTAACCTTAGATCCCTGAATTGTCATATCTTCCTCATACGAAATACGATTGCTGTGATTCTTGTTTTGTTGGAAAGCTCGCAGGGAGGAAAACTCAGGGATCTCTTGAATTGTGTTCTAGAGAGACATGGTGCAAATTGACATATGAATTACATGAATGAAAGTGTTTTTTTGTGTCCTTTGAAGCTAAGTCTTGAGCTAACTTTGGAAATTTTACAGGTCCACTGAGAGCACTAGAAGGCATCCAAAGCAAGGGTAATCTGCAAGCTTGAGAATTGGGTTCTTGAGCACCAAATAGCAAGGGATCTGCAAGTGAGGTTGGAATATTCTCAACTCCCTTTGTCCATTCCTAGCTTAGGCTAAGTGCGAGTAGTGCTAGAAGTAAGTCAGGGCAACGATAGGCATAAGGCAAGTCAAAGACTATCTAAGAAATTAAGTTCAAGTCAAGGGATAACCTGTGTGTGACCGATAACTATAAAGGAAAAGAACCTAACATGAGACGATCAACATTAAAGTGCAGAAATTAACTCAAGTATTCCTGACGACGTGATATCAAACAAGATCATAAACACGATAATCAACATAAAAAATAATCAAGTGACTGATACAAAAGAACTCAGCAACAAGGTTGTACCTTGGGTGAAATTTGGGATCGCTCAAATAGGCATATGAACCTTAGATCAGGACGACACCTAGGAAGAGATAGACAAAGCCTTAGATCTTTAGAGGCTAGTGTCAATCACACTGCTAGGTCTTGGGCCCAGCAATTAAGCCATCACTCATACTACCCTAGCTCTGAAACTTGCGAGTCTGAGATGTCCCACGGTATGGAGAGACCTACAGGAAGTTCAGGTGTGCCATACTTACATAGGGTAGAAGTCCCCTACAAGACGCAACTGGAATACCTTAGGACCAACCGATTAGGTGCTAGCATCTATGAGGACGGCCTAGGAAGATCTGTGGTCCAGATCAATCCATTGGGCTAGAACACCCAGCCGTCAAATTTGAAAATGGAGCATACATGGACAAAGAGGGAACCATATATGTAGTCACCAGTCACCCAGATAGGATAGACGAGTTCGGGAATGTGATCCCAAAAACGGACTTAGGAGACCTAGAGCAAGGAAACATGGGTGTAGAACCTAGAACCCCTCGAGGCAAATCAATTCTCACTAGGATTATCACATCAGAGTGGATTCCCCAAGACAATAAGAGCATAGATCCACTCCTGAACCCAGAGACTGATGAAGCCTTTTGGAGGTATAGATCTGATCAGCCAAATGAGGTAGAACAATCATGATATATGAGTTCAAAGATCCTGATAGCCCAGGTAGAGTGACCTACTTAGATCACGCTTCAGAGAGGATCTTTGTGGTTACAGAACATGATAGGCATGCTTACACTTGGAAAGGTGAATTTATTTTCCCCGAACCAAGATCGAATGTGTCCTTTGGTCACCCAGGAGCTGGAACATCCCAAGCTCATGGAGCTCAAAGAGACAGACATAGAGATAGACCGGAGGTAAGCTTTGCCAACCAAGTGGGAAGAGAAAGAACGAGAACAGAAACAAATAGAGTGGAACCTGAGGGACTTAGAGCCCCAAGGAACCAAAGGAATGCGGATGAATTCCCTCTACCAAGACCTAGAGAGCACACGAGGACTTTGAGATCGACCAGTTAGTTAAGTCCATGAAGAACTACTTCGATGGCACAGGAGATCCATATGATCATGTGGCTGAGTTTAGGCAAGTCTTGAGAGCTCAACAAGTTGAGGACCTATTCACGCAGTATAATGCCTTTGGTCTAACCCTTAGGAACACAGCCCTTACATGGTTTCAACCATTGAATGAGAGATAGTTCAGGAGCATAGACCAACTCTTAGAGGCTTTTATCACTGAATTCTCTAAGAGTGGGATAAGGCATAATACTTCCTCATTGATACATAGCTTCAAGCAGACCCCCCAAGAGACAGTTAGGCTTGCAGGAAGAAGGTTTAGGCAATACCTAGAGAGATGTCCTATCCTTGAGTTACCCACTCCAGCCAAGCAAGTGGCCTTATTTTTGGATGGATTGCTAAGTACCAAATTGAGGTCATATGTGTACTTGAAGGACCCTAGGACTATAGAAGAGTGTGTACGCATGTGCATCGACATCGAGGGTAACCTAGGGGAGGAGTTAGAGCTTTCCAAAATCTATAAAGATTCTGATAGTGCCTGTAGTCTCTCTTCCTTGCAATCCACATCAATTGAGGAACTTGCGGAGAAAGTAGCTCAAAAACTAGGTGTCACTAGCAAATAAATTCCAAGGTTTGCCCCAGTAAAGAGGTGCTATACTTGCGGTGGTGACCACATGGCAAACGTATGTCCCATCATGGCTCAACCCCAAGTGAACCCTAGTAGCCAATATTGCACCATAGAACGGAGATACACAAATCACACAGCACAAGACTGCCCATACAATAAGCAAACAGTTAGGAAAACCTACCCTCAGCCCTATCCACAACAGGGAAGATACCAGAACCAGTACCCTCCACAACAATATGGTAGACCCCAGCAATCCTATCAAGAACCCTACCAAAACCAACAAAGGCCTCAACCTGTGTTAGCTCAACAACCTCCAACCCCAGCTAATGTGATTCTTGTAAAGTATGCAGCTGCTGAGGAAAATTTGAACAGAGCCATAGTCCTAGTGACTCCATTGCTTTCAGAAAGTGACCCGAGTGATCATAGTTTTGATTCCACTCACATAGATAGTCCACAGGCTTACTACATGCAGTCTCCTGAACATGGTGAGTCCTACTATAGTGAAGAACCGAGTGAACCTAGTTGGGAGCCAGATTACACGAATGTCATGTACGCAAACCCCAACTCTAGACCTCAACCTAGGTAGGTAAGACCCCCATTCCCTAGAGGGCCATGCTACAGATGTCAGGGAGATCACGTCATTCGTGATTGCCCCATGCCTGCACCCACACAACCCCCGTCAGTAACAATACAAGGCTTTTGTCAAGATTGCGGCAAAGAGCATCTCTTATGAGATTGCCCAAAGAATCCCAATAATATGCCAAAAATCACTCCTATCAACGTGATTGGGTTAGTAGTAGACTCCACAGGAAGTGTGACTTCCACTACACCAGTACAGGTAGTCACTAGAGCTCAAGCCTTGCAGCAAAACCAAAGTTTAGGCCAAGAAAAAAATGCTGAGGCTAGTGAAACTGAGCAGAACCAAGAAGAGGACTAGAGCTTGGAGAGATAGTCGAGAAAGGATGAAAAGGCAATGGGCTAAGAAGATGAGTGAACTCGAGGAAAGCCTAAGAGAAACAAAAGCCAAGATAGTTGAACTCACATCTCAAACTCCCTCTCACACTACCCCACCTCCACCATTCCCATCTCCATCCGACCCACCACCTTCCAACCCACCTCATGCTACTCCACCACCACATAGAGTAGGATCAGTCCTAGCAAATCCCACTCCTGAGGACCTAAATATGATGCTCAAAGCATATCAGACCAGAATCCAAGAAGGGCCATACGTAATCGATCATGAAAAGTGTTACCCTAGAGCAGAACTAGAGCTTGAACGAACCAAAATTTGTGCTAAGATGGTGGAATTGGCTCAAACCATGTTTGAAGCCAGTCGCCTCTTTAACATCTCTAGTTCAGCTAAGACGCAGTTGCACTTTGATGAACTGCTAGAAAGGTTGGAGAGGCTAATAGCACAATCAGAAAAGGAACCTGTCTCTCAAAATAAGGGCAAGGCAAGTGAAAGAGAAAGCCTACCTGCCCTGGAAGCCTATGTGCCTAACTCTACGGAGCCAGACACATCTTCTTCTATGAATTGGTTCACACCAGAATTCCTACGAGAGATTCAAGAAGAAAATGGGCTAAAGAAAGTGAAGTCCCTCCTCCTATTGAACTTGTGGATGATGCACACGACCAATTCCCACAAGACATCCCATCCATTTATGAAGAGCAGGAGAGCACTCAATCTCAGGAGAGATTAGACTTCGAATCTAATTCCATACAAGAATTACCCCACTTCACAGGCCCATGGGAAGCAAAGTCAACTTGTATGAGAGCACCCACGGTCATGGTAAGAAACGAAGATTCAGTCATACCTAGGAACACAGAGGTAGTAAAGAATACTAAAGTGCAGTGCAATCTCACTTTAGAAGAGCTGCTCAAAGTTAGGCCAGAACTGTGGAAACATGTAGCCAAACATGTACCAGAGATAGCCAAACTGCGTTCCTAGGTAGGTTCTCATAGGATAGTGCCAGAAATTCCTCTAGACAAGATAGGAGACATGAGTGAAGGAGAAGAAGGAAACACCTATCTTCCCATCACCCATCAAGGATACACAACCAAGGCAATTTTGGACTTTGGTGCAGGAGTTGCTATTGCTACCACTTCCCTATGGAAGCGTTGGGGCAAGCCAGCACTCAGGCCGACGAGAATGAAACTGCAGCTGGCCGATGGTCACATAGAGAGACCCTTAGGTTTGCTGGAAGGAATAACTCTCACTACATGTGGTGTAGAGTTTGAGCACACATTTGCTATCTGTGATTTTAGCAAGAACAATGCCTATGAGTTGATTTTGGGAAGACCATTTATGCGACAGTTGCAAGTGGTACAAGATTGGGGAACCAATTCCTTGTATTTGCAACACTTAGGTGTTACGACTAAAGTCAATCTCGAGGATTACTCTCATAGAGATGTCCCTCCTATCCATTGGAACCCGATCCATAGAGCTAAAGATGATATGGAGTCAGTGCATTCCATAGGATTAGGATCCTCATGGATGCATGAAGACACCCATTTGTGGATGTGCAAAGTAGCAGTAGAAGAAGAGAAGAGAGAAAAAGCTAGAGAGGTAGGTGCGAAGAAAACACATAGATCAATTCAAGACCCAGCCTATGCACCGGTAGTATTCCCTGACGAAGAATTTGAACCCCATGGCTGGGCAGAAATTCTAGCAACAATGGATGTAGCCATCAATGAAGAACAATGGACACCCCACTGTGACGAGGATGGCTATGACATTTCAATGTTCTCCATAGCGCCAATCATGGGAGAGGCAGTTCTAGAAGAATGCGAACCTAGCCCTGATGCATTTGAGGATGCAAGTGACTCCGATCTAGAGTCAATCATTATGGACCCACCTTTTGCATCAGATGAAGAATATTCTATGAAGTAGAATTTCAACCCCAGAGACACGGAGAGCTTACAAATGATGTACGGTTAGCCACACAAGTGACCCCTAAGGATGAAGGAAAGAAAAGAAAGAAGAGAGAAGTCACACCAGAAGAGGAAGAATCTTTGTTTGAGGTCCCGGAAAATTTTAAAAAATATGAGATAGACGACAAGAGAATCATGATGAGAATGCCTAAACGCGAGGCACAATCAGGAGAGGCCTATGATAGCAAAGAAACCACCAAGAAAATAGTGGTAGCCCTAGAAGAAGGAGAGGAGAGATGCACTTACATAGGACATGACCTGACGAAAGAAGAAGAACACGAATTGATAGCCTTGCTAAGAGAATACAGAGATGTATTCGCTTGGAGTTACAAGGATTTGAAAGGTGTAGACCCAGACATATGCTCACACACAATCCCCATGACCTCAGATGCCAAACCTTCTAAGCAAAAGCCATACACATACAATGATAATTATGCTGCCAAGATCAAAGAAGAGATAGATCGTTTGGTAGCAGCTAGATTTATCTATGAAATTGAGCACACCGAGTGGGTGTCCCCCATTGTAGTTGTGCCCAAGAAGAATGGAAAGCTACACGTGTGCATTAACTTGAAGAAGGTTAATGCAGCCACTATTCGAGACAACTATCCGCTTCCTATCACTGAGCATCTACTAGAAAGAGTAGCAGGCAAGGAAGTGTACAACTTCCTTGATGGATTTTCGGGCTACAATCAGGTAGCCATTGCTCCGGAAGACCAGTATAAGACAACTTTTGCCACAGAATGGGGCATATTCGCCTTTAGGGTAATGCCATTTGGGCTTACCAATGCTCCTGCAACCTTCCAAAGATTGATGTGTCACGTGTTTAAAGAGTTCTTGAGCAAGAATTTAGAAGTCTATGTTGATGACCTCTGTGCTCATTCCAACGTTAGACAGACCCATATACCTGAACTCAGACAAATCTTTGATAAATGTAGGGAGTATCAAGTCTGCCTAAACCTAGAAAAGTGTGTGTTCATGGTTAGGCAAGGAAAGATTCTAGGACACATAGTGTCAAAGAATGGCATATCCACTGATGAAGAGAAAGTAAAAGCCATAGTAGAGTTACCTAGGCCAAACAATGTCAAGGAAGTACAAGCTTTCATGGGGCATTGTGGCTATTACCGACGCTTTATACACATGTATGCCATCATTGCCAAGCCACTGTACGGACTTTTGACCAACTTTGAGTGGACTAATGAATGTGAGGACTCTTTCAATGAGCTCAAAAGGAGATTGTGTTCAGGACCAATCTTGACCACACCAGATTGGAATAAGCCCTTCCATGTTCATGTGGATGCATCCAATTATGCTATTGGATGTGTGCTTGCACAACCTACGGGCGAAGGTAATATGGACCTTCCAATCGCCTATGCTAGTAGACAGTTGAATGCAGCTGAATGAACTTATACCACCACTGAACGAGAGGGATTAGGCATGGTATATGCAGTTAAAAAGTTTAGACACTATTTGCTTGCAAATAGGTTTAAATTTTTTACGGATCATCAGGCATTATTGTACTTGGTAAACAAACCATGCAATACAGGTAGATTGGTGAGATGGTTTCTCTTGCTAATGGAATATGACTTTGAGGTAGTGGTAAGGAAAGGTAAAACTCATTTGAGAGCTGACCATCTTTCTAGGCTCACATCTAGAGAGGCACCATAGGGAGTGTCAGATGACCTTCCTGATGCTTACTTGTTTAATTTGGAAGTTGTACCTCAGTGGGCTAAGCCATTAGTGCCAGTGCTGACATACGGGCCTAACCACCCAGTCATAAACGCTCAAGATAAGGAGGTAGTAAAAGCCCAGAAGTACCATATCATGGCAGGAAGTATGTACAAACAGACAAATCAAGGGATATTGGCTTGTTGTGTGGAAGAGGACGAGTACGCAAAATGGTTGCAATCAGCCCATGTAGGTGCATTAGAGCAACACCATTTGAGGCAGAGAACTTTACAGACACTAAGGAGATTTGGAGTACAGTGGCCTACTATGGAAGCTGACGTACATAAAATGTGTAAAGAATGCCCAATCTGTTGCACTAAACCACCCGTGGAACATGCCACTCTTTATCAAGGGTCCATAGTGCCAGATTGGAGTGAACCATTAGTAGCCTTCCTGAGGACGAGAACATTCCCTCAAGATATGACACTCGCCAGACAAAGAAGTCTAGAACAAGAAGCCCTAGATTACTCACTCATTGGTGATAATCTACAAGCATGGTAAAGATGGTTACCTGAGACTATGTGTCCATGAGAGTGAATATATCAAGATCTTGGAAACTGCTCACCAAGGTGTAGCAGGGTGACACTTTGGACCAGCTCGGGTGATCAAGGCAATCCTATTTGTAGGATTATGGTGGCCGAACCTTCACATGGATTCACATACCTATGTGAAGAGGTGTGATGTTTGTCAACAAACTCAATATCCTATACGCAAAGATGAGATGCCACTAAAGCCTATGATGGATGGACGTGCATTCTCTAAGTGGGGAATAGACTTTGTTGGTCCGATTAATCCCCCAGCTAAGGGTTCACATGCTGAATATATCATTGTGGCCACATACTATCTAACCAAGTGGATAGAGGTAAAAGCCACGTCAAAGAATGATGCTCAGACGACCGCTAAGTTCTTATTTGAGAATGTGTTCACTAGATACGGGCTACCCATAGAGCTAGTAAGTGATAGAGGCACCCACTTCTTGAATGAAGTTATTGAAAATCTGCTCCAAGAATTCTTGGTTATACACAAGAAGTCTGCCCCCTATCATCCACAAGCTAATGGGCAAGCCAAAAGCACAAATAAGATTCTATGCAACATGCTTACCAAATTAGTGAATAATAAACGTCTGATTGGGACAAATAGCTACACCATGCTGTTTGGGCATACCGAGTTGCCTATAAAACGGTACTCCAAGACACACCCTTTCAGATGGTATTTGGCCAAAATGAAGTGCTACCATTGGACTTCTTGATACCTACACTAAAGGTAGCACAGGAGCATGAGTGGACGGGTCATGAACTCTGTTCGAGGATTTTTGATCTGGAACGACTAGGCGAGACAAGACTAAGAGCTGTAGCAGGTATATATGCTGCTAAGAAAAGACAGAAGGCGTACTTTGATGCCCATGTTAAGATAAAGGCTTGAAGACCGGAGACTTAGTTTTGGTGTATACCCTGAAACAACATGCGAGAAAGCTAGAAAAGCGTGGTTATGGACCTATGATCATCAATAGGATTTCAACTAGTGGAGCAGTACAACTAGCCACTTTAGAAGGCGATATTCTCCCTAATTACATAAGCGATGAAGAGTCAGTTATATCAAGAACCCCTGACTGAAGAGATGCTAAATAGACTCAACACTGCCAAGAAACGTAAAGAAGAGGAAAAACGAATTCGAGAAGAGGCACAGGCAGAAGCATTGGAACACATCCAAAGGATGAAGTTGAGAAGACAAGGACGAGATCAGCTTAGGACAGAGGCGTATGCAGATCCAGGGTATCATATGGCTAAGTGCGAGGTTTCAAGTAATAGTTCTCATCGAATAATTGATAGACGTCCTTTTGTAACTTTAGAGATAGGACAAGGATAGAGTACAAGGACTGTAAGGGCCTTGATTGACTCAGGTGCAACCACTAGTGCTGTTAAATTTTCTTACTGTCAAAAGTTGAAATTAAATGTCAATCCTATAGAAGCCTATCTCATAGGATTGGGAGGTGTAAAAACCCCTTGCATGGGCGAGGTGGATCTTCCCCTCTACATTCAAGATGCTCTTATGAAAGTTAAAGTACTAGTGTGTCAAGATGAGGACCTCACTGAGCCTCTTGTCTTGGGTAAAGACTGGATCTATGATCATGTAGTCAACCTAAACCTAAGAAGTGGACTTCTTCAGGTTTGGGTCAATGAGAAACGCATTACAATTGAGTTAGAAAATGAAGCACTCAAGGAATTAGGCAAGGCACACACTCCTGGTCCTTCCAGGAGTACACATGAAGATGACCATGCTGTTCTTGTCCAAAACTATGTGATGCAGAGGAATGATTGTCTCAACAAGGAAGTTAAGGGTACAATGGAACTCCCTTCTTTTCCAAAAGCCACAGGGATGCAGCAACCAACAGCGGATCAAATGAAGAAGAAGCAGCCGACTTATGCTTGAGGCACAAAGAAAATACGACGCACGATGTCTCAACCACCAAAACAAGTGTGGGTATGGAAAGGCGAGCATCCTATTGTGATTAAGCCACAACAATTGGCCCAACTTCCGATTAGTGATCAACCGCATGACACTAATAAGAAGTATATCAAAAATTCCCCGGTGAAAATGAAGTCTATCTGGGTACCCAAGAAGTCGATGAAGGCTAGCCCACAATCACGACAAATTTGGGTGCCTAAGGCTTGCTTGCGGGCTCAAATAACTACACCAAGGCCACACCCTGTACAACATGGTTCACTCACCCGAACATCTGATACCCATTCTTATACATCACGCACGGACACATATTCTCCCATGAGCACAAGTAGAATCACTTGTAAATGGGTCCCTAAAAAGCCTCATTTCCAAGCAGACACTCTTATAAAGCCCTCTAGAGTCTCCACAAAATCAAGACCAACAGCCATTCTGTTTGTTTGGAAGCCCAAAGAGTGTAACAAACCCCCCAACCCCATTTGTAAATTCCCCGCCACCTACTAACTGCATCATTCTCACACTGCATCTTTCCATTTAGCTCTTAGGACAATCCATCCACTAACCACACCCACAATCACCGAGCACTCACTGACTAACTAACATATCACTAAAACCTCATGTTAATGTTGTAACGGGGACAAGTGACCACTTGGTGTCCATTTGCAATGTTAACATTCATTTGTATATTCTCACAGAATCGATGACCAATCCCTTCAACATGGCCGAGGCTGCAGGAACTAGCTCCCAGGCAAGCACCAACCCTTAGATTGTGGATATTGAAAGTCTTCCTATTGAGGAGGAATTGAAGGAACGTCCTGTGGCATTGAGGGCATTACATGCCATACTGGTGCAGAATCCTCCACATGGGCACACAATGCCATTCAGCAAAAACTCACATTGGTTCAGTGACGTGGTAGGACCTCTGGGAGAAGGCACTTACCTGTGGGAGGCAGAGATAGAGTTCAACGGGCACTGGGGCAGGTATCACTTCTTCACCAGGGAATTTGAGAGACTTCAAAATAATGAAGGGTTGAAACCGATATGGAAGAAGGCGGGACTATAAAATTACTTCAAAGCCCAATTGCCAAAACCCGACTTTCTTAGATGCTCGTATTTGATTAGCACCCTCACTCCGAGCAAAGAGAAAAAGGGATACAACACCTTTGTCCTCCCATCTCTCACAAGGGGCAATGAGCTGAAGCGGTTCAAATTGACGAATAATTTGGTAAGAGACGCCCTCGACATGAAAGGTATGCATATCCCCACCGAAAAAGAGACAATGGTCCCAGATAACATGAAGAACAGGAATCTGACGAAACAAAAAGACATGGTGGCAATGACATTGACTATTGCCATTCACTTGCGAATGGTCATGCAGCATTTCACATTCCCCGCTCAAGAGAGGTTACAATGCCACCCAAGAAGATATGGTTCAATCTATATTTAGCAGACACCTTCGATCTAACAATCAACATGCCTCACTGGATTCTTGACCAAATCCACTTGGCACATCAACGGTGGTATAAGAAGCAAAAATCGGTACTGTATGGATGTTGTGCTCTCATGAGGATCGTTTACAGGTGCTTGGCATATGATGTGCCAATTCAACAGGCGCTTGTTTGGACCAGAGTGCAAGAATTTCAACACAGACTATCAACCGCAGGGCCTCCATCCAAGAAAATGAGAGGTGCAGTTCAGATGCCTTGTGCACAGGCCCGAGGTGCTACATTGACACCAAAAACCACCCCATGGCTTCCCAGGCAAGTGCAACCATTCACTATAAGGTTACCAAGGCACAGCACAGAAGGCCCGAACCTAGTGTTTCCACCGGTACCAACTGACTTAGAGTTCCCTCATGGCTTTACATTGGAAGATCTAACGGATGAGGAGGTGGCCAGAATAATCAATGCTACCAATTTAGAAGTGGAAGCAGAGCAGGCAAGCGGGCAGCAGATAGATACTGTCCAACCCCACCCAGTCCAACCAACAGTAGTCGAAGTGGAGGATGATGAAGAAGAGGAGCAAGAGGAGGAACAAGAAGGACTGTCTGATGAAGAAGAGTATGCATATGAGCAAGAAGTTGTACAGGGACTTGAAGGAGCCCCTGCTTATACAAAGCAATTCAAGAGATTATATGATACCATCAATGGAGTTCAAGAACAACACAAATTATCCTTGGCAGCAGGAAAGGCCCTGATGAATCAGATCCTGGAAGACAAAGGCGTAGATGAGCAATACAGGGAAACCCTTGATATGATTGCTGATGCATTGGGAGCACCTGAAACGGTGCATACCACCCTTGCACACTCGCAAAGATCAGAGCGAAGATACGGCAGACGCCCCCCTCAATCACGAAAACAAATGAATGTATTAGTATCAAAACCCCAGGGCACCACATCCACGACCACGAGCACAGCTCATACCATTCTTGACACTGAGGAAGCCCATACATCCAGTGCACCCCTGTCACCCCCCTTACCCCCTCTCCCTCCAACTCCACCACCTTCACCTCCCACTACCAGTGTAACCACTACTGTCACCACCCCAGGGTCCACTTCCCATACCGAAGCACAGACCGTTAGTCAACCCACACAACCTACACAACCGATCACCACCTCTCTTGTATACACTACCACTGACACTGTAATTCTAACTGTAGCGACGGAAAATCCCGTTCCCCCGATTACACTTCCTGGTGGTTCATATTCACAACTACACACACCAATTTACACCTTCACCACCATCACCGCACCCACAATTCCCATGTTCACAATCACTCCCACGACCGCATCCACTTTTGATCTCATGGACATATCACCCACCTCTACACCTCTCCCTCCCCCCATACGTCCACAATCTCCCATTCCCCCACCACCAACTTCACCCTTTTCAAGCACAACATACACGCTCCCATTCCCTTTTCCCTCCCCTTCTGCATTCAACACTTTTCCCGCATCCACCCCCGTTAATAATGTATTTAATAATATGTACCAATGTATGTCTCAGCTACAACAGCATTACCAGCACCTAGACGCACAACATACGAGCCTCTTCAGAGACCATGAAAGGCTCCAAGCAAGATTCATTGATTTAGAGAAGGAGAAGCGGCTATTACAACAGCAGTATACTACATTGCAAGCACAACATGATCAATTAGTTGCCAATCCACCCCATGCAGATACTGAAGAAAAACAACAACTCGATGACATGTTACACGCTCAGATCACAGACAATCTCAAGCTTCGACGCAATCTCGCCTTATTACAAAAGCACATGTCCGCAGCACTCAAAGAGAATAAAAGACTGCTGAAATAGAACGAAGAAAACTTGGAAGCAGCAATGGAAGGTTACCCGCATGAAATCAACCCAGAGAATTTCAAGACCATCCCCTCGGAGAATATGCAAATTGTGTTGGAAACCCATGCCGACCTCTTGGAAGCCCACGCAGCATTCGAAAGAGAGAGAGATGACCTACTAAAGCAACTGGCAACTTAGAAGGAGTTACCAATCAAAGTCACAATGGCAGCCAACACATCTAAAGAAGTTGCAGAACTCAGAGCAGAACTAGAAGAACTACGAAGTAAAGTTCTTCAATACAAACGTCAACCCTCTCCCCTGGTGGAATCGGAACCTGAAGACTTAGTGCCAATTGCAGTTGAGGAGATCTTTGAAGACCCATATGTTCCCATGCCAGCACCTAGAGGTAAGCAAACAGAAGAAGGAATGGACACAATTGAGATCGAAGCTCCTGAATGGATGCAAAGGTTAGAGAAGGTTGCTACAACCCATGATGAGAGAGTTGCAGTGCAGATAGCGTCTATGTCACGATTGGAGGAAGTCGTCATAAAATCGGATTACTTCAAAAACCTCTCCCATCATAGGTGGATTGGCACATCCGATGATTTGTATGTTCCATTCTGTGTATTAATGGCAGATTACAATGCTGAAATCAAGCAACGCACATCAAAAGAACCAACCTCGGCGACACAGTTTGCACCTGATGACATCCCTGCAAGTGCCACGCATGGGAATATATTTCAACCTACCTGGAGGATCCGTCTGCTTGAAACATACCCTGAGATGGTACGCACTTGGAATAACATGCCATTATACATCAAGTATAATCCATGCTACTGCCCTGTCTTTCGAAGCAGGTCTTGGCCAGAGTACACCGAAACAGTATTAACGATTAAAGGATGTGAAAAGTGGCTAAATTATGTGTACCTAGCACCCCCCCATGGCCAACCCACAGTCAACTATATGATTTCAACCATCCGACACTGGGCAGTCAGATTCAAGAATATACCGGATATCATGGCACAGAAATTTTTGAGCTCATGCTGGTTACATTCAGGACAGAGCACCACACTATCCATTAACGTCGTATATGCGTGGCATGCTCATATAAAGTATCTACCTGCCTGCTTCAAACAGACGTTTGAGGAAATGTTTATCACAGGGTTCTGGGAATATCATTCAGAGATATTCATTCCCAGAACATCTCACCTATTACAATTATTTGCGGTGGAACAAGCTCTACATTCAGAAAAGCTACGTATGCCACATCCAGAAGTTCCAGGGCCAGTAGACTGGGATGCCCTACTCACTAATTTGGCCAAAGGGTTGAGAATAGCCAAACATCATTTAGCCACAGATGTTGTGGAGTACTACATCCAACGACCCACTCAACAAGGGTCTATCAGAGACGACAGACGCGAGAGAGGGGGGGGGGTGTTGGCAGCAGTCAACTGAAGGACTCACAAGACAAGGAAGCCAACGAAGGGAGTCGGAGCGAAGAGAAGGCACAAGCAGACAGAGTAGTCAAAGAAGATTTGGCAAGTAGGCCATCTAAATTTTTCATGCATCAAAGAGGTGGGCACACAAGAAGAAGGAGCAAGTAGGGAGCTCCAGGAAATGTATGTCAAACTGTTAGAAGAAATCCCTACAAAAATAGTGATTTTCATCACTAAAAACCATTGTAAATATCATTTCATATTTTTGTAGCTCCATTTTGTGCAAGCCAAGGAGTCCTTGAGCTTGAGGAGCTTTAGAAGTACCTACCTATCAGTTTTCACATTTTTTAGACTTATTTTGAACCTCCAAATAGGCCAAAGAACCTAATTTTTAACGAGGCCAGACACTAGGTCTGGACAAGGCCAAAAGCTAGTCAAAAACTATAAATAGAGCTAGAAATCTCATTTTTGAGGTTAGCTTGTAATAGGGTTGAACTTGTATGAGAACTTTTGAAGTAATCTAAAGAACTCCATTGCTTCTCTCTTTGTCTTACCTTGTGTGCGCGTGTGTGTATGTGTGTGCTTGTTAGTGTGCTTCTCACTCACGCACTTGTGCCATCACTTGTTCGAGGTCTTCATACCATCCTCACGTCTTCCCGGAATGACATTAAAAGAGGTGCTACTCATCACTGAGCTACAAACAACAACAACAGCAACAACAGATTAATCCACCGCATCCGGTGCCAGCCAGAGTCACATACAAAAAATTTGGAGGTTTTCCGGGAGATGATCCCGATGTGCATGTGCGGACATTTGAAGTTAATTATGCAGTTTTGAATTACCCAGCAGACCCTGCTTATAAAGCCATCGTGCTCCAATCAACTTTGGTTAATGAAGCTGCACGCTCGTTAACCGAGTATGACTTGAATCATTCTGGCAGTACGATGATGTGAAGAATGCATTTCTGCAACGATTTCGGTTAAAGAAAAACCCTGCAGAAATTTTTGATTATCTGCAGAATAACAGGGAGAAGCCAAACCAAAATATACAAGACTATGCCACTCTATTCCGGACTCATTTACGACAGTTACCACTAGCACATGCCAATTCACCAGACGACGTCATTACTCAGTGGTTCATAAACGGATTAAATCCCCAATTGAAACAGATCATGATTATACGATGTGTGGGAGGAATGACCTTGGATGCCGTAATCGCTATGGCCTTATAGTTAGAAAATAAAGTGGGTGGATTCACTCAAGTTTTAGAGTGGTTGAAGGCGTCCAAGCATTCAAATGAGGATCCTCTAAAACAAATTTATTGTACTAAATGTAAAAACATAGGACACAGCAGCTCAACATGTGCTCTGAATCAGATGTATTGCACCATTTGCCATATTGCGGACCACACTACAGAGACCTGTCCTTATAACGCAAAGGTACAAAGCAAAGCGGCTGTCAATGCTATCATTCAGGAACAAGGGCAACCGGCCAGTCACTACGTACCACCACAAATGAGGAATACTCCTTACCAAGGATACAAGAGTTATAGAGGAGCACGATCATCTAACTTTGGACAAACTCGATGGAATGCAGGTCCATCAGGTGAAGGTGCATCTCCTGTGCCACCTAAGTGTCATTTTCGCAGTGAAATGGGGCATATCCGTAGGTACTGTAAAGAAGCAACTGAGTACGATAAAAGGAAAAAGCAAAGACAACACCCGATGGCAAACATGGTGTACATTTCAATAGTAGACACTCAAACGGCAATGGTGCAAACACGGTTGGGAAAGCAATTACAGCGAGCTGCGGAGATTTTTGAACCCCGAATCCGTGAGCAGCAGAAGGTGTTTACTAAAGCCAGCAAGTGGGCAACCTAGGAACAAACTGTTTTTCCTGACCCAGTTCTGGTGACACAACAAAGCATACCGTAGGCAGTACCAAAAGGAAGAAATTCGACCCACGCAACACCGGAGTCCCCACCAGACTCCATACTGGAAACATCAAAATTTGATCCGGTGTGGGATGTCTTATCCAAGGCATCAATTACACTACCATTGGGACAATTATTGGCTTTGGTTCCTGGCATGCGCCAACAGTTCCAGCAACAGGTCAGTCGAGGACCCTCATGTGCTCCTTTGATAGCAACAATCCAGCCCAAACTGGACCCGATGGTGGACCATATGGTGCCCTTGATTACGATTTGGTATAAGAATCATAAAATAACACAAGTATTAATTGATGGAGGTTCTGGAGTAAACATTGCAACAACAACACTTTGTCAACGGATGGGATGGACACAAATCGAACCTATCCAAATTTTTTTCTGCATGGCTGATCAATCCCGAGTTCATCCGGTTGGATTGGTGTGAGACATTCCTATTACTCTCCATGGAGCTGTATTTAAAATGACCATTGTTCTAGAATTACCAGAATCCAATCTTGATTATAACCTGCTCTTTGGACGACCATGGTTAAAGCAAGCTAAGGAAATATCAGAAAGAAGTTTTTTAACTTCTTTTTGAAAGACGGATATCTTTGGTGACATGAAAAGGGGAAGCTAAAAAACCCACAAAGAGTATTAGGATTAAGAAGTCTACAAGTGAAAGTATGAGAGACTTGTATGAGAGACTTGGTGGCCGAGGATGTATTTAACTGTGAAGGATTTTGTGAGCACATGTGCCACATGCCAGTTACATTCCTTAGTCAAACATAGAGACCCTTTACACCCAACTAATCCACCTTGTATTCATTACAAGTGGGTAGTCAACCTTGTGACTATGCCTAAAAGCAGTAATGGCATGAGATATATAGTACTTGCACGTGAAGACTTGACAAATCACATAGAAGGTTGAGCACTTTGGTCCAATAGTATTTATATTATATGCCTATTTCTTTTATGAGAAGTGATATCCATATCGGATATGTTGAGAAAGTAGTAGCAGATGGAGGTGAGTTAGATGCTAGAGAGGCAAGAGAGTTCTTTGATCACCATGGTGTCGTCATGATCCAAAACCCACTCATGGAATCAAATAATATACATTAGTCATCATTATGAGTAAGACAAGTGTAAATCAATTAAAGCGAGCTTTTATGTTGATACTGTTGGGTGTGTGTAGAAGTGCGAGAGACACACAAGAAGCACACACAAGGAGCACAAACGCAACAAGACACATGGAGAAGACGATAGTCGGAATAGCTCTCTCTATTGACGATGAACTAAACTGAGGTAAGAGCTGAATAATATCCCTAAGTACAAAGTACCACCACATATGAGAGTATCAAGTATGTGGTAACATGGGGAAAAAACCTCTAGCCAACACTAGAATTAAAAGTGCCCATGTATAGGGAAAAGTTTCACATCAAAGCTACTGGAGGAACACATAAGTGTAACAAAACCTCTAGCCAGCACTAGAGTAAAAAGTGCACATGTATAGGGAAAAGGTTCACATCAAAGCTACTAGAGGAACACATAAGTGTAACAAACCCCCCTAGAGCAAATGATGTGAACACATACAAGGAGTGACAGATCAACCCCCACAAGGTAACAAGCCTAAAGCTTTGCGAAAAGCTTCAAACTTTTCCCGTGGAAGAGTCTTGCTGAATATGTCTTCCACATTATCTTGTGTAGGCACATATACCAAATCAATATCTCTTGCATGAAGTGTCTCCCTCACATAGTGATAATGCACCTCAATATGTTTGGTCCATGCATGAAACACTGAGTTTCGTGCAACAGCCAAAGCACTCTCACTATTAGTGAGAATATGCGTAGCAGCATCAATCTCCATGCAAAGATCCTTCAGTAGGCATCTCATCCATATACACTCCACTGTAGCTGTGAAAACTACCCTGTACTCAGCTTCACAACTCGATGTCGCCATTGTAGGTTGCTTCTTATTCAACCAAGATATGCATGAGTCTCCAAGGAAAAAGCAATTACCACTAGTGGACACACGAGTATCATAACAACCAACCCAATCACTATCTGTAAAAACATGCAAGCATGGCTCAATATCTCTACCATAAAAAGAGACCTAAGCTCAAAGTTCCTCGGAGATATCTAAACACACATTTCACCACTTGCCAATGCTTAGTGCCAAGGCTATGCATGAATTGACTCAACTGGGAAACTACATATTGTATATCCGGCCTTGTGTTGCATGCATATATAAGACATCCCACAGCTTGCTGATAAAGAGAAGTGTCAAATGCATCACTAGAATCCTCAACTGAGAACCTGAACCTTGTCTCAACTGGTGTGGAAACTGGCTTGCAATCCTCAAAGTCAAAACGCTGAAGTAGTTTTTCAACATACTTTGCTTGATGAATAACAATTCCCCCCTCAACAGATACAAAGTGGATGCCAAGATAGTAGCTCAAAAGACCAAGATAAGTGACATCAAAAGTATGCTGCAAATCAGCCATAAGAATGTCAATTTTTGCATCATATGACCCAGTCAAGAGTATGTCATCGACATAAAGAACAAGCACTATAAGATCAGCCCCATTTTTGCGTACATAGAGTGTGCTTTCAATCGGACTACATGTGAAGCCAAGGGCAATCAAGTGCTTATGGATTTTGTCATACCATGCACGTGGAGCTTGCTTGAGACCATACAAGGCTTTATGCAAGCGACAAACCATATGCTCTTTCCCTTTCATAGCAAATCCAGGAGGTTGCTTCACATAAACCTCTTCTTGCAAATCACCATTCAAGAAGGTTGTTTTTATGTCCAACTGATGTTCCAACCTCGATGGGCAGCCAATGCAATCAGGTACGAATAGTAGTCATGCGTGAAGTAGGTGCAAAAGTTTCCTCATAGTCAATGCCATATTGTTGCACATATCCTTTAGCAACCAATCTAGCTTTGTAGCGAACAATGCTACCATCATATTTTCTCTTAGTCTTATAAACCCACTTTGTACCAATGGCATTCTTTCCTTTTGGCAATTCACATAACTCCCAAGTATCATTCCTATGTATGGAATCCATTTCTGATTGCATAGCACTTATCCATTGTGGATCATCACATGCATCTTCAAACGAAAGTGGCTCTTCATTACATGCTATAGCAATAAGAGAATAATCCACAAAATTACTTGATGCATGGTGAGAGCTTGATCTTGTTCTACCAAGTAAAAGTGCACTCAATTTGCTGTCCTGCAAAGTTTGTTTCAACCACTTTGGCATAGTTTGTGTACTCTTGATAGACATGCGTTCATTATGTAAAACATCTTCAATATGTACATCATGCGTGGGCTGAATTTCATGCTCATTTTCAGCCATATTTTGATGCAAATGTTCAGCCATATGTGGTTGGAAATTTCCAGCAGTTTTGACAATTTTTGGCTGAAATTTTTCAGCCATGTTTGGCTGGAAATTCTCTGCATTTTCAGCCCTATTTGGCTGGAAGTTTTCAGCCCTTTGAGCCTCAGTTGGCTGGTCTACATGGCCATAGTCAAGCGCACCATTTTGGAACAAAGCCATGAGTGTATCGAACACATCTTGTGAGCTAACTGTTGGTTGTTTTTTGCATTCAAGTAGAGGGAAAACTGAATTTTCAACAAATACCACATCTCGACTCACAATAATTGTGTTCGTCAATGGATGATACAAATGATATCCCTTACTTTCAGCACTATAACCAACAAATATACATTTCTTTGCCTTGTCATCAAGTTTGTGATGTTGTTGTGATGGCACAAGAGCATATGCCAAACAACTAAACACACACATATGACTAACCATAGGCTTATGACCATTCCAAGCCTCATAAGGATTGATGACTCTCAATGCTTTTGTAGGGCAGTGATTCAACACATAGTTTGCACACATGACCGCTTCCATCCAAAACTTATCAGGAAGATGCTTTCCTTTAACCATACATCATGCCATTTCAAGTAGATTTCTATTTTTGCGCTCGGCAATACCATTTTTTTGAGGTGTATATGGCACTGTACATTGGTGTGAAATACCTCTTTCACGAAGAAAAGCATTAAACTCATGTGACATGTATTCACCACCACGATCCGTGTGTAGAGTCAAAAGCTTTTGTGAAGAAAAATTTTCAGCCATAGCTAAAAATGCTTTGAAGCAAGAAAATACCTCATTCTTTGCTTTCATAGGATACACCCATGTATGGCGAGTAGCATCATCAATGAAGGTAACAAAATATACATGCTTCCCAAAAAGATGGAGTCTTGACGGGAACCACATACATCACTATGAACAAGCTGCAATTTTCTTGTAGTGTGTGTATGACTATCTTTTGGAAAAGAAGCACGATGCATTTTTCCAAGAATGCAACCTTCACATGCATGCTTTTCAATGGACTCAAGTGTAGGCAAGCCAATAACCATCTCCTTCTTTTGCAAGTAGAGCAAACTATTGAAGTTCAAGTGACCAAAACGAGCATGCCAAAGCTCCATTTTGAGCCATGGAAGAAGTATGAGCAACCAAGGCATTTGAGGCAGCCCTCTTGTATGTATCCATGCAATACAAACCATTACATAATGCACCGGACATCACGATAACATCGCCATTGCTGAAATCATGAACCATACACTTATCATCAACAAAGTGTACATGAAGTCCAGCTTTGGCAATCAACGGAACTAAAATTAAGTTATTCTTGATACCGGGCACATATAATGCATTTTTCAAGAGAAACACACCTCCATTTGCAGCCGTAAGCTCAATTTCTCCTACTCCAATGATAGGACAAGAGGCATTGTTTGCACACACCACATGTCCTCCTTTAGGTGCATCTTTCAAAGAGGCAAAAAATCTTTTGCATGATGTTATGTGATTTGAAGCACCACTATCAAAGAACCAATTCGAATCAGCCTCACTCACAACCATACATTTAGAATGCAAAGAAGCATCATAATGACATGTAACAACACATGCCTAAAAATCTTGAGCCATGTTAGCTTCATCATTCTTTACATTTACTGAATTTTCAGCAATAGACATGCCAGATTCCTTCTTCTTTTCATTGCGTTTAGCAAGCTTTCTACACTCGTCAATAGTATGACTAGCCTTCCGGCAATATTTGCATCTCTTCTTCTTTTGCAAATCACTATCATTAGAGGAATTAATGGAAGAGGAAGCTTGAGGCTTTGTTTTTGATGAACCCAAAGCTGAACCATACTTGCTTTTTCCCTTTTGTGAGATAGCAAGTGCTTGTGTTCCCTCAATCAAACCACTCCTATTCACTCTAGACTGCTCTTCTTGCAAAAGAAGAGACACAGTCTCATCAAATGCATACATATTAGGATTTCCTTTTGCAACCAAACGGAGTGTAGTAGCAAAGCTTTGAAAAGATTCCGGTAATCCTTTCAACAATGTAGAAATGAGTGATGCATCCGGAATGATCTCATCTATGTTTGCCAATTGCTCTTTCAAGTCCTTGATGTGTGTCACATACACATCCACTGACTCATTTTCAGCCATGCATACATCCTCAAGTTGCTTCCTCAAGTATGCAACACATGCTTCATTACACACGGCATACAAAGAAGCAAGAGTGTCCCATGCCTGTCTTGATGTAGAACATGACCGAATGTGTGAAACTATTGATGGAGAATGTTATTCTCCAAAAGAACAACCTATTCTTGTGATTAGAGCACCTCTATACCAAGAATAAGTCAAAACCTTCCACTCATTTAGAGGATCAATTACTAATTATCAAAAATTTAACAAATCTGTGAAGAAGATGAAACACAGAAAAGTCTGCTGCACTATTTCTTCACATTGGCCTATCAAACGTGTAAAGTTTTTGATGAAACTTTGTACGAAGTATCTCCTAGAGATTGCGCATCTACTCCAAGTTGAATTACTTCAAAAGATTAAGTATAACTTGAGAAATCAACTTCTCAAGTTACCTATGTCAGAAACTGTCACTCAGAACAGTCGATTTTATACCTGTAACTTTTAAGACTTGGTTCTCCTTGAATAGAACCCGTTTTCCAAAATGCTTCTAGACATGAATAGCTTATCTTCCAACTTAAAGATTAAGCCCTCACTCATGCAAAACTTTAAACTGTGCTAGGAGAAATGATCAAAACATTAACTTCAAAATCTGTGCCTGTTTTAGGAACCAGTGAACACACTTCACATATGAATGTTCCTACACTTAATTCACTCAGCCTGATTACAATTGGAAGCTAAAACTTTGTACAGAGGTCAAGCAACTCTCAAATTAGACTTGTACAAAAACATTTCACAATTGATCTACTGTAGAAGGAGAACACGCAGAAACATCGGGCGCAAATATTTTCAATTACTCAGAAGAAAATAGAGTTGAGTGATGAGAGCTAACTCAACTAACTTTTTCTCTATCTCATGACATCTATCTCCCTCATTCTTGACTTCTAACTATTGTCACATATGCTCTCATACTTGCCCCGACTTTTCTCAAAGTATTTATAGATAAATTTGTACATGATTCTTACTAAACAAAAGATCTAAGTCAGCTATGACTAAACTAATGTACATATGTGTACACTTCTCTTATCCTCTGAATGTAATCTTCTTCCACACTTTAGGAATTGATTCTTCCTTCATCCTTTAATCTTCCAAGCCTTCAATTGGTGATTGGTATGCACCAACAGCTCCCCCTCAATCATCAATTGAGGTTTTCTCTGTCTTCTTGATACTTGCCATGTCTTTGAACCTTTGTAACTTAGGTCCATCCAAACTCTTTGTCATCATATCTGCCACTTGTTCTTTTGTTGGAGTGTACATCACTTCAATCTCTTTATCTAGTACCTTTTCCCTCAAGAAATGATACTGAATCTCTATATGCTTAGTCCTGGCATGAAAAACAGGGTTAGCTGCCAAATACAAAGAACTCATATTGTCTCCAAAAATTATTGGAGTACTATGATCAAACTCAAAACTTTTCATCAAGGTCTTCAACCATATCACTTCCTTTGCAGCTTCTACCATTCCCTTATACTCAGCTTCTGTGGATGATAAAGCAACTGTATGTTGCTTCTTTGAACACCAAGAAACTAGCTTATCTCCAACATAACAGAGATACCCATGAGTAGACCTTCTATCATCTGAGTCACCTGCCCAATCTGCATCACTAAACACTTTGATTCTTGTGTCAGAAGTGAAACCATAATACAAACCTTCACTTAGGGTTCCTTTGATATATCTGAGTACCCTTTGGGCTGCAATCCAATGAGTCTTCTTTGGACAATGCATAAATTGTGACAACACACCTACTGCATATGATAGATCTGGCCTTGTCAAGGTAGCATAGATTAGACTACCTACCAAACTCTGATATTTCTTCATGTCATTGAATTCTTCACCTCCATACCTGCTTAATTTATGATTTACCTCCAATGGTGTGGTTGAGATCTTGCAATCTTCCATGTTAAACTTGACTAGAAGATTCTTCAAGTATCTCTCTTGTGAAACATATACTCCATGTTGAGTATACACAATCTGCATTCCTAGAAAATAAGATAAGTTTCCCAAATCACTTATCTTAAACTCCTTCTCTATTTGTCTTTTGAGTTCATTGATTCCTTGAGGATCTGTTCCTGTAACAATAATATCATCAACATAAATACACATGTAAATGTATCCATTTTCACTTGCCTTCACTAGCAAGCTACTATCTGCCTTTGATGCTTGAAATCCACATTCATTCAAGAACTTGACCAATCTGTAATTCCAAGCTCTTGGGGCTTGCTTCAACCCATATAAAGCTCTCTTGAGCTTACACACATAATCTGATCCAATTGATTCCATGAAGCCTTCTGGTTGCTCCATATATACTTCATCTGCAATGTATCCATTTAGAAATGCATTTTCCACATCCAATTGTGATAATTTCCATCCCTTGCAAGCAGCAATAGCAATCAATGTCCTAATTGTAGACATCTTAGCAACAGGACTAAAGGTTTCATCATAATCTACCCCATAAGTTTGGGCATAACCTTTGACCACAAGTCTAGCCTTATATCTAGACACTTTACCATCTGCAAACCTCTTTGTTTTATATACCCACTTGCATCCAATGACCTTCTGATTCTTTGGTCTTGGTACTAGTTCCCAAGTTTCATTTTCAAGTAGAGCATCATACTCTTCCTGCATTGCCTTCTCCCAATTCTGTTTACCTTTGGCTTCTTCATAAGTGGTTGGATCTTCTTCTGTTTTCACAATGTAGGCATAATCTTTTGTTGTTAGGAAAGATGTATCATAACTATACCTTATAGGTTCTTTCCTTTCTCTTGTAGATCTTCTGATTTCTGCATTCCTTGAAGTTTCAGCCTCATTTGACTCTGGATCAAATCTTGGCCCTTCTTCTACATAATCCTGCACTCTACTTCTAGAGTCAACTTCATCAACAATTTCTTCACATACTTTTACCTTTGCCTTTCCTTTCCTTTGAATTTCTTCAACACCTGTATACTCATTTGGTGATCCTGTATACCACATATTTTGCTCATCAAATGTCACATCTTTAGTAACAAGAAATTGCTTTGTGGATGGACTCCACAACCTGTAACCCATCTGTCTATCATCATATCCAATAAACACATACTTCTCTGCTTTTGGTTCTAGCTTATGTCTTAATTGTGAAGGAACATAAGCATATGCAATACATCCAAATACTTTACAATGATCAAGACTAGGCTTCTTACCCCACCATGCTTCATAAGGGGTTCCTCCATCCAAAGCTTTGCAAGGCAACCTATTCACAAGGTATGTTGCAGTGTTAATGGCTTCTGCCCATAAGTAATTTGGACAATTCTTTTCCTTCATCATGGCTCTTGCAAACTCTACAAGAGTCCTATTCCTCCTTTCTGCTACTCCATTCTGTTGAGGGGAGTACCTGCAAGTTACTTCTCTTTTGATACCTGCATTCCACAAATAATCATCAAACTCTTTAGAGAAATACTCTCCTCCTCCATCTGATCTTAACCTCTTGAGCTTTTGCCCTGTGATCCTTTCTGCATAAGCATGAAAATGTTTGAATGTCTTGAAAACTTCTGATTTATCCTTGATTACATACAAAGTAATCCACCTGGTTGCATCATCAACAAACAACACATAATATCTGGAACCATTTATGCTATAGTCCCTTGAGGGACCCCATACATCTGTATGAACCAATTCAAGCATATTTGAATGCTTGTACCCTGATTTGTTGTAAGAACTCTTATGTGCTTTACCTAATTGACAAGCTTCACACTTGTACACCATATGTTGCCCTTCAATATTTGGCAATCCAAGCACCACCTGATTCTTTGACATCTCCTTTATAGCTCTCTCATTGAAATGACCTAGCCTTTTATGCCATAGGTCTAATTCAGATACCTTTTGACTTCCATAGGTAAATAATGCATGTCCCACATTACCTTGGACTTTGAGAGTGAACAATCTTCCTTCCTTTTTACCTGCAATTATGTTTCTATATCCCTGATTTGGATCTTGTACATAAACACCATCATTTGTGAATCTTACCTCATATCCTTTCTCCACAATTTGCCCTACACTTATCAGATTTTTAGGAATAGTAGGAACATAAAGTACCTTGCTCAGAAGTGTACTTCCACTCTTTGTCTTCACTGATCCAATGCTCTCCACTTTATGTTTGGTATTGTCACCTGTCTGAACTGTATGTCCATTCACCCTTGCTTCCATATCAGTCATCAAAGATAGATTCCCACTCAGATGGTTGCTGCACCCTGAGTCAATATAAAACACTCTTTGATCTTCTCCCATTGATTCATGAGTTGCATTCAAGATAAGAGTCATGTCATCCTTCTGATCTGATGCATAATTATAATAATTATTGTTGTAGGACTGAGATTGGAAGTTTCTTCCACCTCCTCTACCATATGATGTCCTACCTCCTCTTCCTCTGAAATTGCCTCTTTGGTTTCTGCCTCCTCTACCTCTTTGACTATAATTCTGATTATTGCTTCCACCATTTTGATTGTTATACCAACAATCATTTGCCAAATGATTTGTTCTGCCACAAATCCAACAAGCTTTAGCATTATCTTTGTTCTTACCTCCTCTTCCTTTACCTCTGAAATTTGTCTTCCCTTTTGTGAAGTTAGCTTGATTTGAATTCCCTTCATCATCATTTGATTGCTTTCCCTTGCCATTCTTTTTCTTATCCTTAGAGTACATAGCTTGACTTGTACTTCTATCATTGTCTCCTTTAAGATCCTGCTCAAAGGTTAGCATGTGTCCTAGCAATTGATTAAGATCAGGAGTAAAGTGATCAAGTGACAATTCTATGGACAATATAAAAGGCTTCCACTTCTCATCTCCTCTCAAACCTGTAAGTATTTGTCTTACCAACTTTTCCTCTTCAATGTCTTCATCCACTGCTCCCAAGCTATCTGCAATATCTTTCATCCTTGCCACATAATCTGAAATTGATTGTGAGCTCTTCTTCTTGAAGGTTGTGAACTCAGCCCATAGTGAGGACTTCCTTGACTTAGTAGTATTTTGGAAATGCTCTTCCAGGCATTCCAAACATCTGTAGCACTTTCCAAACCTCTGATGTGAGGTAAAAGGTAATCATTTACAGCCATGTAGATGATGCTCCTTGCTTGAGCATCCTTTCTCATCCAAGTCTTCAACATTGCAAGCTCTTCCCTAGTAGGAATACTAGGATCTGCAAACTCAGGTTTTTCTTCATCTCCTGTAATAAATGATATAAGATCTTTGCTCATGAGGTGTGCTTCCATCCTCATGGACCATGCTGGATAGTTCTCCCTATCTAGCTTATCAATCTGCAAGCTTTCTCCCATCTTGTATCCACCTGTGTATTGAAATCTTCAAGCTTTACAAACAATGTATGTACCTTTACTTCGAATTGAACTCCTTTTGCCTTTCTTGATGTCAAATAGTCTTCTCCTCAAACTTTGACTCCAAGCTTTCACTTCTTAGTCCTTCA
Organism: Ceratopteris richardii; assembly: GCA_020310875.1. Lineage (NCBI taxonomy): Eukaryota > Viridiplantae > Streptophyta > Polypodiopsida > Polypodiales > Pteridaceae > Ceratopteris > Ceratopteris richardii. The sequence continues at coordinate 721,720 of CM035422.1, read as the reverse complement.
AGTGTTGAATTTCTTGAATCTGCAGCAGTCGGGATCCTCCTTTTCTCACTTTGATGTCTCCTGCTCTGATACCACTGATGGAGAATGTTATTCTCCAAAAGAACAACCTATTCTTGTGATTAGAGCACCTCTATACCAAGAATAAGTCAAAACCTTCCACTCATTTAGAGGATCAATTACTAATTATCAAAAAGTTAACAAATCTGTGAAGAAGATGAAACACAGAAAAGTCTGCTGCACTATTTCTTCACATTGGCCTATCAAACGTGTAAAGTTTTTGATGAAACTTTGTACGAAGTATCTCCTAGAGATTGCGCATCTACTCCAAGTTGAATTACTTCAAAAGATTAAGTATAACTTGAGAAATCAACTTCTCAAGTTACCTATGTCAGAAACTGTCACTCAGAACAGTCGATTTTATACCTGTAACTTTTAAGACTTGGTTCTCCTTGAATAGAACCCATTTTCCAAAATGCTTCTAGACATGAATAGCTTATCTTCGAACTTAAAGATTAAGCCCTCACTCATGCAAAACTTTAAACTGTGCTAGGAGAAATGATCAAAACATTAACTTCGAAATCTGCGCCTGTTTTAGGAACCAGTGAACACACTTCACATATGAATGTTCCTACACTTAATTCACTCAGCCTGATTACAATTGGAAGCTAAAACTTTGTACAGAGGTCAAGCAACTCTCAACTTAGACTTGTACAAAAACATTTCACAATTGATCTACTGTAGAAGGAGAACACGCAGAAACATCGGGCGCAAATATTTTCAATTACTCAGAAGAAAATACAGTTGAGTGATGAGAGCTAACTCAACTAACTTTTTCTCTATCTCATGACATCTATCTCCCTCATTCTTGACTTCTAACTATTGTCACATATTCTCTCATACTTGCCCCGACTTTTCTCAAAGTATTTATAGATAAATTTGTACATGATTCTTACTAAACAAAAGATCTAAGTCAGCTATGACTAAACTAATGTACATATGTGTACACTTCTCTTATCCTCTGAATGTAATCTTCTTCCACACTTTAGGAATTGATTCTTCCTTCATCCTTTAATCTTCCAAGCCTTCAATTGGTGATTGGTATGCACCAACAACTATATGACGCTTCACTGAAAGCGCAATCAAAGCATGATCTTGAGCATCTTTTCCATCCCATCTAAGTTGCTCCTGTGTAGGTGGAGAAGGAGAAACGACTGTACTCGAAGAAGAAGCTATATCCGTGACAGTAGAGTGTGAAGTAGAAGAACCTGCCGGTCTTTGATCTACATCTTCCACTATGTTCCAAAGTTGTTTTGCAACAAGAACATGCTTCATTATGTAAGACCATATCGGATAGTTGGTCCCATCAAGCTTATCTTCAGCTTCAAGCATGCCAAACAAGTCATTGCTGCCCGCCATTTCACTAAGGAACAAGAATGTGATAAAATCTTCACTTCGATGAAAGCTGAAATGAGTGCTGAAATTTCAGCTCACAAACCGTCACTCTGATGGCGATTCTGAGTGCACGAATGGCTTTGAAATGGGGTTAAAACCCTAGCGCACCTAATGGAAATGTTTCTTGGCTATTAAAATTCACAGTTCTATGCTCTGAAGTCGATTTGCACTGTTAAAAGTGCACGCATGCCACGACGCGAAAAACCAAAACTTGAGAAGGAGTTGAACCTGCTCTGATACCACTATTGGGTGTGTGTAGAAGTGCGAGAGACACACAAGAAGCACAGACAAGGAGCACAAATGCAGCTAGATACACGGAGAAGACGATGGCTGGAATAGCTCTCTCTATTGACGATGAACTGAACTGAAGTAAGAGCTGAATAATATCCCTAAGTACAAAGTACCACCACATATGAGAGTATCAAGTATGTGGTAACATGGGGAAAAAACCTCTAGCCAGCACTAGAGTAAAAAATGTCCATGTATAGGGAAAAGGTTCACATCAAAGCTACTAGAGGAACACATAAGTGTAATAGATACTACAGGGCAATTATAAAGGAGAGCATGAATTCGCCAAGAGAGATTGTATTCTTGTAAAACGATATTTGAAAAGGAAATTTGTGAGTTTGTTGTTATCTCGTGATCTCTGCCCTTGAAGGATTTCTTTTTGTTTAATCACGCTTGATATTTTAGACTTGTATGTGCTTATGATGCTTGATTCGCATGTTTCACACATATCTAACATGATCCATTGATTGCAATTGCCATAATCATTGTATTTGCATAAACATTTGGATGAAAATGTGTTTGGATATATATGAGTACAATGAGAATGAAATTATGTGAGAAGTTATTTATATATGCATTATAAATGTGATATGGTGTGCATGTGTGTACATGTATTTGTAAACGCTTATGCATGCGTATATCTATATGAGTGCGTTTTAGAGTGTGTCTATGATAGAAATGTGTCTGCTCTTGCACAATTTTGTATGTATAAATGGGATACAAGCACGCATGAGTCGCATTTGTGCAATCATTGGGTGCATGTGGTGACTTGGATCGCAATGTTCTGGCACCTCCATTCCTTTCGCAAGAAAATTTTTTCTTTTGCGCTTCATCCCAGCTCAATATTTTTATTTTCGCTTTTATTTTTATTCATTTTCTCTTTTATTTATACAATTCATCCTATGCCGATATCGAGTGGGACTCATGGATCTATCCACTTGACCGAGCTACCCCATTTGTCTATCGACCCAAGATAGCACATGATGCACAGCATCAACTCTATTCAAAATTGATGTTAGCTCATGGCTCTGACCACCCGATTAGAGTGAGTCCACCCACCTATTGATCCATATAGGTGCATGATAACATAAAGGTTAGGTCATACGACAAAACTAGCATCGATTCATGGTCTTGATCACCCAACCAGAGTAGCTCCATCCATCTGCTAGCCCATCGGAGCGCACTGGCAACACATACACATACATATATATAGCTCGCTGGTATATGAAGGCTTATTTAAATCATAATGTATCTGAAGGTAGGATCAAGCCTGAGATCAAAAGTAGAGCTCAAAGAATTCCACTCGTCAATCATTCACATGTACTAGCATATACAAGCACTCAGTTTAATTCTAACCTTCACTTCTTAGCTCTTCGCTCTCAGAAGCTCTAGTCTGCTTACAATTCTACCTACATAATCTCGATCTTTTATGTACCGCATCCAATCACAATAGATGTATGAAATTATTAATCTACTTAATTTCCTTAGCATTCATGTGTTTCTTCATACATCACAAACTCGTAGCATGAAGTCTCTGTATACATATATATACGAGAGAAAAAGAAAACTAGAGTAAAAAAGCATATCACTTGTGTGGAGTGAGTAGCCCTTTGATTTTGCATTCTCGATCGTCTTTGTTTCTTCATTCAAAGTCATCACTCCTCATTTACTAATTTGGGCTTCTTGTTTCTTTCTTAAAATCAAAGCAAAAAATATCAGTTATAAAAATTTTAATTTACAAAATTATTTTTAAGTTTTGTCAAGTTTTATTGGCTAGGGTTCTCTCTTTAAGCCCATCTCCTTTGATATATGTTTCCCTAAAGAAACTATGTTTGTAAAGAAGCCACCTCTGAATCTCATCAATCCGAGAATCATTCTTAAACAAATTAGATATGGAAACAAGCCACTTTATTTGCTTATCTATTTCTTGATGGCCTGATTGGTATATATAGCTCTTTGAAAACTTGAAAATCTATGATAGAATCATTTGAGCATAGTTCCTTTATTTACGATTCTCTCAAATTGATTATATAAAAATGAGCTTGATGAACGCAGAGCACACATATATGTATTTTTGAATTTTAACGTGCTTAGACCATCAAAAAAGATCCTTCACGCATGCATTTTGATCCATTTCATGCTTGAAATCATTTGGAAAAATTTTTCTATTTGCATAATCTTGAATCAAATGTTTATCTTCATTGGAACAAGAGTTTTGAATAGATTCATTAGATTCCCGTATTAAGTAGAAGTATTCATCATGCTCAAACAACAATACACAATTGTTTTTATCATCCAACATATCATGATTCCTTTTCGCTTGAGTGCCAAAAATTATAAAATCCGCTTCTTCCTCTAATATATCCAAAAACTCTTCATCTTTGTCTTTTTCCAAATTCATTTGCCCATTATCATGAAGAGAATCGATATCAATAAAATCAAGTAAGTCTTAATCCTCCAAATCACTAAATTCTTGCTTCTCCAAGTAAGGTTCATTGCAACCTCTACATCCATCCATATCATCATGATCTTTTTCAAGAATATACATGTAATCTGATATCAAATCCATTTTTGTATTCGATATATCATTATTTGATTCTTTATCTATGTTAGTTATTTCATGCTCATTCTCTTTAGAGGATGTGCTTTAATTACACTCTTCATACATTTCTTCAGTCATTGACTCTTGCTCAAATACTTAATCATGCCTAAATATCTCACCATATACACTTGAATCAATTAAAACTTCATCCATCTGATAATACTCGTATCTAGCTTCATCATTGTAACCATTCGACTCAATATTTTCACATTGAATATCACTCAATGCTATATGCATATGACATTTATCATACATCTCAATAACTTTTACATTTTCCACTTCATGCTCGATTTCTTTAGCATATGGACTCAACTCAACATAGTCATCATTGACATACATATCAGTATGTAGAGGAGAAATCAATGGTATATCCTCATCCTCCTCATGATCATTCATATGTCCCTCTTCATGGAGTGCGACATCATTCACATATATATCATTGTTTTGAACTCCAATCAATAGCTTATCCTCTTTCTTATGAACAGAATCATTGTCTTGCATCTTTGAACATACATCCACTGTGGCATCAACTAGAAGTTTATCATGGTCTTGATCTCCAACTATACTATCCTTAGGTCTGGTATCCTGCTCTTCGCCTTCAGCATACATTTCACTAATTAGAGGACTCATCTTTGGCATGCCCTTCCGGTTAGCATCATGCTCACTTGCATTCTCTTCGTACAAATCAGTCATTTGCTCATAATTCATATCTGACTCATATGTTTGAAGAGATGTTTCACTATCACATGGCATCAAATAACTCAAATATTGTTTGGCTTCATCATTTAAGGAACCATCTTGAACATGATCTTCACAAAGATGCATTGGATTTTCTTGAAGTATTTCATTTTTAATCTCTTTTTGATTACCTTGATCCCTCATAGATATCTTTAAATCTTGGTTACTATCATGCCTTGCTTCTTTGTTTGTTTGATTTCCCTCCATTAAATGCAAAGAGTTTAGTGGATTAGGGGAAGCCTCATCTGGTTTTCTTCTTTAGGTTTGTTGACTTTTGTTTTGTTTTATGTTTGATATTTATTTGTTTTGATTTTGATTACCTTTGGTCTGATCCTTTGCTCTTCGCATTGTCAGGTTTTGTGCAAATTTATTACTTAGAGATATAGCCATTGTAAACATATCTACTGACTCTTGGCAACTTGGGACTTCAGAGATTGTATCTCTTATACTTTTAGGTTCTTTATGGCAATCCTCATCATAAGCATGTACATGTAATCCATGCATATTTTCTTTACATCGAATTGGGGTTTCTATTATTCCATGGATTTGCAAATTATTCTTAGTTTTTGAAATGCATGGAATTTGTGCATCTTCTTAATCTGCATGAATGTTAGCTTTCCAATCATCAAGAAATATTCTGCTTGGTTGTGCTTCTTGATGTTCTTTTCATAGCTTCATGGACGAGCGTCCAATCTTCTATGAGTTCCGATTTGGAATCCATGTCTTGCAGAAGTGGAATTAATTCCTCTCGGGCTTTAGCATCTATTGCTCGTAGAAACAATACCACCTTTTTATGTCTTATACACCTCTTGTCGTGCTCAGAAAGATCATTGAGTTATTGCTCGAACTCTCTTTTAATTTCGAGAATTGGTTGGTCCTTGGGCATATGAACCCACCTCAGGAAAGATCTATGTGTCACTTTATCTACATCCTCTAACATGAATTGCTTGAGGAGCATAGATTTATATTGAGCCCATGTGGTTTGGTTTATTCGCATAAGCTGATCACGTATGTTGAACTCGGATACATAGACAAAGTTCTCGCATAGTTCCTGATCGTTCATTGGTGACAAACAAACACCTAGGTACTTTGCCTTGAGTTCATATTCTTTGCAAAACTTGAGAACATTCTTCCTATTGAAAAATCCACAATACTTGGTTAATTACTCATGAAGTGATATGATAGATTTTTGTCATCTATCCTCTTGCTGAAAATGTAGGAACTGAGCTAAAAAGTCATCCATGTTCAATGTGTTAGACTCGTCAATTTTTAGTCGTCCAATCGATTGATCAAATTGCTAGCTCTATGTTGTACTCACCCCCTCCTTTCACGTCGGGTTCGCCGGATATGTCTCGTCGTTCTTACCAAGGTGGGTGGGAAATTGGAGATCTCATTCTGGAGATACTTGAGGGCACTTCTCCTCAGAATTCATAATAACAATTCTTCAAGCACACAATGAAACAAGAAGTTTACAACAAAGTCTTCCAACTATCGCACATAAGAATTCGACTTCTTTTCGTTATTTTTATCAGTTTGAAAATAAAAGGTTATGGTGTAACTCATGAACAAGTTATAAGAAAGTTATTAGCTTATCTAAATCAAAACGTATGTGTGTTGTTTTAGTCAGAGTAGTAACAATAAGAGCGTGATGACTTATGCTTCGTTGAGTAAGGCTCAGGGCAATGGTTCAAATGATTCTATTCTTATGCATGTTCAAACCATTTTAACACCACAATTAGAAACTTAGAAGTCTTGTGAAGAAAGTGTACATCGCTTCATTACGCGTGTAAACCTAGAACAACAAACTTTAAATCGCACTTTTTGTGACGAATCAATACCACATAAAGAAATAACGCATCAATAGCACATCATATAGTGTAATCTAGTGTGTCATAGCCAAGGTTTTCCAAACATAAACGATAGAGAATCATAACAAATCATTCAAGGGTCGAAAAATGTTTTCAGATTAAAACTTTCTGCATAATCTTATTCCAAACCATTTGTCTGTGATTATATTGGTATGAACATTAAATAAATCCTTTTTTTAATTATTTCAATAACAGTCTCACAAAAATTCATTCCATAGGATTCGTTTCCTCTAATATGTGAGTTACACAATAGCATGTTATTCGATAAGCATTCACTTCAGGCTTGCAAACTGTACTCATCATCAACCAATATTGTTTTATTCACAAAAAAACATACAGTTCTCTTCATCACTCCTATAAAATGCTCTGTGCTTCCAACAATATCCCTATGTTATTTGGTGTTGTGTGGGAATTAAACAATCTAAATGTAAACTTTGTTAACCCTTAAAGGCCTTGCTTATAGCTATATAGATCCAATCCTCTTGTCAAAAGCTATACAAACCAGCGCTTCCTAAATATCTTCCTGAATCAACTTTGAATGAGTTATGCATCAATTCTTTGTACTAGCGACTCGATGTTGCATCTGGAGCAAACTTCAATTCCAGTAGAGACTGTGGATTTTTTGGACACAAAAACATCTTAAAAGTCCAGATCTATTCGGATTATCTTCAAATATTCAGACCGTATGCAACCGATGATTAAAGACATAAAAAAAGAACACACACATGATGTTCTCTCCAAATGATTCATAATTAATGATGTAATCGTTTCATCTCCGCTATGAATCTTGAAAGGTGAGGAATCGACAAATTCAAATTGAGCATTCTTTTGTTTTTCGGCTTTTGTGATTGAAATCATATATTGTTCGTTTGCCTGCTAACTATTCCAGTTCGTGCAGATCTTTAGATATAGTAAGATGCACGAAAGTATTAAATTAACCATGTATAGGCAACCCGTGACAACTTTTCCAAACTGTAATAGTAAATTAGTGCATACAGTCATCACCACAGAGAAATAGTTGGTCAAATATACGTTACATAACCAGATACATTTTCCCTGGTCTCTACCACTATACTGTAGCACATGGGATCCAATATATCATTTCAACATCAAACACACGTGCCAACTATTTATCGTTAACAACTTCTGCCATCCTCAGAAACAATTGTAACATTGACGCATGGAGATGATGCACAGATGATAACAGCATTAGGGGTCACGTAAATGCGATAAAGCTTTGTCAAATGCATTGAATGAAAAAAAATAGTATTCAAGCTTCCTACGGGCAACATTTCATGATCAATGAAGACAAAAGGTGACGGAGTGTAAATAAACACTTACAACATATATTTTCTCCATGTGAATCATCGTATGAAGCCTTCACCATTGATTCGCAGAAATGCTACGATGAGTTCATAGTTGTCATCATGGACGCAGATGCAATTCTGAAGATCTGGATCAGACAAATCTATGATGCAAAACAGATTAGAGGCATCAATCCTTGAATTTCTGCACGTGTTCGACGCGGTACTTTTTGAATGGACAAAATTCTTCAGATGAAGATGCGTCAAATCCTCTCGACGTGATCAAGGCATGCAAGATCTAATTTCTATTCATTTGATCAATGTTCTGCAATGTTTATTTCCTTCATTTGCTCTCCTCTCCTCCTAATGATCCCATCCTTCTCTTTGCATAGATTCTGCAGTAGTTATGAAATTGAATTAGTTCACGACGAGCAGGCTATCCTTTGATAGTGTATCAGGGGTAATCCCCTTCTTCGCCATTACTGATCACAGAGGCATGCGAGCAACCTGATGCATCTGACTACAGTCGTGTACTTTCTCTCCCAATAGACATCTCCTACCTACCGGGTCCTCTTCCCTCCTTCTAATCCTCTCTCGTCAGGAGCTGAAAATTTTCTTTGCCTGAATGATCGTATGAATCTTCCATAAAAATGAGATGGCACCGTTTCCTTGAATCCCTTCAGTCCTTTCCTTCTTCCAAATTACTCAACACCTACCATCACGTTTTTCCAAAAAAAAAAAAGCAAGTTCCCCTTTTTCTTTGCTATATAATCTACATAGTTCATTACACTATACACATATTTCCTACTACATAAGCTACGCTTACGAATGTACAAATTACAATAAAGGTTCACATGCACACACATGTTTATGCATACACATGTACACACATTCGTGCACATGTACACACACATTTCTACAATAATACGTATTGTGAATCACACATGTTCAGTGATAAACACATATTTTCACTCACACAAACATACGAGAAACCTTATTGCACATAAAAGTTCAATGACTTACATGCACACACATATATACATATTTAATATATACAAACACATATATATGCACACATATCATAAACATGAATGGTGCACATACGCATACATATGTATATGCACATAGAAGCACACAGGTGCACACATATGAATCCGCACTTACACTAATACTTTGAAATCATATTCAAACTTATCTTGCAGATACTGATGGAAATAAAGATAAAATCCAAAAGCTGTAGTCACCCTATCAATCTTCATAACATGATGAAAGATAAGAGTAAAAGATAGAATTCATCGAGTTGCATTCATGTCAACAGTATCTCGTCTGAGTTGAATGTTTCTCTTGAGATCTTCAAGTTTGGGTTTGAATCTTGACCACAACGTGTTCACACCCTCATGATTCATCACGTGCTAAATCTAAACACAATCACATTAAAAAACCTCAAGACATTAAAATCCATATAACATTCCATTATTCCATAAAGTATAACATGCCTCCGAGTTGACAAGCAGCTGACCTCAATTGATAAGAATAAAATAGACATAGATAGCCAATCACATGTCCCATCACTAAAAAATCATAAGCATACTCCATGAAAAAACACATGCATGGAAATGGAAAATTGGAAGTTAATGTGACTGTGAATGATATGCAGAGCTAAAGACTATTTTGGAACCTAAATTTTGAAATACTATGCAACCCAAAAGTGATTACAAAAACAAACATCTCGATCTCAAAGAAAAACTTTTGGAAAACCATGTGGAAAGATACATTTAATTCATAACTCATCATGATGAGCAAAAATACATTTAATAAAATTAACATTTAATAAAAAACTTTCCAAAATCCTTTGTAGTGTGGGTAGGATCCATGGCCCAATATAGAACCAAAACCTATTGCTAAACATGTGAAAATAATTTTAGCAATATTGGAATTGAAATAGAAAAGGAGAGGTTTTGTCTTGGAAATATATTAAAAAATAAATAAATAAATGAGAGTGTTAGATAAATATAAAATAAATAAGGGAAGGATAGTGTTAGAAGTTATGTTAAATATCACTTAAAAGGAATGGGGTATCAATAAGTGAAAATAGGATAGTGGATAAAGCATATCTCTTGTAAGTGAGAGGTGGTGGATTCACATCCCCTACATGCTAACTAGGGAAATATGCAAGCTAACTAGGGAAATAAGTAAGCTCTTATTGCCATTCATTAGTTAGAGATGGTTCGCACATAGCCAATGGCTGCCAACAAAACCAAAGGGAACCAAAGTGACCCAAGAGAACCATGAGTGCCAGAGAAGCCAAAGATGCCAAATTTATGCCATAGTTGACACCTTAGTCGATGCCTTGGAGTAAGTTGTAGGAGTAACCAAATGGATAAACAAATTTCATAAACAAACTTGATAAATGAACTTGATAAACAAATTTGATAACCAAACCGAAACAAGAACAATGCACAGTGCACATTGAGCACAGTGTGACAGTGTGCATAGTACACAGGGCACAAGATCACAGTAAGCACAATGCACATGGCACATGGCACAAGAAAAAATTCAAAAAAAATAAAAAAAGACATCGGCGAACCAAAAAAATGTGAATTGACAAATGCAAACTGGACCAAATGAGAGTTAATGAACCAAAACTTTTCCTCTCATAAGATTCTTTATGAGAGTAAGTTTAGTCTTTTGGTCTCTACTATGATCCATAATATATATATATATATATATATATATATATATATATATATATATATATATATATATATATATATATATATATATATATATATATATATATATATATATATATATATATGTATGTGTGTGTGTGTATGTTTGTATGCATGTGTCTGTGTGTATTTGTGCATATGTACATGTGTGTATGTGTATGCATGTATGTGTGTATATGTGTGTATGCACATGTATGTGTGTCTGTGTGTATTTGTGCATATGTACATGTGTGTATGTGTATGCATGTATATGCATGTGTGTATGTATGCATGTATGTGTGTATATGTGTGTATGCATGTGTGTATGTATGTGTCTATGTGTGTGTATATGTATGTATGTATATGTGTGTGTATGTATATGTGTGTATGTATATGTATGTTTGTACATGTGTGTGTATGTGTTTGTATGTATATGTGTGTATCTATATGTGTGTGTGTGTATGTGTTTGTATGTATATGTATATGTGTGTATATGTGTTTATGCATGTGTATGTATATGTGTATGTGAATGTATGTGTGTGTATATGTGTATGTAGGTGTGTATGTGTGTGTATGCACGTGTGTATGTATGTATGCATATACATGTGTATGCATGTGTGTATGTGTGTGTATATATATGTGCATCTGTAGTTATATGTGTGTGTATGCATGTGTATGTCTAGTGTGTGTATGTATGTGTGTGTATGTCCAGTGTGCATATGCATGTGCATGTATGTATACATGTTTGTATTTGTATGTGTGTGTATGTCCAGTGTGCATATGCATGTGCATGTATGTATACATGTTTGTATTTGTATGTGTGTGTGTATGTGTATGTGTGTGTATGTGTATGTGTATGTGTATGCGTATGTGTATGCGTATGTGTATGTGTATGTGTATGTGTATCTGTATTTGTATGTGTATGTGTATGTGTATGTGTATGTGTATGTGTATGTGTATGTGTATGTGTATGTGTATGTGTATGTGTATGTGTATGTGTATGTGTATGTGTATGTGTTTGTGTACGTGTATGTGTTTGTGTATGTGTAGTGTATGTGTATGTGTATGTGTATGTGTATGTGTATGTGTATGTGTATGTGTATGTGTATGGGTATGTGTATGGGTATGCGTATGCGTATGCGTATGCGTATGCGTATGCGTATGCGTATGCGTATGCGTATGCGTATGCGTATGCGTATGCATATGCGTATGCGTATGCGTATGCGTATGCGTATGCGTATGCGTATGCGTATGCATATGCGTATGCGTATGCATATGCGTATGCGTATGCGTATGCGTATGCGTATGCGTATGGGTATGTGTATGCATATGCGTATGCGTATGCGTATGCGTATGTGTATGCATATGCTTATGCGTATGCGTATATGTATGTGTATGTGTATGTGTATGTGTATGTGTATGTGTATGTGTATGTGTATGTGTATGTATATTTGTAGGTGTATGTGTATGTGTATGTGTATGTGTATGTGTATGTGTATGTGTTGTGTATGTATATGTGCATGTATGCATGTGTATATATATGTATGTGAATTTATGTGTGTCGTGTGTATGTATGTGCATGTGTGTGTGTGTATATGTGTGTGTATGTGTGTGTGTATATGTGTATGTGTGGATGTGCATGTGTCTTGATGCATGTGTGTATGTATGTATGCATATTCCTCTGTGTGTATCTATGCATGTGAGTATGTGTAAGTGTGTCTATATATGTGTGTATTTGTGTGCATGTGTATGTGTATGTATGTGTATGCATGTATATGCCCGTGTATATATATATGTATGTCACTTTATGTGTGTGTATGTGTATGTGTGTGTATGTATATGTGTGTGTATGTGTATGTCTATGTATGTATGTGTGTGTATACGTGTGTGTATGTGTGTGCGCATGTGTATGTATAGTGTGTTTGTGTGTATATGTGTGTGTGTATATGTGTATGTGTGTGTATGTATGTGTGTGTATGCATATGTGTGAATGTGTATGTGTGTGTATGCATGTGTGTATGTATATATGCATATGCATGTGTATGCATGTCTGTGTATGTATGCATGTGAGTGTATGTGTGTGTGTATGTATATGTGTATGTATGTGTATGTGTGTATGTCTATGTGTATATGTGTGTGTATGTGAATGTGTGTGTATGGATGTGTGTATTTATGTATACATATGCATGTGTATCCATGTGTGTGCATGTATGCATATGTGTGTATGTATGCATGTGAGTGTATGTGTGTGTGTGTTCCTATGCCTGTTTATTTATATGTGCATGTATCTGGATGTGTGTATGTGTGTATGCATATGTGTGTGTATGTGCATCTATGTGTTCATCTATGCATATGCATGTTTTTGCATGTGTGTATGTATGCATGTGTGTGTATGTATGCATGTGAGTGTATGTGTGTGTGTGTCTATGTCTGTTTATGTATATGTGTTTGTATCTGTATATGGGTATGTGTATGTTTATATGTTTATATGTGTATATGTGCATGTGTCTATGAATATGTGTGTTTATGTGCATATGTGTATGTGTGTATGTATGCATATGCATGTGTATGCATGTGCGCATGTGTGTATGTATGCATGTGTGTATGTCTACATGTGAGTGTCTGCATATCTATGTGTGTGTATGTATATGTGAATGTATCTTTATGTGTGTATGTGTATGTGTATGTATATGTGTGTATGTGTGTGCATGCACGTGTATATATATGTGTGTATGTGACTTTATGTGTGTGTATGTGTATGTTTCTGTATATATATGTGTGTATGTATGCGTGTGTATGTATGTATAAGACTCTATGTATGTGTATGTGTCTATGTGTGTATGTACATGTGTGTATATGTGTATATGTGTATGTCTATGTGTGCATGTTCATGTGTGTGTATGTTTATTTGTTTATGTGTCTATGTGTGTGTATGTATATGTGTGTGTATGTGTATGTGTATGTGTATGTGTATGTGTATGTGTATGTGTATGTGTATGTGTATGTGTATGTGTATGTGTATGTGTATGTGTATGTGTATGTGTATGTGTATGTGTATGTGTATGTGTATGTGTATGTGTATGTGTATGTGTATGTGTATGTGTATGTGTATGTGTATGTGTATGTGTATGTGTATGTGTATGTGTATGTGTATGTGTATGTGTATGTGTATGTGTATGTGTTATGTGTATGTGTATGTGTATGTGTATGTGTATGTGTATGTGTATGTGTATGTGTATGTGTATCTGTATCTGTAT